>CM070092.1:9728923-9791423 GCA_036178185.1 Liparis tanakae
GTGTGAACCGTTAGCATATTGTACCATATTAACACATATCTGTCCGTTGACAACATGCAAAGTCCAATTCCCATTGGCACTTCTAATTCTGAAATATTTACCCACTTATGATACCATAATAGAGGATATTACTGTAAACTGGTAAGAACAGTCAGCCATGCTAAGAGTGGCAGCTCTAACACAGTGCTGTTAATAAGCACAATAAGAACTTGCTTAATGTTGATCTTTTATAGTAAATTATTCTTCCTCAAAAGCTTTAAAAATAAGCCAAAACAGAGTCTTTAATTTGTATTTACTGGAATGTATGTTGTAAGACAGAATGACATTATGATGTTTGAATAATTTAGTTGGAGAAATCAAGGTTTGGAATTATGATGTGAATTGTTATCATTTACATTTGACTTTAGCATTATTAAAACATGTATGCAGTGCATGAACGTGGTTTATATTTATTTGAGGAATCTTATAAGCCAATGCCAGCTTGTAATATTTGCTCCCTGTATATTTCCGCATGAGTTACACCAGAAATGCGCTCCCTTACACAGCAGTGACTTATTTAAAGATAAATTAGGACTGCACACGATGCTCTGATGATATTATTAATTAATTGCAGACATTTTTCAACCACTCTTCCCTCTAATGCATGACAAATGCATAATTGACAAAATCATAAAATAATACATCACTAAATACATTGCCCCTAAGCAAGGCATTAATTCCTTCCTGTGCTCCAGGAGGCAGTGGGAAACACCGCTGAGGGCCCTGTGAGCCCCTCAATTAGACACACAGACATGGGAGACTGGGAAGCATTTCAGCATTTCCTCTATTTTAGTGTGTATTAGCGTACGTGTAAGATATTGTGTGTGTGTGTGTGTGTGTGTGTGTGTGTGTTATCACCTCTCTAATCAAGAACAGGAAAGTGACTCCCACACAGGGAGCTGTGCTCTGTTAAATGCACTAATCTTAGGAAGCCTACAGATGCAATGCTCCTGATTCTGAAGACTAAGCAACATGAGGCACGAGGGGAAATGACTACATCGGAATATTGTTTGTTTGGTTTCAGTCCACAAACTCCAACTTCCAAAAAGCAGATGTTGGATGGTTGATGCTTGTGTTTTTTTAAATAATTAGTATCCCCATTAGATTACACAGTAATGATGAGGTAGTCGTTTCTGATGATGATGATGTGGGATGCAGATGTTCATGTACGTGTGATAAAATACAGGTTTCAATTTAAAAAATGACTCCCATAAGGCATGTTGACCTCTGCAGGTGGTTCCATGCGTGTTTAATATGTGTTGCATGTAAGCATGTGTGCGTTTTGTGATTGTGGGTGCGTGTGCTCAAGTGTGACTTTAATAAGCACTGTGTGTCAAACCTAAGCGTATGCAGTGCGGAAATGACCCCCAATTTACTGACAACAGCTCTGCTGCTTGGTTAGTCATTACTGTATGTAATTTCCCCCTAAATGCATCTGTGCTCCACCACCATACACACTGCCAGACGGCCCTCCCTGCAAATAGAAACACATCAGTCCCTCTCCTAACGTCTCTGGGGTCACAAAATGAGTAAGAAAGAGCGTTTAATTCAAGACGGGTCATTAAAGAGCTGCCCCTCCTTCTCCAACACTCCTTCATCCATCTAGCCTCAGTTTGGGCCTCTTAAGCATCACAACTACATGCAAGACCCAAAGCAAAGCATCAGACTTTTCACAAATTATTTCCCTGCATCTTTTTAAAAGAACAACAGAAAATCGATTTAGCACTTTTTAGAGGAGCAGAAACAAGCTGTTATTCCAACATTGATGTATAACCTCCTGCTAAGTTGAAACGTGTTAGCAAACAGGTGCCTGTTCAGTGTTCACACCTCCTGCAGACACGGGGCAACGCCAGTGGACATTTGGAGTCACTCGTCTTTTGGTTTTTGGTTTTGGTCTCCACCAACTCCTGCCAAAAACATCCTGCTCTTTGCAGCTCTTCGTTTCAAAAGCCTCCACTGCGTTCATTAGCTAGTTACTTCAGTCTAGGGAGGAAGCAGAGAGTCCAATTTGAGAGATTGTTCGCCGGCAACTGTTGCCTTCTGTGGCCGACTATAAGAGTGGTGCAGGAAACCAGAAGAGTACATTTGCAATCTAGACAATCATCAATAATGATCTGAAACTCACCGCAGCAGAGTGGACCAATACTTCTATAATTATTATTATTTGATCATTGATAAGCGGAAGTTAATAGATGGATATATATTTATCTCATAAGAATGATTATTGCCACATTGCAACATGTGTTGGTTTGTATGACAATACTGTATAAAGTACATATTAAATACCAATATTTTGATTTTGGAAATACCTCCGGAACAGTGTTCAGGGTAAAATTACTTTCTGGGTTTTTAAAAGGCTGCGGGATACTTTTTTTAATATAAATGTGATGCTTTACCCTGGGCCTCAATGTAATGGTAATAAATCAGCATCAACTGGAGCTAACCTCCAGTCATGTCTCTCCATCTCTTACCACAAGGAAACAACTCAAATGTCCAGAACACCCCAGAGTCCCAGACATCCCTTACTTCTACGAGCTGCTGTTTGACTCTCTGCATGTGTGTGTGTGTGTGTGTGTGTCCTACGAGTCCTATCTGATTCCATACCTCCCACCAAACCTATATGGCGGTTTATTTAAATGAACTGAGATATGTTTTGATAGAATTCCATAGTTTAGTGCTTTCTGTCAATCCGATCCAAACCCTGTTTCTTTTTCACCTGCTGCCAAGACTCACACACACACACACACACACACACACACACACACACACACACACACACACACACACACACACACACACACCAAGAAATTATGATGTTAAACTAACCAAACACCCTGTTTTCATCTAAATAGTCCGACGGTCCCCCCCCCCCCCCCTCAGACTCTTCTAAGCCAGCCTGCTACCCACAGGAACGATAACATAATCAAAATAGAAATATGCTGTTTTACATTAATAACAGGGTCTCATGAATCTTTATTTCCAAGTTATACGAGTCTGCTTTTTCAGTGTGCTTCTAATGATCGCATTAGACCCACAGACAAAGAGACAGTGGGGGATGGTGGACGTCTCGAGCACAGGGGTGAACTATTTGTCACATCTGTCGGCGTGTGAGAGATTTATGACCGCGTATACTTTAGACGGCCGGCGCAGTAGAAGCAGTAAGATTTGTGGTACATTTTTGGGGTTCAGTGCAGAAATGGGCCTCATTAGTATAAAGTTCCTTTGGACGTGTATTCCTTTAGCTTTCATTCTCTCACACACACACACACACACACACACACACACACACACACACACACACACACACACACACACACACACACACACACACACACACACACACACACAGTCAGATTTAAATGGACTTGAGCATTTCCTTCTTACCAGGTAACCATGATATTGGTTTGAGGCAGGTGACACTGTCGGTCATCGGGGTTCAGGATTCTGGGAGTCAAGATCATTGAAGCTTCCACGGACACGACAGCTCGAGACCTGCACGCAAAACACACACACACACACACACACACACACACAAACACACGTATTGTAATACAATTGGACACGTGAGACATTTGAGAGTCTCACAGACTTCCAGGAGAAGCACAAACGTGAGAAACAAATCTACAAGCGTTTTAAAACGAGAGAGAAGGCCTTGTTCATTCTTACCTGTACAGCGACACCTCGCCTGCCCCGAACGCCCCCACGATTAGATCTGCAGAGAGAGAAAGTGAGAGAGAGAGAGTGAACAAGTGAGAGAGAGAGACGGGGAACAGAGAGCTTCAAAGAAAGTCACAGATGGGATTGATTTCACGGTCTCCATTAATCTTCATCAAACACAGGCTTCTCATGTTTAACACACATACACACACAAGTGCGAGCACACACACGCACACGTGGACGCGCACACACACACACGTCTGATATCACTATGCATTTACTTTCACACATGACCCAGCTCAGACTCAATTCATAAACACTAATGATGCGTTTATTTGTTTGTGAGTTCATGATGCTTGTGTGTGTGTGTGTGTGTGTGCGTGTGCATGTGTGTGTGTCTGATGCGAGACAGTCACCCCGTGCTGCCTTCCAGTGCCATTACAAAGTTCACATCGCTCCAATCACATTCCCCATAAGCTCCTAATTGTAAGCAGCAACAGATCTCATCTAGATGTGATTTTTATTTGTTGTCTTGGGTTTTGTGATGAACACACTTTTAATTGGCTCTCGTGAGTTTAAAATAGAGCCGCGTATTTAATGGCTGTGGTTAGGGGACACATACCAATGAACCCCCCCACCACCCCCCAACACACACACACACACACACACACACACACACACACACACACACACACACACACACAGGCTTGCACACATACAAGTGCTGATTAGAACAATGTGAAACTGAAGAGAGGCACTTAATGAATACAAGCCATCACGGCCAGATGCAGCAGTTGTGATCCTGAAAAAGACAGAATAACCTCTTGGGCTGCAGCTACTTATTGTTTAAATTATTAAGTAATTTTTTATTATTTTTTAGGATTCATTTTTGAATTGTTTGGGCTATCAATAATAGAAAAAAAATAAACATTGCCATGGAAATGATCTAAAAACAAATTGATTTGGTTTACAATGACATAAAACTGTCATAAAACGCTCATATTTAAGAAGCAGCTCAATATCAGTTATTATCTGTGGTCACCTGCTGCAGGCAGTATTAGAATAAGATGGTGGACGTGTTCCCCTGTGGAGCTTGCTTGTCATTTGCTGTGTCTTTCCTCTCCTGCGTATTTAAGAAGAAAGGGACTAATTGAATCTGAGAGAGGAACATCTGTTTCTGCCTCTGGCTGCAGTCACCGAGTCCCCCTGAAACCACAACATTAAACCTCTTCCCCTGGAGTGTGTTAAGTCACTATGTCAGTGTGTGTGTGTGTGTGTGTGTGTGTGTGTGTGTGTGTGTGTGTGTGTGTGTGCACACGCTGTATCAAAAGGTCTGCAACAAGAAAGGACCTCAAGATGTGTGTTTTGTGGGGCAGCTGGAGAGGTATACGGAAAAGGGGGGGAAAGAGCTCAGGAGGAGGAATGATAGAAAGGGGAGGGCAGAGGATAGAGCACTTGGCCTGCACAGGGCAATCTGGGAAAGCCATCAGATGCAAGGTGTGTTCTCAGCAGAGGGAGAGACCGAGAGGGACCCCCTCACTCCCGCTCCAAATTCCTCAGTCCATCCCGCTGTTGGAGTTGTGTAACCAGGAAATCCAACTCCAGTCCCACCGTAGCTTCGACACAGTGGTGGTCTGCACTCCTTACTCTTATGTTTGCTTTCAAAACCGCCGCATGACATGAGACTGATTTGTGGACAGGGCACCCTCGGGGTTAAGCGTGTGTGTGAGAGTTTGAGAGCGTGCACCGAGGGCTCAATCAAAGAACGGCCACTTTCCTTCTCCTGTCAATCTATTTCCTTACGCACAGGAATACTTGACTGCCATTGTTGATTTGAGGCTAGTGTGAGCGTGTGTGTGTGTGTGTGTGTGTGTGTGTGTGTGGGTGTGTATAGAGACACACTGAATCATACCCACACACAAGAGGGTTGACACACCAGTACACACACTCTGGTCTACACTGTGCTCCTTGGTGGCAGGTCTAGGTGCAGCTGTAGTCTGTAGCTGATGCAGGCTGTGAGAACACAGCCTGCATCCCGAGTGTAGACAGACTGTCAAGCTGTCTCTGGCTGCTCGGCCTGACTGCCTGTTTATCTGCAGGGGACTGGCCTCCATGTGGAAAGGTCAAAGGTCAACGGCACTCAGTGGAAAAGTAGGCAGATTTAAGAAAGAAAATGATTTCTTAATTTATGGGTGCATTTGTGCGATTTTAAGGTTATTCTGTAATTTTCCAAATATATTACATATTTTCTCTATATTTGGCTTGAAAAGCATATTTTTCACACTGCAGATAGGGGAATTGGCTTTTCTTGGGATTGACTAATATAATATGATTTATTTTAAAGTCAATTTGGTGTATATGATTATAATACTATGGGAACAAAAAAGAAAAAAGCTCCAAAACAAAACACAAATACATTTTACACCTACTCACTAATGACCCCTAGCATCTGAATCACCGACCCCAACACGTCTCTGTGTCTGTGGCTCTCTTTGAAAGTCACTCTGATGGACAGTGTTTCACCTTTCACCTCTTGGCTGAACCTCAAATGCTCTGAGGCAATCTGACCCTCTCCGATACTCAGATGACCCTAACCCTAACTCCAGCCTTAGCCTGAGCCGTACTGCTTATTGCCTCCTCTGCACCAGGGAAACATCAACTCAGGGCTGCTTCTGGGTCAACAAGCGTTGCCTGAAGTTCAATGAAGGGTGATTGTGTGGCCGACTTCTTTATTCTCCTTCTGAATCTTTGTAATTTCTGTCTCTTCCTCTTTTCTTTTCTTACTGTAACCTATAAATAAAATATATGATTTAATCTTTTGGAAATCATCAAATCCACTAATAAAGTGGATCTTCATCAGCGTCTTCCTCCTCTCTGTTCCTGCAGTAGACTAATGACATTTAACTTCTGGGAGCACATGGCGCATTGAGAGGGCCTCCCAGACGCCTGTGCAGTCCTCTCATAACACGGATCAAACATCTCTGGCTCCTTTGAACAGTGTGACTTTACTACCCTGCTAACGACACTCTGTATGTGTGTGAGTGAGTGTGTGTGTGTGTGTGTGTGTGTGCTTGTGTGTGTGTTTCACTTCCGTCAGCCAGCTCTCTAATGACAGACGACACAAGCGCTGCATGTTCTTGTGTGTGTGTGTGTGTGTTTAGATGATGTGTGTGTGTGTTGGCTGGAATCTATGCCACCCATGAGTTTCTACTCCACTTCCTCCTCCACAAGCCGACGTTTCAACCTGTAGCCCCAGTGTGTGTGTTTACAGTACAATGTTCTTAATTCGGGGTCTTTGATTTGCAGTGGGTCTGCACGGGGTCCAGCTCTGACCCGCAGCCTGGCACACGCTCAACACACTCTCTAGCTGCCAGAAAGCGATCGCAAGCCACACACGTGAGCTTGTGTGTTCTCCTGCGTGTCCCTTGATGTGGAATGAAGAATACGTTATTATAGCAGAATGAAAAGGAAAGGGAGTGGGGGCAAAGAAAATAATAGGTGAAACTAAACAAATTCTACTTTTCAGCCTAATCTGTGTAAGCACAACGCAAAAGTAATGCAGAGTGCAGAGTGGCTCTAGATTAGGGAGAACATGAGGTCTTAGAACAGCTTTTACAGACCTGCTTTGTTTCAAATATTTTTTTTCTGTAATAAAAACTCTTGTACATAAACAGCTTTGCGCTTGTATGAAAAAAGACTTTCCGATCTCTTATGATTGGTATGAGGTTTCTAATGTTTTGTATAGTCAGCAGACGATGGTGCATATACGATGTGGGGTTTTCTCCATGTGATTTGATTGAATGCTGCAGGGTTTAGGGTTTAGGATTTAAGGATGTGGGCCAAAGCTCGACTGTCTGGCGGACTGAACATGCGGAGAATGGATGATGCAGCAGTTCATTGGCACTCATCCCTGTACCCCCTTCTTCTGACTGATGACTTATCCAGAGTAGAGGAGGAAAGCAATACAGGAAAACATGGGGATGGGGGGCATGACATGTGGAGGTCAAGAATGAAGAGGAGGGAGGCTGTAATGAGAGGAGCTGGAAGGAAAGTGGAAAAGTGAAGGAATGCGAGCCTGAGACAGGAGTGTGTTCTTGGAGAGTCGAGAAGAGAGGGATTGATCTGTTGAGTGAGAGTATTTACCAGGATACTGATTGTTGTCCAGGTCTTGGCCCCCTCTTAGAGTAAATCCATATCCAGGCAAGCTGCCGCTGGGGGTCCCGGCTGCTCTCAGCTCCTGGCTCAGCCTCAGGCCTTGCGTGGCTACGGCTCTGTTACCATTAAAGATCAATACTCTGCCATCACGCTCCTCGCCTGCGAAAGGACAGCCCACCGCCACGTCTAAGAGAGGACACACACACACGCATGGTTTAGACATTAGCGGGATAAAGGCTCCTCTGAGACAGAAGCAGTGGAACACATACTTGTAGAAGAAAAGAGGGAAGGAAAAGAGCTGGACCCTCCTTTACCTGCTCTGAGCATTTACCGCTTTTCTTCAGTTTCCTTTAGTTTCACTCATCTGTTCATCTCGTCTGGCCTCTAAACCTCACTAGTTAATTATCCCATTCTATCTTGCATCACTTGCAATTGTTTCTAAAAATATATTTTAAAAGCGTGGACTACTATGGCCAACAATATTCATTATTTAAAGCCCCACTATGTAGTTTTTCCCTTGTAGCGCCTCCTTCAGGTATGAGGTACCTTTACTTCAGTGTCGTAAATACCCAGTTATAGATCAGGTGTCGTGAACCTCTGGCTCTCGAGCCATATGTGGCTCTTCCGGTGACGCATATGGCTCTTTTGAGTTTGAGTAAAAAAAAAAATATCTCCGCCCGCCCCCCTGTAACTTTCTCTATCCTCCAGATGACAGCAGAAGTAATGTCAGGTCCCTTTCTTAAAGACGTCTTTGTTCTTTTATTAAACTAAACGTCTGTTATTGATCGTCTCCACAGCAGCGTGTCTCTCTGTCTCTACGCGTCGCGTAGCGGAGCAAATAAAAAGTCACCTGTGAGCGTGGACTGGACTATGTGACGTTGGTAATCACTGCCAGACAGCAGGTCGAAGTACATCCGGGTACTACCAGCTGCGACCGGGCGGCTACACAATCTTAAAACGTTAAATACCTGAAGGGGGCGCTACAAAGGAAAAACTACATAGTGGGGCTTTAAATTCAAAAAACATTTATGCACAAATATTACTGGTGACCTTGAGAAGATATCTTTGGGTTGCCTGTTCTCACTGCCTCTTGTGGCCATAAACAAACCAAATGTTTTGGGTTGAAGTTTGCTGTGTGGATTCTGTTGCAGGGCATAGTTGTTGAGTGGTTGTTGTGTGAATGGCCTTATTGTTAACAGTATTAACCGTTACCTTGGTGATGTCACGGTAAATGAAATAGAGATAAAGCAATCGATATACAGCACCTGCCGTGATAAGACAAGTCTTAGATCTGACCACGCACACAGATGTAGTTTACTTTAATCTCTTAATGTCCACTCATTGCACCGTATAGACGTCGGCTATCCCTCGGCGCTATAACTGTCCAAACACCTCTAGACATCCTGTTTGTCTCCGGACCCCCTCTTCCTCAGCCTAAACAAGTCGTTCCACATGAAGCAGATTGTGGGGTAGAGAGGATAAATGCAACCATGTGTGCATGCAAGTGTGTATATGAGCCTGTGTGTGCGTACGTCCGCGTGTCGATGCGTTAGTATGTGTACTGAATAGCTGTGTAAAAAAACATTTTACTTAAAAAGTCTTCAAGTTATGTGAAAGTCCCACTCAATGCAGACATCCACAGCAGAATGGCAGAACACCCACTGTGATGAGACCGGAGACCGTTGCCCACAGGCAGAAACATGCTGACGCTGGGAGCGATGTGACAGTTGGTCTCAGTTTGGGATGATATATATATATATATATATATATATACATACATATATATATATATATATATATATATATATATATATATATATATATATATATATGTATATATACTTTTTTTTTTTTTAAAGCCACATTGCAAATTGAATAAGCTAAATTGTAAGGTTTCATTCCACAGCTGGGATGAAGTGCTAGAGATGAGGTATGATTCTGCTTATATGAAGAATTCATCCATTGGAGAGATGAGGTCTCTGCTGAGTCTCGGTGTCATCACAGACAGAGACCTGTCAGTCATTATGCACGGAGGGAATAAGAGGGTCGAGGGAACAGGTATACGTCAACACGCCTGACATGCTGCTGAAAACCCTGATTACAATGTTTCCATGGTGACGCCGTAATTCAGAATAATGAAACCCTGCACGGCGTGGGCTTGTACTCATTAGAGTGACTCTCAACAAGCATGCTCTCTGCATGTCACGGCAGCTGGCGGAGGCTCCGCCTCCTTCTCAGAGACAGCCGGGTGTGATTTACACTCTGCTTTAGGCCAGAGAAAGTTTCAGTATTGATCCAACGGTTATTGATCTGTTAAAGCGTTTACAAGGGTGGGACACACAATAACGGCCCGTGAATAAGTCAAACATAAATCAGTGGGACAGATGAGGGCCAGATGTGCATCAGTTCATTCATTTTTAAAGCAGCATCAAACATGCCTCAGCTTCGTGGAGCATTTGGGCTGCAGGCTCTGTGATTCGTGTGTGTGTGTGTGTGTGTCTTTGTCTAATCAATGTGACAATAAAACAAACACATTGAAGAGGAATGAACTCAGGGCTGCCGGACAGAAACTGCCAGATGATTTAATCTCAGGGCACATCTGGCGAGTTAAAAATAACTCCAACACACACACACACTCACACACTTACACTTAAATGCACACACACACACACGCACACGCACACGCACACACACACACACACACACACACACACACACACACACACACACACACACACACAGCCTTATCCCTGATCATCACAGCAGGAAACAAGTTCATGCAGACAACCTTTCGTCGCCGCGCTTCCTGATTGGCTGAAGAGCTTAAAGCTTCTCGAGCAGCAGTGTCTGATAGGATTTCCTCAGCCAGAGACACAACAGTCCAAGAGGCCAGGAGACACAAGTACAACAGGAAGAGGTTCACACACTGGCACATACAACAAGTGACGTTATTTTGTTTAATCTCCTCATCTCCTCCTCTTTTTCCTCTTCGCTGTCTCTCTCATTTTACATATTATGTTTCTCAGATTAATTTCATCTGGTTAAATTTCATTTTTTAACTTTCCTTTTCTTCCCTGTCTCTTTCTGCATGTCATTCTTTCATCATACCATTGTATCCATCCTGGTTGATGTCTCCCAGGGGTGCTATAGCCGTGCCGAAGCGCCCAAAGGTGTGTGTTCCAGTCAGTGCGACAGGTTTGGAGAAGGTGAGCGGGGCCATCTGCAGGTACAGGTACACTCTCCCCACCTCTCTGGGTTTGCTCTCCATCTCTCTCTCCATGTAGAGGGGTGCTCCAACCAGCACATCGTCGGTCCTGGAGACACAAGCTGCAGTTTCAATGCGACAAAAGACAAGAGAGTGTGTGTCCAGAGTGACGTGGACATGCACTACCTACCCATCTCCATTCAGATCAGTGACCGCCACCGAGTAGCCGAAATAGGAGGCCATCTGAGGGACGGACGAGAAAGGAACATATTATCAACCATTAACCCAATAAATGATTTCATTTAATTTGCATACCCATTTAAATGTCCATATCCGCTAGTGGCCATAGTGCAGTGGTACTGTATAGATGCTGCCCTGACATGAAGGACGGTGACCATGCTGGGTTAAAGCTCCTACCTGCTCCCCCGTGAAGTTGTGGATGAAGCTCAGATTAGTGGATTTGATCATTGCCACCTGAAACAAGCAGATAGAACGTCAGATACGATCCAGTGTGACTCGTCAAGCACCAGACGTTGTCCTCGTAGCACTCCCAGAGCTGCCAAGCAGTCTGACAAACAGGCACATGAACAATGCTTGAAAAAAAGTAATGGGAAAAAAGCATAAACAAGCTTTTATTCTACTCAAACCCCTTTTCCTTTCCATGCCCTCCCCCACCATCATCATCTTTGTCCCTTAACCATTTCCCCCCCATCAACTTTCTCTCCTTCCCCCCATTCTAACCCCGGTCGTGGGGAGAGACGGAGGGGGGAGGCTGAGAATTCCTCCATAAGACCTAAAATAACAACCACATGGAGACAGCCGGGGGCCACACGTCCACACACATGCACGCAGGAGGATGCCCGTTGACCCGCTCGCAGATGTCTCAAAGACATACTAAAAAGGGATATGAGCACAGACAGATGAGGACGTGTTAACACCAATATTGGATCACTAGCTTCAATGTTAACCTTTATGCACTCTGAGTTGTCACAGGAGAAACCTGATCTGGGCCTCTGACATGGCCTACTTGCATCCCTAATGACACTCCCCCCCGCTGCGATGTGCAAGCCCCC
Source organism: Liparis tanakae (assembly GCA_036178185.1). Lineage (NCBI taxonomy): Eukaryota > Metazoa > Chordata > Actinopteri > Perciformes > Liparidae > Liparis > Liparis tanakae. The sequence continues at coordinate 9,741,053 of CM070092.1, forward strand.
TCCTCCATGACACTCAGTGCACTGTCTGTACAGGAAGGAGGATCCTCGTCCAGCCACAACGTCCAGCCCCACTGTGGCAATACGTGTGCAGTGTAGCTAGTCCTGTGGTTGCACTGCAGGTTAGGGTCAGGGGTCGTGTGTGGAGAAGGGTTAGTGGGGTTAGGTGGGGTCACCGCCCTCCACATGCAGAGGAAGCTGTGTGTCATTAGGGAGGGTTGACAGTGTCAGCCCTAGGGACATGTTCCCAGAAGAGAACACTAGAGCATCTACAGTTTACATAGACGCACATCTTCTTCTTCTCGGGTCTATGTAGATACGGAGGTATACAGTAAAAGCTCAAATCTAGAAGACTGTATATTGTGTGCGTGTGTCTGCAAAAGAAACATAACTGTTCTTCATCTCTCTCTCAACTGCCACACATACATTTACAAAGTGAAGAATAACTCTAAGATTCTACTTGGCAGAGAGTCTAGTGTCTGGAAACATACTGGAGGGGTCGACAACACATATTTTTCCTATTTTGCCGTTTTGATGATGTTGGTGGAGATTACCACTGAAGGCAACTAAATCTCCCGAAGGCGTTGAACGAGAACGACATCTGGTAACTGGGAAGGCCTCAGCATGCGAGTGATTTCCAGACTCATCGAACCATTCGGTGACTATCAGATGTTGGTCCGATACTGACTCACATAGCAGGGTCAGGTATCCGTGACAAGGGCAATTATTTTAATAAAGAACAATTCAGTACATTTATATATATATATATATATATATATATATATATATATAAATTAAATACTCTGTATTGTTATCGGGACTGAAAAAGTGTCATGGGTGCATAAGTGTGTGAAGTCGGTGGGTCATTTACAGCTGAGCATCAATGTTATTCACTCTATTTATGAATTAATGTTTTACAGTTAAATATTAGTGAGCTTTTAACATACGTTTTAGTGGTAAATAATTCTTGATGATGTTAATGACTCACCTGAGACCTTACATTCAGTTACCTATTGCTAAATTCAGGAGCATATTGAATATGTCCGGGTGTAGATGTAATAAATACATTTTTAAATAGCTGCTTTATGACTATTCTCTCCCAGGTGCAGAATGACTAAACACATGCTTTACATTTTTTTATTTGAGTTCATACTCACATATCCAAAGTTCTGTGCTCCTCTCGGGACTCCGGCTATGAGCTCTGGGAAACATAGAAACAAAGAAAGACTTACACTAGTGTGTGTGTGTGTGTGTGTGTGTGTGTGTGTGTGTGTGTGTGTGTGTGTGTGTGTGTGTGAGAAGTACTTAAAGAGAAAGTAAGGGCTTATCTGAGGTTTGTCTCAAAAGCCTAAACCCTCAAATCCTCGACCCAGCCCACCGTGTCAGGAGGGCCGAGAACACCCTGAGTGATGGGGTGCTCTGTGCTCGTGTATTGATTGATGCGTGTGGTGCAGTAGACGACTGGGGATGATCTCACAGACCCACACAGAGAGAAGACAGGGTCTCCTCTTCCTGCCTTCCAGCTCGACCCAGAAGGTTCAACCACGAGCCTATAAACCAGGACTTCCCAGCTCCATCCTCACTCAGGATTCCCAGTAACAGCCAGTCCTCCAGCCCCAGACGGTGACGGGAGCGAGAGCACAACAAGCTTCGGACCACAACATAACACACCAACAGGCATGTGTAACCTCTTATGGCTCACTTTAAGACTCCCTGACATGTGTTGTGCCGCAGGGGGTGCAGGGCCTTTGTTGGATTCGGTGTGGGGGGGTGGGGGGGGTATGTAAATGAAAAGTTGCCCTGCAAAGATCCCACTAAACGGTGATTAGCAAAGAGGCTCTGATAGACAGGAAGCTATGAGTGGGAAGCTGCAGTCGCCTTGGGGGAGAAGGTCTCCTGCACGTCTCAGAGCTACAGAACCGTCGGTGTGTGGTGACGGAGTTTGAAGAGAAAGCAATCAAAAATTATCTAGGCTGACCATGTTTTATCTCTCCATATTTTCTTTAATAAAAGAGCTGAGCTTCGTTTTTGAATTACTTCTGTGTTTCCTTTGTAGCGCTGCCACACCGCTGGCAGGTCCCCAGAGTGTGTGTATAAGTGCATCAAAGGAAAATAAAACAATTTGTACATTTATAGTAATCAAATATGTTGGCCTTTCACTTGAAAGGTTCAACCAAGATGAACTCGCGAGCACTTCTCCCCATCTGCACGACTTTAATCAAACGAGGCTGCGTGACGCCTGCCTGTCATTCCACCTCATATTTCACATCCAGAAAAGATTGCAGACTCACTCTGGACCTGAAGAGGTCTGCGCAGTCTGCCCCTAATCATTCTAATCAGCCTCAAAGGGGGAGAGGAAATCCCTTTATCAGCAGGTCCCAAGTCCTGTCCCCTCGGGGTCGCGACCCAGACACACAGAGACGCTTCTCGTTACTGCCTTTGAGTTCAGACCGAGTCTCCGTCACCCGGCTGTCCTCTCCCGATCGCTCCCCGTGGTGCCGCCATCCAGCCGGAGAGAACGAGGCGAGTGTGGAGCGCTGCTGCGGTGGTGCAGGGTGGCCGCTCGTGTTGTTAGGAAGGTATTTCTCTATTGCGGCATGTGGTTAGTTGTAATGAATTGTTGGTGTTCTCACCTTGTTCAGAGTCTCCTGTAAACTCCCCCACTGCCACAGAGTAACCTAGAAATTGGGTGCACATGATAACATGCAGGCAGGATTAGCTCTGTGTGCAATGCTCGGTGAGAACGGTGAGTGAAATGTGAAAAAACAGTGCATCGTAATGATTTGGATCACGTTGTGCATGTTTTTTTGGTCCCTGAATGTTACCCAGGTAGCTGTCGTCGTGTGTGTCTTCAGCGGCTCGCGTGTGTTTCTCTCCTGGAACCCGTCTCAGGACTGCCTTCAGAGAGTAGCCGTTCAGTATCTCAGCTATTCCCGCTGTCATTACCTGACCTGCACACACACAAACACAAAGACACACCAACCACACACACACAGATACATAGAAAACAAACAGTCAGGGTGAGAGAGTCACATCTGTTGGTGCCCAGTGGTTTCCACTCAGACCCCATGAAGGAGCCGTGGTGCCCTCCTCTACAGAGCCCTGCTGGAGCCGACCCGCCTGCAGAGAGCTACCGACACACGGAAAAGTAAGCACGTCGTCGGCAGAGGAAAAGCTGGAAAAATACTCTGACGTTATTTAAATAAATGTTTTAGAAGGTCAAGAACACGCCTGTAGCGGTGGATTTTGAATCATAGGTGAGCACGCTCAAACAACACCTTCCCTCTGCTCTTGAGCGAGAGGTCAAACAAACAAATGATTTTTTATCTACGACCGCCTTGAACCTTCCATAAATCCTCTTTAATATGTGTGTGTATGCACTGAAGGGGAGGAAATGTGCCCTCTTAACCCTCCCTCCACTCCTTTTCCACCCCCTCTCCCTCCTCTTCTCTCTCACACTGCACTAAGAGTTTATCTCCCAGAATAACACATCACTATATCAACTCATTATTAAACCTCTCTCTGATTGATGAGACAAACTGTTACAAACTGTTAACACGGACGCATGAGTCACTGCAGCTAAATTTAAGGGTCCTTTACACCAAGAGATGTCAAGATTGTATATATAAACGTTTTTTTTTTGTTCACGATGACTCAAGTTGAAGGCTGAAGATAATCACTGTATATTAGAAGCTATAAAATCCAGGCTGAGTGCTTTTATAAACATTCAGAGGAAGTGTTTTAACTGGAGGCAGCAAGCCTTGCCACACTAAGGGCACACGGAGGAGCAGTCCATTAGGCCGTCTGCGATGTCTACAGTGGTTTGGTATGCTGGAGCATTTATTATTCAACCATATGTAACAACAGCATCCATGCCAAACAATATCCACACACATATGAACATGTTAGCACTTTCCCCCTGTTGCCTTTCTCTCATTTTAATGACCTCTTGCTACACTTTTCTTTTCTAAAAAGACTGGAGCGCTGTTAAGTGACACATGACGGTTAAGAGAAATGTTTTTGTGCAACTGATTAGGAACCGTCTCCTTCCTCCTTACAACAGCTGCGTGGACACGATTCACTCAACTCAACTAAACTCGGACAACACACACACACACACACACACACACACACACACACACACACACACACACACACACACACACACACACACACACACACACACACACACACACACACACACACACACACACACACACACCTGGAGGAGGGGGAGTAGTGCTACACTTCAACAGCTGAACTCTGACACAATCTGTGTCTCCACCTATTAAGACACTTCATCCCTCTGCTTTGACCAGCCCTGCATATCCAGGAAACTAGCTGACCTCAGCACTGCTTTAATCGAGCAGAAGTTCCATCTTTCTTCTTCTTTCTTTGTCTCGAATGTACTCCCTCACTTCTCATCTTTCTCCCCCCTACGCTTCAACATGTTTCTATCATCTCCTTAACGATCCTCGATGGCTCCCTGCTCCCCTTCTCTAGCAGTCCTTAAATTCTCTCCACCTTTCCTCAATCCTTCTCCACCCTGTTGCCTGCCCTTGAGCTTCTTCTTCTTCTTCTTCTTCTTCTTCTTATTGAAGCTTTTCCAAGCCCCTCTGCGCTTTATCACGGGGAAGAGGGGCAGTTCCTCCTCCACACTCGATTACCCCCCGTTCAGCTCATTATAGAGCCCAAACACCCATTTCCTGTTCCACTGCGAGCTACAGAGAGCAGCAAGAAGTCGAGGAGCAAGCAAGGGAGGGAGAGTAAATGAAAGAAAAAGAGACATTTCTTTCTACGCAAGACTCTTGGAATGAAATAGAACATTTGGCAAGTGCGTCCTTGAGCATGCGTGTGAATGTGCCCCACGGACTGACTGTTAAACTCCTCTTCATGCTCTTCCCACACTTGAACACCTTCCCATCTATGAAATCACTGCAAAAGAGAGACGGAGGCTGCTGCAGTTACCTTGCCAGTAGAAGCTTCCAGGTCCTCCTACTACCAGCATTCCTTCCTGGAATAAATTTAATTATTTAGGGTTAGTCATGTGTGTGTGTGTGTGTGGTAGACTACAGGGGTATATAACATGTGTAGCTGTGTTTGTGTGTTTATCTGTGTGTGTTTGCGTGTGTGTGTGTGTGTGTGTGTCTGCACGCACATATGAATGCTGCTGTCATTCCTGTGGAGAATGACAACTTCCTGTACAGGAGGGTAGAGTTGGACCAAGAGGCAAAGGTCACAGTTCACATTGACGATACAGTGAAAGAATGTGTGTGTGTGTGTGTGTGTGTGTGTGTGCGTGTTTGGTCTATTGTGTTCAGGAGCGATGGGTCACGTCAGGAGGGACGGCTCCTCGGGGGACTAACGGGTTCTCATCTTCCTGGTATCTGTAAATCTCAGAAGGGGGTCTTGTGTTTGAAGAAAACCCCTCTGCTTGCACTTTGTCAGGAAACAAGATGTGTCCAGGGGGTTGTCATGGTGATCATGTATAATGTGTTGCGACCATCTTTACCTTGGTGAAATCCACACTGAAACCAGCCTGGCAGAACCCTTGTCCCTCTGGGTCTGGATCATCTGTAAATAACACACACACAAACAGACACACAGACACAGACACAGACACACACACACACACACACACACACACACACACACACACACACACACACACAACACAAACATGTCTTTTTTTAAATGTTACATTTGATGTAATAAAGCCCTCAACTTGCCTAGCAGAGAGCATCCCTTCATCAGATGAACACTGAACCACTGAGATGTGTTTCTGTTTAAGATACTGCATTAAACTGTGCATTAAGAAACAGAACTTATGTGCACATAATAAAGTGTTCTCCATTTCAGAGGCACCCTGAGGTGAAGACTAATTATGCGTTACGACACATGCGCGTATAAACAAAGGGTGAGTTACTTCATAGTCTGCGTGGTGGTAGATTCATGTTAAGAAGCAGAACAGCTGTTGGAAGGCGGCGAAATTAAACTTAAACACGTAATAAAGAAATTCTTCCTCTTCAGCGTTATTCCCCCCTTGAGAACAATTGAGTTTACAATGTGATTATTGTAGTCTAAATGAGTTAGAACTGACATAAACAACAACATAAAGATCTTTAACGACCTTTAACCAATAGAAGGAGGAGAACTGTTAGACTGTGTATGTATGGGAGTACGCTAGTGTGATTTTATGCAGAGCAGATAACGGACAGGGTGATAAGGCTGTGTTTGATCTGCTGTTTACGATGTGCCACCTGATAGCCTCCATCTCTCCTTATCATACCCTGCTGCCTCATATCTCTACACAGAGGGAGAGGGGTCACAGGGAAAGACAACTGGAGGTGAAGAAAGACTCGGAAAATGCCATGAATCTCATCTACAGAACCGTGAGGAGAAAGAAGAAGACGAGCGGCGGGAAGCCGCGCCACAATGATCGCTGCTTTTGAGTCATTTCAATCGGACAGATCGTCTCACCTTTTGGTTTTATTGGGCCAAACTTTGAAATATACGTCTTGATATTTCTGCTGCCACGTAAATACAATAGAAGTTGATGGAAGTAGATTTGTGAGAACCGTTTTAAAACGTCTTAACACGCTATCAACAGTTCGTCATTGGGACTATTTCTTTAGTAGACGGTCATTGCAATGATAATCGTTCACAGTGAAGTCTGTGGATTATCCTTAGGAACAGGCACACAGTTACAGGAAATGTATCTCATTAAATCACTTAATGACATAAACAAAATGACATTCACCTCTACTGTACCATAGTGGGATGGAAGATGGCTTTTTCAGAGGTAGATATCATAACCTGGATAAATAAAGCATAAACTATCGGCATTGCTTCCAACTACCAGAGGGAAGTGAACTTTATTTGGGAGAACCATCCCTTTAAACTCGATCCCGGATATTGTGATCGATAGCCTGCCATGATGATCAGTGTACCGTATTTAAATCTGTTATGCCATATTATGACACATGTGACTGACCCAAGACCCAATGTCTGAGGACGTGGTCAGCTACAGCCACGTTCCCAACATGCTGTGTGCGATGGGTAATGTGTGTGCATGCTGACAGTTGAGAGAGACAGAGAAAAACAAAGGAAGGCAGAATGGAGGGCAGTCGAAGGGAGATGGAGACGAGGCGGCCGCGTGACTCACTGGTCCTGCAGGGCGAGTACTCGGCGTAGGCGCTGAAGTTCTGCACCGCGACATAGCAGGTCCCCACGGGGTCCTTCTCCTCGTGGAGTTTCACTGTCCGCCAGTGGTAGAGGGGAGCACACGCCTGCACAACAAATACAACTCTGATTCCCGTTTAAAGAGACGACTGACTTTGGATGTTAGATCATGTCACTGCCGCTCACCACCACTTTGCCTTTGTGCGTCCTGACAGACGCTCCGAACCACTGGTGCGACTTAAACTCCAGAGGCTCTCTGCTGCCGTTCACCTTTATCATCCTGTTATCTGGAGAGAGAAGGGGATAGAACATAAAAAAGAGAATGAAAGAGATGTAATGAAGAGATAATGACGCCAGTAAAAGCTGATAGTGGCTGTGGATCCAGGCCTGCAGCTCTGCCTTTGAGAGGGGAAAACATTTGACCTTGATAAGTGAGAACAAACAGCCACAGTCTGAAACTAGCCTGGAACCAACATCAAAACACCATTTGCCCCCCAGAAACAGACATGTGTCAGGATGCTGGGGGAGATGTTCAGTCAAAGCTTCTCCTATAAAGTAAACACTTCAGACTCTAACTGGGCCGACACACACACACCAATTCATAATAAAGTGTTAGATTTGGTGTGAGTGCCTGTGTGTCTTTGCTCCGTTGTAAAGATTTTCCAGCATTGTTAAAGACCAGCTGGGTATCTTCAGAGCTGTGCAGACCGCTCCACATTAAACGCCTTCCTTTATCACATGCATAAACACTACACATAGGCACACGCACACACAGGCAGACAATACATGTGTCGCAGCAGGTGTACAGTGGAGAATTAGAGAGTTTATTTTATTTTAAATCTAAGTCTTAATGTATGTCTTATCACCATCATCAATAACTGGATATATGGCAGATCCTACTGTCGTCCAAATTGGGTGTTTACACACTTTTATATAAATGATTGCAATATCTTAGTAAAGGTTATAGTGAATAAGAATGTGTATCATTCTAATCATATTAGAAACCTAATGTTTAAAGAACCAGGGTCATGAAAGTTATTATTAATTCAAGTCAAAAGAAGAAAAATAATACAATAAATAAACCCTGTTTAAGAAGAAGAGCGTATCTAAGACAAGAGCGACATTACTACATCAAGTTTCTCTGAAAAATGAAAAGAGAAACGTAAACATTTCTCAAAATAATTACATGAAAGATGCCTGTATCCTTTTTTGGTAGATTAAAAAGGCAATTGATCAGAAAGAAGAACTCAGGGACCAGATGTCTCTAATCATGGACATGCAATCAACCACACACACACACACACACATACTCACACACACACTTGACACATCTGCATAACGTCATAGAAGCCACACAAGCTCACACAGGTACACACATACTCAGTCACATGTGCGGCTGATGTATGGCTCTACCAGTACAGTGCACACAGATGTGCACCACTCATGCTGACATTTTCTAACAGAGTACATACGCGTATGCGTCTCCTGGTCTGGTTTATACCTGTAATAAAGGGTCTGCTGTAACTCTAGAAATATCTACCATAGCCACTGTCATCAATCAGCCACCCATTCTCGTGTATAGATACACGCACATGCACATGACTACGCACACACATCTGTTTCTCGATGTTTATTCTTATACCTCCCAGACCTGAAATTTTACTCATAACATTTCACACTGAAACAAACCCCTTTGAGGGAAATAACACATAATTAACTTTTGGGAAAGACAAGAAAATGATCCTCACTTTGGAAGTTGACCCTCATCTTCATGGAGCCTTTCTTTAGTTCAGGCAGCGCATGATGTGATGCACAATCAGCTGATCGGCTATCCGCAGTTATACTTCAGCAACTCATTTATACATCAGCTGACGCGGAAACAATAACAAGCAGCTGACCGGCGAACATCCAATCATATTAATAAATGTGCACACAGTAGTGTCACAACACAACATTAATCTGTTGACATCCTTATGCCAGTATCACTTCCTGCTGCATCCACATCTACTGTTAAAACGTCCTCCCGGAGACTTTATCTGTTGATAAAGATCAGCTCCATCTTTTGTGGTCCTCAAAAAGAGGATACAAGTCCTCACAAGAAAACCCAGAAAATCAGAGAACGAGAGAGACAAGGGATGGAGAGAGGAGACAAGGAGACATTTTCACGATCTAATAAAAAGCAGACCTCACCCAATCCCCCTTTCCCCTGAAAGGGAACTAAATTCCCATGTGCATACGGTTTAGCCCCCTCCCCTGTCTCTCGTTTTCCCACTTGTTCTCCCTGCCACTACTCAGATAGAAAAGCGTACATCAGAGACGTTAGACAGTTACCGATGATGATAACACATTAAAAAAACATCATCAACCTGATTCAGGATTGTACCAGTAAACAAGCCAGCCCATACGTCTTATGTCTCTATTTTATGAAACAGAACATGCACCAACTCCACAGACACACACAGGTTACAAAACTAGTTCCCAATGGATGGAGTAACATCTAGGGCCACCTATGATTTAAAAAGGACACACAACAATGCAAATTGTTGTGTGTCCTTCACCCCAGGAGTCTATGGAACATGTTTAAACCCAGTGGGGCTCTCAGGAGGTCTTTCATTAATTTATTTTTTGTGAAATGATACATTTAAAAAAAAGTTTTCAAGTTACTCACTGGAACCATCAAACGGTATCTGCCTGCAGCTGTCCGGCAGCCCGGGCCAGGGACAGTAGTAGACAGCCCCAGCCTCCACAATGCCGGGCTGAGAGGTGTTTGCCTTGGGAGCCCCAACCAACACACTGATCCTGAAAATAAAAAAAAACAAGGTACACATTAAGTGTACAATGCATTACACACACTATGCAGTCACTGCTCTCTTTATCTCTCTCACTCTCTGATTCAATTATGTCCTGTTCATAACTCTGGTTTGCTCTGTGCAGTGGGAATCTAAGTCACTGCTCCTTCTGTCTCATTACTATGTTATATGTTTCCTCATCACATCCTTTGGATTACTTTTCATTCGTTTAAGTCTACTGAAAAGCATATCTTGGCAGGTTAAGCTAGATGTACAGGTAGTTTAACCCCGATGGGACAACTTGAGTCCTGCTGTGGCTACTCACGTGTTGCTGTCGGGGGAAGCTTGGTAGAAGTCCACCGAATAGCCGAAATAACTTCCATCAGGACCTTTGTAAACCGTCGGGTGCTCTGCATACAGATTAAAACTCAAAACTCCACTTAGCGCCGGCCACAGAACCGACAGCAGCCCGAGAATAAACATCCCCGCGGAGGAAGCACTGTTCCGTACGCGCTCCATCCAAAGAACAGCCAGATGCGCACTATCCCCCCAAATGAGAGGGAACTGGGGGAAAGAGGGAGAGAGCGGGAGAGAGCGGGAGAGGGAGAGAGAGAGAGAGAGAGCAGGAGGGAGAGAGCGGGAGAGAGAGAGAAAGGGAGAGAGAGGTTCCTCCGTGCAGGTGAGGTAGGTTTGTCCCGGGTTAAGTCCAAATGGCTGTCACTGGATCACTGCGCTTCCCCCAAAACTGCCTCCTGACCCCCTGAAACCACCAGGTCTATCCAGTCTGCGCTCCAGGACAACTCAGCCCCGCCCCCGCCCCCTGCAACACAACTTTACCCCCTACACGCGCGCGCACGCACACACACACACACACACACACACACACACACACACTCGCACACACTAAAAGGCACGGACCACATCTGAGCGCGCAATGGGACAGGCAGGCGCGTCACCACTCCTTTTATGGCGCAGGCATATTGTCTGTGGCAAATTGAGAGCTTCAACCTAAAACAATAAATAATATTAAAGTGAGATTTACAACCACCCGCTCAAATCTGGTAAGGAAAAATACGCACGTGGCGATTTGACGCGCGCACGAACAGAAGCAACGATTGATTTAGAGCACATTGTATTTATACTGGCCACTTTGTGCAATCATACCTGCATGTATTTCCGTTGAGAATAATCTCTTGTAATTACGTCAGTAATTATCATGCCGGCTTAAAGCAGAAAGCGCTTGAGCTGTGCACGTTTAGGCAGTTTGGGCCCACTGGGTTCACAGGAGATATCAACCTCCAGGCAGCACAGGCCGACTCCACTCTCCAACGAAGGAATATCCTGCACTGAAAAAGTGTTTTAAAGAAGTGACCGGCCAGACCGAGCAGTTCTCTTGAACATTCAACTCAGCACTCTTCTGAACAGGTTTCTTATCAGAAACTTGTGTCAACGCTAAGAGATGGATGTTGCACTTCCACTTCACATTTTGTTTGTTTTGAACATGGGTCCTCAAACTTTTTCCCGTGAGGCCCACATAACTTTTCCCTTCTCTGATGGGGGCCGGGGTCAGATTGTAACAGAAAAAGTGTGATGATCGCAGGGGTGCCTTAATGTAAACATTTATTGTTTTCAAGAAAGCCACAGATAACCAAATATGAATAACCCTTTTTCAGATCTTTTAGTTATATTTGACAGGGGCTAGTCTAGGATTTGCGTGGTCAGACTGAAAAAAAAACATAACGCCTCTCTGGTATTGTTCAGGGGGCTGGGCCAAATGTGCAGGCGGGCCGTATCTGGCCCGCGGGCCTTAGTTTGGGGACCACTGGCTATGAACATTAGAGATGAATTCAACTCCACCACCAGACTCTCGTTGTACTCCAGGGGAGCAGCGCAGTCAGGAGGGCCCGCCTTGTCGGGAGAGTCCATAAGAAGCAGGTGAGATGGGGATGTAGAGTGATGCTTTTGACCTGCCAGATAGAAGAGTTTCTCACCCTCACGCCCTCTACCTGCCCTGCCCTCTTCCTTCAACACATTTCCATCCATCATTCCCTCAATCCCTTCCACTAACCCGTTTCCTTCCTTTGTTTCAATTAATATGTGCACACTCGGTTCACCGCGTCACGCTCACCCGATCCTTTTTGTGCAACGAGGGGAGAGTAAGGGAGAGGAGGGCCTGTTCCCTCTCAACTCTGTATACCGACTTCAAGAGAGAAGAAAAACATGAGCACAAAAAAAAAAGACATAAAAGATAACGATGGAGTGACGAGGCAGCAGAAACAATTCTGTTCCTTTGCCTCGTGGTTTCAGGTCGGCCGTTCCTGGACACCAGGTAGCGCGTGTTTTAATGCAGCTCAGTTTCCGTGTGTGCCTTCATCTTTAATATGTTCTCCACTGTCTTGCATTTGATTAAATTCCCACAGACATTTCCAGGAATGCACATACTGTTCATCTAAGATCACAGATTTACTGCAGGCCGGCTGGAGTGATTATTGTAGGTGCACAGTAGTGCTTCATAGTGTACGGACTCGCCCACGTCTCTCTTTACAAACTCCCGAGACTGTTAGGAAGATTGTTGTGTCAGATTAGGCCCACATCCTTTCTGCATTAGACAAATCCATTAGACACACACACACACACACACACACACACACACACACACACACACACACACACACACACACACACACACACACACACACACACACACACACACACACACACACACACACACACACACACACACACACGGCCAATATTACAACACTCCTGTGCACTGGAGACAGATTATCTGCAGATACACAAACACAAATGCATAAACATCGAGTTAAAAACTCCAGAGCCAGAACATGGTACTTAAATGGTACCACAAACTCTCCTATAACATTTGGCAGAGAATTACATGCCCCTGTGTTTTAGGATGCTGTATAAAAAGACCGACGTTTGGGGCAATTTTGATGTTGAGCAAATAGAATCAAGCCGTTTTCTTCCTAAAGATGACTAATTTCTATTTTCATAGAGGCAATAAAGTCACCGTCAGTGTCTCGGAGACTTAGTGAATTAGTGATTTAGAGTCTCTGTGGACACACAGCTTGAGACGGTGTGTGATTTAGTGTTGAGGGAAGCAGACATACCGTACATGTCCTAAACCTGAGGTCGTCCCTAGTCGAAGCCGTGAGAGGAAAGGACCCGGAGGAGAGGAGGGAGGACTTACAGAACCACACAGCAGTTGAACAAAAAGAAGTGTTTATTCCCAAACCTTTGAGTGTGATAATAAATACACGGACACTTGGCCAACATCCTAGTGTCACTGAAAGACACGCACACACATCTCAGTGAAAACAAGGGAGAACCCTTTGTTCTATGCATCTGGGTTGGTCCCTTAAACACTTCTGAGAGTGTGACAGTGTGTGTTCTCTCGTGTGGAAGGCTTTGGTAGGTTTTCCCTCAAACGGTCCTGTAGCTGGACCAACAGTAGTGTGTCACAGTCGACTGGCTTTACATGTGGTTCAGAGTGTGTGTGACTCACTCACGTCGCTGAACCAAACCAGTTTGCTCTCCAAACAGTTTCTAGATGTCTGCTGCTTAACTGGAGCAGGGGTCAGAGGACAGAGCAGAGCTGTACAAATAAACAGTCATTCATTTTCTCTTTTAAATAATTACATCATCAATATCCTGCGTGTCAAATCTAATGGTGAACAGACAATAGCATGAACTGTACAGGTGTGTTTGGACACTTGCGGAATGTGTGAGTGACGATGGAAGAATAGATCTCAGGCAAGTCAGCAAGTCCATCAAAGTGTGTGTGTCAGCTTCTTGTGGAAGTTTGTGTTTCTCCTCAGTCTCATTCATCTGTACTGTAGATGTGTCAGTCGAAAGGGTCAGTGTGCAGAGGGGAAGTCGGAGAGGGGTGTGTGTGCGTGTGTAAGTGTATGTGTGTGTGTGTGTACATGTGTGTATGTGTGTGTGTGTGTGTAAGCACTAGCGGTCCATCCACGTACACAGACTGTGTTCGTGCTAGTTGAGTGACGGGGAGCGGTCGGTGGTCCACAGGAGCTCGATGTAGGGCCACCTGGTCTGGAGGCAGCGCTTGACTGGAGTGTCGTCGGTCCGAACCATGGGGTCCTCAAAGCCCAGCACCAGAGCCGTCCCTTCCACATATTCCACCTGAGTGTGCAAACAGACACACACACACACACACACACACACACACACGTCAATATACAGTTACTAAACACACAAATGTAAACACTGTTTGACATATTTCTTCTGAAGGAGTCGGGGTGAGATGCAAGTATACAACACACTTGTACTGTGGGCATGTGTGTTTCTCTCTCTCTCTCTCGCACACTCGGTCCCCCCCCTCCTCTCTCTCTCTCTCCCCCCCCCCCTCACACACCAGCTGAAGGGGACTGCTGTCAGCGGGTCTGTTATTCCCATCTGGAGCTATGGGATTGCCATCAGCGACCTTGAAGGCGTCTGCCGCCATGTGCGTATATGCGTGTGTAGGCGGATGTTTTTGTGTAGGCACACATCTGGTGCCATTCCTACATTTCACTGTAGATGTATGGAAAAACTAGACTAGACGAAGCGGACAGATGAAGAAAGTGATATTCCTGAGTACCATTTTTTTTGCACAGCCACCAACTGGATCCCCTGACAATCATCCATCAAACTACGTCTGCTGACCGGCCGGCGTTTGAACGTGTACCACAGAGAGGCTGCTGACAGCGGCCTCCGCTTTCACATTACTCGCAGAAATAGAAGGCCAAGCCAGGGTTTTCGGATGGATGGACATGCTATTAGGCTTAGGATTGCTACTGTTTATTTTGGAGGGGGCGGTCGCCTCCAACTGTGTGCCTGCGTGTGTTCATAAATCATGACAGGAACTGAAGAAGAGCAATCGGCAGACAGAGGAATATGAAGAGGGTTACCCTATCGTTGTGGTTGGACTGTTTCAGGCCATTGTAGTGGTAGACGGGGAATGAGTCCGGGATTCCTGAATCCTGAAAGACGGGCAGAGTGAACATCACGTAGTTGTTAGAGTCTCTGTTCTCACAGAGGCGGAGGGAAGGAACCGCAGACGCAGAACATTTATTAACTGAAAAGTAAAACCTGCAAGCAAAGTTTAATGAGAAATCCCACGTGTTCAATTTACCCATGTGTGTGTATTTGTTTAGTGAAGCTCAAATGACCATACAACATCCAACACGACAAAAACCTTCAAATAATGACATTGAGCCCAAAAACCTCCATTGACTTTGGCTTCAGGTGCAGAATGCTAATAGGATGCGTCGTCTGCGAGTGTGTCGAGCTCCTCGTGTTAAATGCCGAGGTATGAAACCCTAACCCTCACCCCAATCCCACGTGTGTCTGAGTGTGTGTGTCCAGTTGGCTAATGGTAGTATAATTTCTTTGCGGCTTGGTGAGTCCCTAAAGCCCTGATCACTTTAACACAGGTCCCTGTATCTCTCCCTCTCCCCTGCTCTCTCCCTCCCTCTCTCTCTCTCCCTCTCCCTCTCTCCTGCTCTGCCTCCCTCGCTCGGCCTCATAAAGCAGTCGTATCGCTCTTTCCAAGCTTCTCTGTAAGTAACGCCATGTGATGGTGAACACGCACACACATTTCACACGAGACACCGCAGGAATGTTTTATGCATAAAAACCTTTGATTTTCTTCAACAGAAATTCACATACAATACATTAGTGTCACCCATATGTGTGTATACAACTCTTTGTCCATGTCCACACACACCTGGTCAGGGAAGAACTCCAACAGGAACGGGCCCAGAAGAATAATTCCCAAACTCTCTGGATCCAGTTTACTCTTCACCAGACTGACACTGATGCAGAAACAGAGATGAGATGCAAAGAGTGAGCAGAGGTCAGAAGACAAGGGGGCTGGAAGGAGACATCAGAACGGTACAAGATAGCAGTCTGCAATGTTTTGTACAATTTACGATTATCTCATCACCCAATGAGGACTTCTGAGGCCTGTGCATGTTTTCATGAATATCGTGGTGCGACTAAATATACCTCTTTCCAGACATTCCTTCGTGTTGGATCAGTGTTTTTATTTCACTGTGATAAAACACTGTGGTCAGATTGCCCTTTTAAGGCTGCAAGGGGAGAAGTGAGGCCGATACCCAGACACAGAGGGGATACAAGGAAAGATTCTATCGATTTCCACAAGTATAAAGAGTACACAGGGCCCCTGGTGGAGGGGCTTGAGCAACACTATGAAACCATAAAAGCATCAGATGAGCTGCTCATAGCAACCCTCTGTTCCCCTCTGCTCCCCTTGCAGGCAAGTGAGGAAAAAAGAATCAACCGTTTGTGCTGTGGTAAAGTATTCACCGCATGTATGTAGGTATATACACAACGGGTAAAACCCAAGGGCAGTAAGAGCTTTAAGGAATTTAAACTTTTATAATCATATATATACATATATATATATGTATATATATATGTATATATATATATATATATATATATATATATATATATATATATATAAAATAAAAATGTTATTACATAGTTATTACATAGTGAATAAAATATTAGACAGATAAAAACATGCTCTTTAGGCTCCTGATTATGAATACCTATCATGAAAAAGCAAATGATCAAGAGACTATATCCTCAAGCTGTATCCTGACTTTCTTTGAACATTAAGTGTTTACATAGTTGGCTTGCCACAAATTAAATCAGCTGATCACGGGATGTGTAGGAATCCTAAGTCACAGGCAACTGGAAAAAAGGCCTTGCACTCATCTTTCATGAGTGATGAAAGCCCCCAATGTATTCCATCTATACTCCCATTAGTCATTCCCCCCCGAGCTCTTAAGATATGCTACTATGTTCACATGGCGGGATCTGTGAAGTATCTCTTGTTGTGTGGGAACGTAAACTCTCCTGTTTGCCGTGTTGTGATGCATCGCCCATCTGGGGGTCTGCAGAGCAGATCAGTGGTCCAGTTACTTGGCCGAGGCCCACGGCTGCAGCGTTTGGGCTCACGGTTCCTCAGATGAAAACGTGCTTCTGTTTGAAGCGGCACTTTAAAGCATTTCCTCCCTCTCGGGTCTTTCTTCCTGCTGTTAATGATCTCCCTCTAAGCCTCCGTTTCTGACTCTTTATGCACTTTTATAGTGGGCTCTCTCTGGTCTGACTTTATAGTAGCCTGGTAGTGAAACATGAGTGCGGGGCTGCTGACCTGGCCTGGCCATGACTTAAAGAGTTGGAACTTTAGAAGCTCTACAGGTGCCCCCCCCACACACACACACACACCAACATGCAAGCACTTACTATTCAGGCTCGGAGACAAGGTCAAGGGCTTTCATCACGTCCTCCAGCAGAGAATCGGGGATGAAGCCATTATCTGGAAAGAGGGAGAGCGTGAGACTTAAAGAGAGACTGATGCACTGGCTGACCCCGGCAGAACATAAAATACAGCCTTCAGCTGGGAACCAGGGGAAGCCTTCACCTACACATACGGCACACACACTATTTACATCACTGGCCCTGTGGAATGAATACATCGGACACAACTAAATAAGAAAAAGGAAGAAAAAAAATAAATCACAGACACCGTGTCTTCTCGCTGACCTACATTCCATGGCCATGATTGCTTTACCTGAGTGGAGAAGCTCTAACACTAACATGTGTTTTTGCCTGAGAGTATTTGCGTGTGTCTAGGTACTGAATGATTTGTCTTTATTTAAACATCCGTACGCGAGTCAGTGAGGCCTGCTGTTTAGATACAAACAGAAACCCTCATGTGGTGTAAAGATTATCTGAGGAGCGCTCTCTCAATCTCGCCTTTTCAATGCTAGATGTCGATCTCTCAGAGTGATAATTGACATTTTGACAGTGAGCACACACACCCACCCACACACACACACGCACACACACACACACACGCACACACGCGCACAATGACACCACGCATTAGAGAACATCCCGAGACAGTAGGTTGCTGAATGTCTGGTGAGTCACTGTTGTGTGAATGAGGCTGGCGCCCCTTCTCCACAACACAGGGCGCTCTGCTGACTCTGCATGTGACACAGACACATTTATGGGCTTTTTACGCAGCACTCAACGGTGCTGCCGGCTACAGCCTGTGTATACATGGCAGTGTGTGAATTAGTGTGAGTCACGTACAGTGCATCCTCCTTGCATGTGTGTAAACACGTATATTTATATCTGTGGATGCATCTACTGTGGTCCATGCATGAGTTTGTCTCTTCGCACAAGTGTGTCTGGGAAGAGACCATATGGCGTGCAGATTGTGGCAGCACACGATGGCAGACGTGGACTTGAGCGTGTGCAAAGCTGTACTTTGTGTCACAGGAAAAGACAGACGGCGAACAAAGAGGAAGAATATGGTGACATGCAGTTGGGTTTACATATCTGTTCTTGAAGTCGCCTACAGCTGTTAGGATTAATCTACTTGTAACATCCCTTTCACCAGAGACTCTACCCATCAGCATGCTGCTCCTACAAACCCTGGAGGTGAATCATGTTTGTATGGCAGCAGAGAACAGGATACTTCATGACACAATGATAAGTTGGAAAGGTCTGCGTACCGACTGGTGGTTAAATCAGGTACTCGGCTGAACACTCTTGCAACATAGACGGCTGTGGGATGTCCATGCTGGACGTGTTTTCGAGTGTGACTTCCGACATCTGTGCTCCTCTCTCTCTTTCTCTCTCTTCTCTCAACAGCAGAAGAAAAACATTACAGAACAGCTGTTAGGACTAAATATTTCATTTCAATACGCTTTCTTGTGGTCATGAACACGTCACATCCCAAACTAAAATCTTATGGCGACGTCAATAAATGCAGCAGATTTCCGACTTTTAATTTGTCTGATGACAGTCTGTCTTCTCTTTAACTGTCTACTGTCGTTATGTGTCCCCTCGTTTCCCTCCCAGTGCCGTTTAGATCAGTCAACAGGAAGTGACAAGAAAGACGGTTTAGGAAAATGAGGAGGAGAGGAAAAGAGCGGGATGGTTGACTCAGCTGTAAGAGACGCTGATCTCACCAACCTAAACAACAACAGTGGAGATGAAGGGAGAGAAACAGAGCCTCGCTCTGCCTGCAGAAGAAAAATAATGTAGACGACAAACGAGAGCGAAGAGGCGAGGAGGGCAGTGGAGGTTATAAATGCGTCTGCTCAACCAGGAAGAAGGGAAGAGAAATACAACAGGTCCAGTAAGATGTTGGCTCAGTGTGTGTGTGTGTGTGCGTGTGTGTGTGTGTGTGTGTGTGTGCGCAAAGCTCTGTTACAATGAAAGTTTGAATTGATCAAAGTACATCGGTGTGACAGGATTTTCATAAAGCCGGTTTTCTAATGAGAATGGTTTATAAAAACAAGTGTGGTGGGCGTGAAGGCCGAGAGAGCAACGTAACGATAATGTGTGAAATGTCCATGTAACATTTGTTCATTACCTTCAGGATCAAAGGACTGGAAGACCCTCCTTGCCTGTTCTGATGGAGACTCTGGACACACCAGGGACATCTCCTACAGGGAAGGAGAGACAGAGAGATGGGGAGACATTAATGAGCGAGATAGAGAAGTGCAAACGGTGAGAGATTGTGCAGAGCAACATAAGAGGTATGACCTAAAAGTGACCACACAGTGATTTGGGAACAGTGAATATAGTGATGGAGCATGGATGGGGTTAACAATGACGTCACATTGTGAATAATGTGGCTTCATCAGTGCTGAAACATGAGAACAGCCATCTCCATCTATTTGCAACTCAAACGCTAACTGTTTTTGTCAAGGCAGTGATGTACAACACACGGCAGTGACCCGTCAACATCCAGAGACACACATAGCAGCAGTGTGTAATGCACTGCTAATGCACATTGTGCGTGTGTGTGTGTGTGTGTGTGTGACTATATGTAATCTAAGTGCAATCACCAGCATCCATTGGGTTATTAACTGATTGCTGATAAAGTTAGACGGCTTGTTTTCACTCCAAACACACAATCAGGAAATTGAGTCTTATATACACAACCCCTGATTTATGACAAGCTCTATCGTGTTTGTTTGTTGCTGAAGTTTAAAAAGTGCAGTGTTGGCAGGGAGAATAGAAATATGTGTGTGTGTGTGTGTGTGTGTGTGTGTGTGTGTGTGTGTGTGTGTGTGTGTGTGTGTGTGTGTGTGTGTGTGTGTGTGTGCATGAAGAGAAGAGGGTGATGCCTCTTTAGACTGGCCTATAATGTAGAAGCTCCTTAAATGAACACGTCTTTGTTCCCTCTACACTAAGGGACTTAATATGCTTCAGACTAAATACCCGTCTGATCATCTAACGGAATATAAAACCCTGTCAGCTCACATAAATGCACTTGACGATTTGTTTAACTTTCGGAAAGAGAGAATCGCATCTGGCTTTTACATTTTTCATCCGACTACCACCGTCCCTTATCCATTGTTCAACGGATCGAAACATAAATGCCACGAGAGATAATACAAAATACATCAGAAGAGTGCATTTGAGTTTGGCCGTTATAAACAGGTGTCCACATCTGACCTTCGGATGTGGTTGGACGATACTTTGGATTCCCAATTCCGTGTTTGGCATAATGAAAACGTAACACTCAGAACCCAGAAGAAGATCTCATGGGATAGGAATGTCTTATGTTTGCCATCTCGAATCGTATTAGCCCGGAGCTTACAGTACGTTTAAAAGCTGAATAACCGTCACTTTCTGATTATCAACATTGCAAACAATGATGAAAGTAAGGGTCTCATGGTTCCTTACGTTACATGACATAACCATTTGATGAAATTGAATTAAGAAAATCAGAGGAGATTGAAGGGATATGTTTACAAGAGAGGATGAAATGAGATACTTCTCAAAGAGAAGACACACACACGCAAAGTGTGTTTAGGCGAGAGTCAAAGGGTTCTCACTGTTTTTTCTTCCGAGTGAGGGAGGGAGGGTATTTCTGACAACAGAGCGCTGGACAAACACACCATGTTTTTGGAAAGCAAATGAACCCTGCTCATCTCCTCCTTATTAAAGCTCGAGCCTCAGATTCACGCCGGCTGCTACGGTTTCACGGTCAACTTATTAACGTATTCTGGGTTAACTCGGGGAATGGGAGAGTGTGTGTTTGTGTGTGTGTGAGAGAGAGAAACAGAGATGTGGGGGGGGGGGAGAGAGAGAGAGACACACACACATTGAGAAGAGATGACTCCCAGCTGCCGGCTCTTCAGATGCAAAGAAAAACAGGCAGAGGCCTTGAACACGCGCTCACACACTGTTCTGTCAGAGGATGGCTGGGTCCTGGTTTGTTAACATTACAGGCTCCATAAATCTAAGGGTAGATTTGTCATAAGCTAGATATGTCTGGGTTTCACTTCCAGGGGTGAACACGGGTCATGCTGGTGTGTTTGGAGGAGTAAAGTGCTAAAAAAAGAAGTTGACTGCAGCCTAAAGACGAACATACGAGGTCGGATTAACAGTGGAACACGCGTCTCAAAACATGAACTTTTTTTTTAAGCTGTTGCTAGAACTATACTTATTACATTTATACACAGTATATATTCCTAAGAACACATGCATCTCGTCCCAAGGGGATGAGCGGCTAGCCAATCTTAGGCTGCCATATACAATTACGCTGCTTAAAGTCCAATGAGCCTCGTGAACCAAAGCTCGCTAAAACTGTTTATTATCTTCCGGAGCAGGATGGACGCAGGCCGAGTAAATCACCTGGTAATACCACAGTTACAAGATGTCGACACTTTACCGGAAGCCGAGCATTTGAAAGTGGTCAGCTACAAAAAAACTACTTAAAACGTACCGTAATTGCTAACCTGTACACGCCAATATGAGACTAATGAACACATAGAAGAGACATGTGTGAGCAAAAGATCACGTTCAGACAAATGAGGTGATTGTGTGTGCGATGACAGGTCTGCCTGGCTGTCTTTGATCTATGTTTTATTAGAGGCCCGAGGAAGACG
The DNA here is from genome assembly GCA_036178185.1 of Liparis tanakae. Lineage (NCBI taxonomy): Eukaryota > Metazoa > Chordata > Actinopteri > Perciformes > Liparidae > Liparis > Liparis tanakae. The sequence continues at coordinate 9,762,996 of CM070092.1, forward strand.
CTGCTGAGTTGGAAAACATGTCATGGAGCTAACACACTCCACAGGGAAGGTGTGTGTGTGTTTGTGTGTTTGTGTGTGTGTGTCTTCGTGTCTCTGCATTTCTATCCTCCCAATCCCACTGTGTTACAGCATGTGTGAGCGTATGCATGTCTGTGGAAGAGAGAAGCTGCAATAAACAGGCCTGTCCCCTGCTGACGGTTGTTTGCTTATCCTCAAATACAAGCTGGCCTCCTGTTCATTCAATGTGCCCAAATACTCATGAGGTGATCTATTGCAATGACACACACTCACAAAAGGACCTGGCATCAGTAAAAGTGTAAGAATGCGTCAAGGAATCAAGGAGCACATTCCAAATCACCAAAATCTGACTTTTTTGCAAAACCCCCTGAAGCCCTTACCAGAACAACACACAGAGTAACGCAGAACTTCGACCAGACTTCCTGCAGAACACCCTCCGAGATAAAGAGCCACGTTCTGTGTCGAGTTGTTTTGGGGAGGATCTCCTGACCACTGCCTAAACCTTCAACTCTTGCCATCTGCACTCCTGTTGCCGTCTTCCCACCAGACTCAGTGGCTCTCGGAGGCTGACAACTCGTATCCTAGGGGCCTTTTTCCTCTCTTGTTCTGTCGCTCGCCCAATGCTGCCCCTTTCCTAAGTAGCTACTACACTTTGAGTATTTCCTCCCCCCAAACCCATGACTTGTTCTTCCATTCTTGCTTAACCCCTCCCCTATTTCCCCTTCTTTATCTCATCTTGCAGGTAGGTACTTCAAGAAAGACAGGTAGGCATAGAACTTTACTAGAATTACTCTCTTTCCCTCCGGTCCAGCCAAAGCGCTATTGTTTGTCCTGAGAGGCTCTGAGTGGCCATAGAGTGCTTCTGAAGGGATCAGTTTCAAGACAACAAAGCAGAGGTCTCGGCCAGTGTCTCCCGCCTTGTTCCTACAGCCAGCGACAGCCACACCACATGACAGGCCGAGGAGGAAATCTGTGTGCAATGGCGTGTAATCTAGAGGATGTGTTTTTCACCTTAAACAGCCGGTGTCACATGTGATTACAAGTTCAGAAAACAATGGAAAACCTATCTGTCCGAGTACAAAAGGAGTGTCTGCAGTATCTACTGTATGGTGTGTGTGTTTCAGAAGTGAGCGACAGCACAAAGTAGTGATTTATGGAGCCATCTTGGATGAGAAAGACAGGGTCTCATCACAGAAGAGAGGCAACACCAGAGGACAGTCATATAGTGACGGGTCCGATGACAGAAAACGACACACAGGGGAAAAGGAAGAACGAACACGCATCCAAATACAATGACCCATGGTCTGACCTGTCACCGATTATTAATGACTGTTAATGTACTCCGCTTTGTTACTTTGTGTTCGTCTGTGGCCCGCACCCTCTGACCGTACACGGGACAGAAAGTAATCCTCTTTAAAAGAATGCAAAAACTTGTTTTCCGACTACCTTTCAGTACACTAGGGGGGACAAGTATAATATAATATTATTGAATACAAATTTACTGGCATTGTATTGTGAAAAACGACCCACATTTTGGTTATGGCAGCTTTCGGTTGTTTTATTAATATGAAAAGTTGGTCTCATGTAATGCAGAACGGTGAATATGGTTTACCTCGTCTGATTTAGCATATTTTGCTCCTATATCAATATTGGGGGCTCTTTACTGAACTCTTAGTTTGAAATATACTATCCTAAACTCTGTTTCAAAAGATACAGCCCAGCCCTATTGGCAATACGGCACAATTACTGTGTAGTTATTTTAATACCAATGTTGTCCCTGCCGAAAGTATCTCGATACAGAATGATTCCAAAACTAAAAGATCAGGAAAATAAATATAAGATAAAAAGACACCATTTAAAATCTTTTTTTCATTCTGAACATTCTGACAATTTCAATTCAAGACAAAAAAGTAGCACTAATTTCAGCAATTAAGATGCTACTTAGATAATTTAAGTTACTACTTACAACAGCGATGCAGCATACTGTATATGTCTAGGGCTTTTACTGTGAAAAGATAATAAGGAAAAGGTTTAGGTGTAATCGACAGCAAGGTGGGAGCAAGAAATAGGGCCTACTGGTTACAGTTGTATTTGATTCATAAGTATCGGCGCAATTCATACCCCTCGGCTTCAGTACTTTAGTGCCATATTTCTCTCTCACACACACGCCTCTTATTAAATAATAATGGTACTAATAACGTGGGGTATTGTTTAGTTTTTAAATGCGATACTTTAACAGTACTGATATGTCGCACAATAAAATTACTTTGTTTTCGACAATAAAGTCTGACTGAAATAAACGGACCGACATGAACGCCGTCTGCTCACTTGCATTTTAACTTCCTGGTCCTTACAAGACCATGAAGGACATTTTGCAGACACAAGTTTGAGTCTTAGGGGACACAAAGCGCCACTTCGGCTGCTCTCTGTCGTAAATCACTGACTCAGAACACGACTACTACACACACACACACACACACACACACACACACACACACACACACACACACACACACACACACACACACACACACACACACACACACACACACACACACACACACACACACACACACACACACACACACACGTAACTCCCTTGAGAAACAGAGATACAGTCTGTGAACCTCATCACTCAGTGGGAGAGGAAAGAGAAGAAATGTCACCGGAGGATCACCCCCCAAGCCTTATTTCCCGAGTGACCACTGCTCCACTCTTTAAAAGTGCATCCTTCCTTTCTACTTCCTTTCTTCCTCTTTCCTTCCCACGAGGGACCAATAATCTGAAGAGGTTGGCTGAGGTGCCCAAGAGAAACCTTTACAGTGGATAGTTTTTTTCCAAAGACAGGAATGAGGAAAGGAAGGAAGAAATATATTATTAAACATATTGCATGATACGTCTCATACATCAGCCATCCCCTCTTCTCCTTCACTCTGTCTGTCTCCTTCCTCTGGCGTCTCAGAAACTCTTGTCCAAAAACAGATCCCATTACATGCCATTATACACACTCAGACTCTTTCTCATGTGGACACACACACACGCACACACACGCACATTAATACAACAGAATGTGGGGGGTGTTGTGGGTAGGAATCAGAGTTGGTGGAATGGCCTTTGTGTAGGTAGATTAGATAAAAACACTAATGCCATTAAGCCGATGGTCTGAAAGCCACAGTCACACACCGACAGCAGCTCAGGGGAATACACACCCGTCCCCAATGGCAGACATAAGGAGCCGCTGACACATCAGAAGCAGGGATCAGGTTTTCTGCTTTTGTGGGGATGGCTCTATATCGGAGCTAAAAGCTACATAACCAGGTAGCGTGTATTTTTGTATCACCGAGCCTGGGAAATCTCAGTGTGCTTCAAATTATCTCCAAACATTGATTCCCTTTCAAGGAGGACAGGGTCACACCGAGTCCCTCTGAGTGCGGTCCGTCGCCCCATGTCGTCCCCCCCTCGGCTCAAAGTTTAAGAGGCAGCTCAGTGTAGCGTCAGCTATGTACGTCAGTTCATATGCATGCATGTGTGTTCCCAGTCTCCAATGGGACAAATGGATCCAGATGGGAACTCTAGAATCACATTCCCTACAGGAAGCCATCCACCTGAAGACACACACACACACACACACACACACACACACACACACACACACACACACACACACACACACACACACACACACACACACACACACACACACACACACACACACACACACACACACACACACACACACACACACACACACACACACACACACACACACACACACACACAAATCAGGATTAGGTTCCCCAGGCTCTGGAATGTGTGTGTATATGTGAACATGTCACTAGTGCTGGGGGAGTTGTAGCAATCGGTAAGTCTGGTCATCAGCGTGTGCATCATGACTACGGTTCATCACAGAGTATATGATCTACTTCCCTCGGAGGCTCGAGCTTAATGTATGTAACAGAGCTTTTAATCAATGCTATAATAAGGGTGTGGCGTTATGATGGAGATGATTGCCGGGGATTTTTCTGCCTCTCTGGTGCCGTTTTCCCAACAGCAGAGAGAATCGATTTGCTACAATCAAACCGGCTAGCTTACTTCACCGGCTACAGCCATATATCAAGTAACATGTTCCCAGATAGATGATAAACGTGCTAGTCCGGGTGGAAACTGGGCAAGTGTGTAGTACACACATCCACACAACTCAATAATCTGATGAACCGTCTATCCAAGAGCCAAAGTTTCTCTCAAAATAAAATCAAAAAAGGGTTGACCTCCATCAGGTTGAGCATTATATACACACCTTGTGTGACATGGTGCTCATCTTTAGGAGCAGGACCGCATGGCCCTTTTTATAGAGCACAGGAACTCTTTCAGGAAGTCTAGATTGTTTTTCCGGCATTTTGACAACATGAACCTGGCTCCAGTTTTGTTTCTTGCGCCGTTCTTCCTGTCGCACAAAGCCCCCACAGCTCAGGAGCACATGCTGCAGCTCAGACTCCCACAGAACAGACGCGGCCAGAATGCAAACAACTCACACAGAGCAGTCCTTCAGAATCAAGCCTCTGTTATTATCATGACACGCCAGTTTGGATATACTTGTGGATGTTGGCATCAGAAGTTAGCAAGCTTTTAACATTGAAGTGAAACGCTTACCAGGATCAGAATGTCTGATGTTCATTCATTCAGAATAGATATTCCAACAGCAGATTAAACTTCTACACTTTCAGAGCAACAAGGGATTTAGTTTAATGCCCCAAAAGGTCCATGGTTGGTCATATAATCTTATGTTAATGGTTGGCATAGATAATTAAATTAAATATATATATTTTTTTAACGAGTTGTAGGTGTCCTTGTTTTTTAACAGCTGTTGACCCTGAGAGCAACGGGTTAAGATGGTCACTCAATCGATCCAAACACTGGCTGGGTCTGTGGCTGCACGATCACAAATACTTGTAACGCTCATTTTAAAGTCTATGTTGTGGTATTTGACGTTCAGTACAAGAGCACAGACAACGTCGTAAGCATCGAGTGTCTCATCATTTCTCACTGGTGTAGCATTAGAAGTCAAATGTGTCCACCAAATACATATCTGACCAGTAAATATCCGGCCACTCGCTAATGTATTCACCCCACTCACTGATTGCACACAGGTCTGTAAAGCCACTTTGTTTAGGTTGCATTCCCAATCTTTGGCGGTTGATTCTGGTACATAACCTTTGCTCTTGCATTCCACTTTACTTCCTTTGCCAAACGGCATGCATACACTTCTACACGTCATCATTCTTTACAAACTGTAGAAGGGTCTATAGGTGGAGACAGGTTTTGTATTTGGTGTAAACAACAGAAACATTCCTAACTAAAAACAAACCAGATACTGAGTGAACAAAATATCTCCACTACCTTTGAGACAGGTGTCTTGCTTTTTAAAGTCTTTCCTTTAAATCTCTTAACACCTTATTTGGGACATTTATCTAATGTCAGGCAGCACGGTGGCTCAGTGGTTAGCACTGTCGCCTCACAGCAAGAAGGTCCAGGGTTCAAATCCCGGTCCGCCCGGTCGTCCCAGGTCCTTTCTGTGTGGAGTTTGCATGTTCTCCCCGTGCCTGCGTGGGTTTCCTCCGGGTACTCCGGTTTCCCCCACCATCATAAAGACATGCACACAGCTTTCAACCCGGTTCGTATGGATGTGAATGAATGTTGGTGGTGGTCGGAGGGGCCGTAGGCGCAGTTTGGCTGCCTCGCTTCCGTCAGTCTGCCCCAGGGCAGCTGTGGCTACGGATGTAGCTCACCACCACCGGGATGACTGTGTGTGTGTATGACTGGACTCTGGACTCTGTAAGCGACTTTGGGTACTTAGAAAAGCGCTATATAAATCGAAATCATTAATGTTCAGTAAATCAACAGTGTGTCATTGTGATTATCATCATTTCTCAAATCTTCTATATCGCAGTCTAATTTTCCTATCCTTAACATTTATTGAGATGCAGTGGAAACTCGGACATGAATATGCTGAACGAAGTGTTTGTTATTTAGTACCCAAGTGTTGTTTCTAAGAACAAGTGCCCGGACAGAACAATATGTGATCCATATTGTTGGCATGAACCTGACAGTGAGAGTAGACAGAAGTATATACAGTAAATGGAAGCTCTCACTGCATTTGCTGCCCAACTTCATCCATTTACATTACCGTCATATATTATGAATACATTGTTAAGTTGATCACCGATGGTTAAGATGTGTGTAAAAGTGAAAGCATGAAGATGGAAGTGTGCGTGTATTTTTTCCCCCTGGATAGCTGAAAAATCAAGATCAACAATGCCCATATATGACTATCTTCTGCACTATATTCCCTCCCATTCTCCCTCTTTTTATCCCCACATTGATATCTGACCTGCGCTATATTAAATCGGTTAAACACATTCCATATTTTGTTTGCTTGCTTGCTGCGGAGACTGGCTCACCTTACACACCGTGTGTCTATGCAAGTGAAATATGTGTTGCTTATGGAGCAGCGTATTCAACTTGCCTTGGCAAAAAACACAGAGAGGTGAGTTTCACTGCCAAGAATCCAAATAGGGAACTTTGGAGACTTGAGGAATGTCCCGACCTGAAACACACACACACGCACACACACACAATAAAAGAAAGTAATAAATGGAACAAATGAGTGTCTTATTTTAGTCATCTTCAACGTGAATCAGTAATTGTTAGAAGATTAACATTAGTCTTCTCATCAAGTACATTCATATTTGAACAGAGATTACATGTCACAGTAAAATACCTCTTCAGATCCTGAACAGATACTACGATGTAATGAAATGGATATCATCAATGTTAATCAACACATTTTCACTTGGTTCCTCTCTTATTAGATGTTGGCTGATGTAGATAGAAAGCTTAAACTTGATTGCGTACATAAGAGCATACCTCACCTTATTTGATACGAGTTGGTCTCTAAAATCAATCTCAACACTCTTAGGCAACCATCTGCTCTTTACTTGTTCCAACTACTTACTTTTTTATAGCGTACTTATTGATAATGATAAACACATTCCAAACACAATACTTGTGTTTTAAGATCAATATGTCACGTCACATTTATTTATAAATGTATTTTCTGATCTATTTTTAGCACAGTGCATGTGTGCCAGAAAATAAAAGTGTAGTGAGAAAGAATAGGAGAAAACATATTTTAACAGTGCAGCATTCACTGTGGTCGGGGTTCAAATGTTGGATATGTCCGACACCTACATCTGGGAGTCACAAGTAACAGTGAGCATGTATTTGTTTTTCTAGCACTCAGTTTATAGAGTGTGGGATCTGAATTCACAGGGAGTCTTCTTCTTAAAAAATAAATAAAAATCCTATGTGTATTTTCCATGAATAAACTTTTACAATTTGCTTATACTTTTGCAGAATGTTTTGGGAACCTGTATGCGTCTGTACCTTGCAGTAGCGAAGAGATTCCATCAGCGTCAGGAAGCCAACTGATGCTTGTTTATAAATACCATGCAGTTCTACCATGACATGGAGAAAAAAGAAAATGAGAATTTGTTAAATTACATCAAACTGTCATTAATTTGTGCCTTTTGTGCACATTGCTGATGGATGCAAGATGTGTTGCCCTCTGGTGGAAAAGTTCAAATCGAGGGCCGCAAAACTGAGGCCGTGTATTTGCAAATGAAGTAGTCTCATGAAAGTCTTACTCATGCCAGAGCATTCTCTGTCTCCGTCCCAGACATTAGAAACAGCATGGCCAGTTACAAGCAGGTTCACAAAGCTCTGGCTAAAGAGATGGAAAGTAAAGGAGACAAAAAGTTTTAGAGAAAACGAAAGATATCCAATGTAACCACACAAAAAAGACATTGCAATGAATTTTAACTTAAAAAAAAAAAATTCTAACTGATAAAGAACGTTTTTTAATACCTGCCATGGCCATGCACGCTGTCTATGAGAGGCTCCATTGTGTCCTGGATCTCATTTCTTATATTCTCTATTCCCTGGACAGAAAAGATACTTATGCATTTAATTGAGAGTGTATTTAAACATGCATGCAACACAAAAGAAAAAAAGACAACAAAAATGGTATAACACAATAACTATAAAGTCATTAATAATGAACACATCTAATTAACTGCAGCAGGTTTTCAAAGATGTCTTAGTTGATTATCACTATGCACATTACTTAATTAATGTTCTACCAGAGACAACATTATTATTTCCAATTGGTATTCAATATTTCCATCCATCTCTCTATCCAGCTTTTTCTTTCCTTTACCTTGGTTAAGATGACAGAGTAGAGGAATAGCAAGACTCCACAGCACCCCCTCCAGGTGTGGTAGAGGGACAACACCTCCTCTCTGAGACTGGACACCGACATTACGGTCCGCTTACTGCAGGAAGGGAACAAACAGGGTCATTTACGAAACACTCAAAAGAGAAAAGATGTGTTGGGTTATACGATCAATGACACAAGCGTATTAATTGTATTAGTGTCCACTTATAGTAAAAATAACTTTCACAATTGGAAAGAAATCAATTAAATGCATCAGAAGCCAAAGAACAATCCAAGCTTTTCTATTTAGAGTCACTAGTCACTACCCTCTTCTGCTCCACCCTGGAGAGCTAGAAAGTGGAGCTGATGGTCTAAGTTAGCATGCACTTCTTCAGAGTGAGTAAGCACTGCTTTCTGCTGACTGTGGTCTCTGCTGCCAGTATGCTGGGTGATGAAATATCAATATTTCCACTGGCCAAACTCAGCCTTGCATACACTTAGTTTGGCTGTGTGGGACAGTGTGTAAGAAGTTTTTTTTTAAACCAAGCAATCAATGACAGTGCTGAGTCAGCAAATTGTGAGAGACATAGCCAATTAAATGTGAAAACCAATTCTTGCAGACTAGATCAGTCAAATACCACTAATCCCCTCTACTAATACTAATCTGATGAATAAGATGTTCCCAGTATTGCATAATGGCAATTGTAAAACAAGAATGTGTGATGTTGTTATTCCCCCAGAAACCCACAGTATTATCTTATGGCAAGATTATCTGCTTTGAGGTAGAGTATAAATACGCACGGTGTTATCCAAGTCACTTACTGGAGAGCACTGTGAAATCGCTCAAAACCAAGGTCCTCAGCAGCTAAAGCAGCAAGACGCATTAAAAATACACAGACATAGTAACATCAGAGCATGGAATAGAAAATAACCCGACAAACCGTCAAATGGTTCAGTGAAAATGTGCACTGTCATTCTGAATGTGGTAGACATAGGACTCACTGGGTTGCTGTTCCTGTGGCGGCTGGCTGCTCTCTGGCACCGGCAAGTCCCACGTTTGTGTGTGCGACTGTGTGTTAGTGTGTGTGCTAGTGTGTGGGCTTTGTCCTTTGGCCCAAGTCACCAGACAGAAACCATTGGAGGGGCTGGAGCAAGCAGACTCAAGGATTTCACTCAGCGTGGAACACAGTGCCGTTTTCTGCTCCTCCTCTAACAGACACAAACATAAAAGATAGACGATATAACCAGCCATACAACTTCATAAAACAATAGCACAAGCTATGGACAAGCTACCTGTCATCTTTCTCCAGTTGGAACTTTCTCTGTTGAAGAGGATGTTCTTTAGGAGGAAAGCCTGTAAAGGAAAATATGATAGATATATATATATATATATATATATGTTGGTACACTTGGCATTATGGATCCAGACTTGTGCGTTTCCTTTATTTTAGTATGATAAATAATCTTTTAGTCAATTAAGTATTGCCACCAATGTATACACCTATACGACTCACAGACTAAGTAACACAGTAAGTCTACCAGGTGTAAAAGCTGGCTCACTGTAAAATAGGGGTAAATGGAAATGAATACTCGGGCCTGACAATACTGCAAGGATGTAAAACTAGAACATACCTGGACAGGTGCAAGGACAGCACACGGACCTCCTTCAAACTGCTCCAGTGCAGTTTGCTCATTCTCACAGAAAGAAAATCCTGTAATAAAGACGCAGGCAACAAGACAACCATCTTTTACAATTTCACCCTGCAGACATCAAAAAGCCACAAGTGCATGCATGCTCACATTAGAGACCACTAAATAAACTCTTTAGTAGGAATGATCATGTGCAATAGTCATACTAAATTACTACACAACAGAAGGGTATGTTTATCATTATCTGACCTGGAGAGGAGGACCTATTATAAAAAATACCTGTTGCACTCTTTTGGATAGAATTAAACCCTTGATTGCCGTCAACTGTGCGAACAACCCGGTTTGATTGCATTTGCCTTTTTAAAAAACATTTAAAAAACAAAGCATCTTACCTTGGGTCCATCTACGGAAGATGGAGGCTGACACAACTCCACGAGAGGGTCTCCCCCAAACCAGATCCACCACCTCTTTATTTAAATCCGACATGACACTGATTTACAGCCAGTGAGTCTACATGCACAAGAGAACAAGGTAAGGCTGCCGTTGAGGCCAACTTGGCAGATCTTTCTGAGGTTGGCAGTCCCCTTTTCTCGGCAGGTCGAGCCTGTGGCATCGGCCACGAGCTACCTGTGCTGCTCGACACAGTCTGACTCTAGTGGCTGGCAACAAACTGGCGGGTGGGAATGACATCAACGTAACCACAGCAGCCTGCAAAGCAATGGGACAAAAGCATACCATCTGCAGGGGAACACCATGTGTAAACATCTTTTTATTGCACCGGGCGATAATGGCGCGATATAGTTACCTAGCTAGTTTATACTGATCAGTGTAACGCTGGGCAGCCGACTCGTATTATTAACAACCGAGGAGGCGAACAGTTGGGTGAACGTCCAGTAGTTAGGCTAGTAATGAAGTACCGAGAGCAGGATAACAGCTGACACTTGTTACACTAACTACCTCGTTTATCATTGACGTGATAACGTCAGCAGTTAGCGTTAGCAGTATAGCAGCTATCTTTCATTTCTTTGTCGCTCCATCACCTCTCACGTTAAAGCCGGTAACAGTTAAGCTAGCTATTCGTTGTGTTACGGTTGGCCATCAGTTAGGCTAGAAAAGGCTAACTCTGACGTACCTTGATACACAGTCGAATAACGGGAATCCGTATTGACAGTTAGCTAGCTATATATTCTGGAAGCTATTTCACTATCAGCAGCGTCTCTCTGTCATTCGTTTATTTACAACAGTATTGTTAAAAAAATGTACGTACGTTTCGACGTGGCTGCCAATTGGTTGCAATCCAGAAAGTTCGAGATGCGTCAAGGGGTTTAGCTTCAAGGCGTTACCTCATTGGTCTACAGGCCTGTCAATCAGATTAAGGACCCGCCCACAAAAAGGGATTGTTCATATCATGTAAAGCCCGCCTTATGTAATCACCGCTTTGAGTGAACACAACTTACATTGTGTGAGTCTAAGGCTACGTCAGTATTACTTAATGCGTTCAAACACAGTTCTAATAAAATATCAGACATTTTACCATGTAAAGACTATTTCCCCTATTTTATCAAACCGCTCGTTTTGTCCACTACCTCTCGCCGTAGCAGTCACTCAGTTACCGTTTAGAGCATGCGCACTGTGTCACTCCAGCGAAGACATACGCGTGTGCGAGCTTCACACTTTGGAAAAAGTCTGTTTTCAAGACAGAAATTGTAAAAATATCAGCTGTATTTTTACCACCATGGGAGGACAAGCAAAGGGCAAAAAGAAAAGCAAGCCGAAGAGGAAAGACACACGCACAAACAGTAATGTTGTTATATTAGCACACCATGTTGCTAGTTCGTATGTAACTTTAACCTCTCTGATCGCAGTTAACGTTATTATAGATTAGTCTGTTCGCTTTGATTTCAACTCTAAACAAGACCAAATAAGCCCACACTAACGTTTACTCTCCGCTTTTGTATGTACAGCAGATGCAGGATTTGTTGGTTTGGCGCCTCAAGAAAGGATGAAACTAAGAGTACACGAAAAAGCCAAAAAGAAGACAGCTGAGAAGTACTCTGTGCAACTGCTACTAGAAAAGGTGACATTGTCAATATATCCACATCAAAGACATGCCTGTTTAAATGGATTGTTAATTCTGATCATCTATCTCTTCGTTATGTCATTTGATCATCTTTTGTACAGACAGAAGAATGCATGGACAGTTTTGACTTTGAGATGGCTGGCCTTTTCTGTCAACGAGCCCTGGATGTGGAGTCCACCAACCTGCAGGCTCTAGACATGCAGGGACACATCTGCTCTGAACTAGGGGACACACAGAAAGCTAAGGGAATATCCTTTTTGCAGGTTCATTGTTTCCTCTTGTGTGCATGTCCGTAACCCAGTCATCTCATTTAAATACTGATTTGATACTGATATCATGTTTGAGTAGAGTGAGCTTCCTTGACCAATTATCTTTAAGCTTTTCTGCATGCAGTGGAGCTGAGCCCCGATGAAGGCCACAGTAAGTACATGTACCTGGGTCAAATCCACACAGGCCAGGAGGCAGTGAACTACTACACTAAAGGAATACAAGTCCTGCTGTCTACATTGGACAAACACGCACAGACCACAGTGAGTGCACCCCTATACACACTCACATTTCCTCTATTATTTAGTTGTTCATATGTAACATCAACTAGGGCAGTGGTTCCCAAAGTGGGGGTCGCGACCCCTAGGGGGGGCGCGGTGGTACTACAGGGGGGTCGCGGCTTCATCACCAACCCACACACACAGACGCACACATACACCGGTAAAACAATATAAAATAACCGACGTGACATGCACTGTGTTCCAACCACGCCACCAGAGCGGCTCATGTCACAGACCGACTGTGGCAGAACCAGGAGAGCGAGAGAGCGAGAGAGCGAGCACGCTGGAGCGAGAGAGCAAGCGAGCGAGGGAGAGAGTGAGGGAGCGAGAACGAGAGAGAGACACACAGCGACACAGAGCGATGCAGAGCGACACAGAGCAATGAACTGAGAGTAGCTATCTCCAACCAGCAACCCCGCTTTGACAAAATCTGTAAAGCAAAGCAAGCCCACACCAGTCACTGATTGATATATATATATATATATATATATATATATATATATATATATATATATATATATATATATATATATATATATATATATGAATAGGAGTATACATAGGAATATGATCACAAAATAATATGGTCCATGTAGACCTGCACACCTTGTTCATAATTGTGTTATTTTATTGTTTGAGAAAACCTGCTTTTCAATGTGAGGAAATACAGGATATGTTGTTTGCACTTTGTTTGAAATTAAGTTAATTGTATTTACAAATTATTTTATATATTTTTTTATTTTATATATATTTTATTATTGTTATTTCTTTCCCCAGTTAAACAAACTGAAGAATAAACTGTGAAGTGATATGTACTTATTTTAGAAAGAAATACAAATATTTTATACAGTTCATGCATTATAATGCAATTCATTAAAAAACAAGAAAAATTTGGAGTTGGGTTGCGGGGGGGGGTCAGAAAAAGTTTGGGAACCACTGAACTAGGGGGAGATGCTATTGCACCCAAGGCTAAATGCTAGTGTGATGGTATATATATTCACAAGAGGGTGCTGTTGAACTATATATGAAATACTTATGATGTCATGACATGATCCATGTCACAAGGGTAAACCCCTTTATGCTTTGACTCAACAGCCCTTTTTATTATTTTCATAGCAAATGTAAGATATTATAACTCGGAATAAGCTTAAGCTGTCCTGTGTAATTCAAATCTTCATCGGCCTTTTCACAGCAGACTTTTTGGCAAAGCTGTTATACTAATACTAATAATGTTAATAATGGCTCCATTCTATTCAAGTGTCCCAGTAAGCCAGAACAGTAAGCCAGCGTTGACAAAACCAGGACCCTGAAACCGAAGCAGCTAAATGGAATTCAGTCAGCATTCATTTTTATTATTTAGCCCTTTTCTTCTATGACATATCAAATATTTTTTTGTGCATAGTTTTCCTTTATTTGACATTTTAATTATTAATAATTAAAAAAATAAATTGTATCCCATGTTCACTATCTTTTGATTTAGAAAACTTCTGCACTTTGGTCTTTCAGCAGGCGCAGGCCGGAGCTGCTGCCTCGTCAGATGAGGACACTGAGCTTCCCACAGCAAAGGATGTGTGTGTAGCCTACTGCTCCATGGCTGAGATTTACCTCACAGACCTCTGGTACGAGAGCACACCGAGTAACGCCCTGAAACGTGTAGCTCCATTTCCTGTTACTGCTTTTTCAATTAATCGAGATTTGTGTGTGTGTGTTTGTCTGTCTCTGTGTCCGTGTCTGTGTCCGTGTAGCATGGAAGAGGGAGCTGCAGACAAGTGCAAGGAGTTCATTGAGCGTGCATTGCAGTATCACCATGACAACCCTGAGGCTCTCCAGCTCATGGCAAGTTACCTGTTCAGTACAGAGAGAAACCAGGTAAGTCCATACACACGTACACACGCGCACGCGCACGCACACACACGCACACGCACACGCACACGCACACACAGGATGAGTTATCACCACATTAAAGCGGGAATCTGCTGAGTAAATTATTCTGAGCAAATTGAATTGTATGCCATTAATCAGCAGATGGACACTTGCATCACCACGCATACACACACACGGACAGGTCATGTCGATAGGAACGTTAATTACTGTGCAGATCATTGAGGTCATAAAGTCGTCTAATAAATGAAAGAGCAGCCTATTGGGCTCAATTAGTAAACTATTCCACAAGAACTTTGCAGTATGAAACATCTGACAGTGAGTTTGGAAGAATGTTTTAATTAGATTTCAAATTCTATAAATATTTTTTCTGATTAAAACACTTTAATTTTTAAGATATGTTTAAAGTATTGCTGCTCTACCAACTGTTATTCAGGGTAGAACACATTCAAGGCAAAACCTTCCTTTGAGAAACATTGAATGCCACCCATTTTGGTTTTGCAAGAAAATTGAAAGATGTTGCAACTAGTTATTTATTCTGTTGTTTCTTTTGAGTAACAACACATGATTTTCATCCATTTACAGCTCTCTTATGTTGGAATTATGTTTCCGGGAGACCATTTCATAAAGAGAGTAACACTATAGCAAGAATGTTTTCCAGTGATATGGTGTGCATTGTTCACTGAGAGGCACTTTTATTTAAGTCATCTTAGGCTGAAGTGAATCTGTAATACTAGCTGTAGGCTGTAGGGGTCAGACTGGCGCCAGTCACACTTTATATCATCTCACATAAGGCAATCTATTTAGAAATACTCTGGTAATCATTTTGTAAAACTATTAACCTGACCTCAGTTTAATTAAAAGACTATTGACATATATGGAGTATTCCTGATCCAGCCTGTAAATGTGATTTGTATTCAAATGATTTCCCTTCTATTTGATTTTTGCGCCTTCATCATTTCTGTGTGTGTGTGTGTGTGTTTGTGTGTGTCCGTATATATATATATATATATATATATATATATATATATATATATATATATATATATATATATATATGTATATATATATATGTATGTGTATATATATATATATATATATATATATATATGTATGTGTATATATATATATATATATATATGTATATATATATATACTACTGTTCAAAAGTTTGGGGTCATCCAGACAACTTTGTGTTTTCCATGTAAACTCACACTTTTATTTATCAAATGAATATAAAATATAGTCAAGACATTGACAAGGTTAGAAATAATGATTCATATTTAAAGTATTAATTTTGTTCTTCAAACTTCAAGCTCAAAGGAAGGCCAGTTGTATAGCTTATATCACCAGCATAACTGTTTTCAGCTGTGCTAACATAATTGCATGAGGGTTTTCTAATCAGATATTAGTCGTCTAAGGCGATTAGCAAACACAATGTACCATTAGAACACTGGAGTGATAGTTGATGGAAATGAGCCTCGATACACCTATGGAGATATTTCATTAGAAACCAGACGTTTCCACCTAGAATAGTCATTTACCACATTAACAATGTATAGTGTGTATTTTTGATTAATGTTATCTTTATTGAAGAAATAGTGCTTTTCTCTGAAAAATAAAGACATTTCTAAGTGACCCCAAACTTTTGAACGGTAGTGTATGTATGCAGGTTTAGCTTTAGTTGAATTGTGTATGCTTTTGTCTGTCTTCAGGAAGGCAAAGAATACCTGTTGAAGAGTGTTGGAGTGTGGCTCCCTGCCCAGAAACAAAGTGCAGCTTCTTTCAGCACAGAGGAAGAAATGCAAGTGAGTTGGAGATGTGCGTTGTACTTCTCTGACAGCAACACACACTCATAAGATCTGTTTATTTATAAAGCTCTTTCAACTAACAGGATGTTCACAGTGTGCTTTGCAATGCAGCACAAACACAAGTTCACAGTAGAGATAAAAAGTAAGAGATATCAAAATGAGGGATAATAAAAAGTACAAAGATGGAACAACTATTTAACAAACCTGTGTGTGTGTGCACGTTTGTGTGTGTGGGCAGAGTGTATCTGAAAGCACAAGGCAAAACAAGTGCATAAAGGATGCATCAGCAAATCAGTTCAGGTCATTTGGCCTAGCGAAAGGAATGATTGTAAGTCAAATGATGTCAAAGTGAGGATGGGTTCTAAATGACACCAAATAGATGGCATTCAACACTGAGGAAATGTGATACAAGAGGGGTTGGGATGAAGATTTGAGACTAAAATCCCAGTAGCACCACTGATACGACTCTTATCTTTCAGAGCAGGTTGATCTGAACTCAGCCTGCCCACACTTTCGGTGTGATTAACAGCCACACAGCCGCGGAATGTGGCGTACCTTGAAATTGAATCGTGTTATTATCAGACAAAGGAAGAACTATGTTTGTGTGAACACTGCCAAGGTGACGGTGTTGTGTTTTCTCTCCAGGATAATATCCCTCCATACGAGTCTCGCGTCACCACTGCCAAACTGCTCATTGAGTCGGAGGAATTTGAGGTAAATTGTTGTGTACGTGTATGTGTGTGTGGGGGTGTGTGGAAGTATGTGGGTGTATGTGTGTGTGTGTGCGCTTCCTTTCTAGTGAATGGATCTTTATCCCCTCCAGGGTTCAGTCTCAATAATTTAAGAGTGATATTTACAGAGAGGCACAGGGGTAAGGGGGCGTACAGGGGAGGAGGGCTGTATAGAAGAGTGTGTGTGTGTGTGTGTGTGTGGGGGGGGGCCTAGTCTGATGAATTGCCACTATATCTGTGATATGGCACACTTCTAGATCACTCATCAATTTTGAGTATTAATGGCCCCGGTTTGAGTGGCTCGCTGCCTTCAGTTCGGTGCTAAAATCCCGAGCAGTCATTAACACTTGAAGTAATTTTCTGGGATTACTGCCACACCAACAGCGGTTCAACTATTTTCCGTTGTGATTTAATTTGTAGTCACTCTTGATGAGTGGTTTATGGTTATTACTGACAGGCAATGAGAACGGTGTCCTTTTCCTACCCTCTCTCCTAAATTGTGTGAGTGGGAGAGAACGGGGCTGTCAGGTGTGTCAGTGGAATGACAACGTCTCGGTCCACAGTTTCTGACATGTCGTTTGTCTTCATCCTCCTGTTGGCGTCAACAAGCCTGAAACTCAAACTGCACACGTTCTGAGTTCTTTATTTTGCTGTATGGATACACATCCACATACATATCCATAAACAAGGTTGGTCATATGCTTTGAGCCGGCATGTGAACGTTGCTGAGGGAAATGGAGCTCATGGATAGAAATGTAGTTGTCTGGAAGAAGCTATTTTCTGTCCGTCTCTCCGAGGCTGGGATGTCGTCTCTTCCCTTTCCTTCCTCTACTCCACACATTCACTCGTGTTTGCGCTCACTATCTACTATAAATCTATTAACAAGTAAACTATCTGTAAAGTTGTGTGCTTCTAGTCCGTATCAGTTTCCCTTCTTAGAATCATACCTGCAAACTTGTCACCTTTCGGCGAAATTCGCCGTTTTGAAATAAAAATAGGTCATCCACGTGAATAGTGTAGATCCGAAGAGTTTTTGTTTTGGGGGCGTGGGGTGAATTGGACGGCCGGCGTTTATGAGAATGGAGTGAGACACAAGGAGAACATGTGATGTGGTGATCTTCGCAATAAAACATCTTTGATGGGACACGTTGAAGGAACAGGCTCCTGGAACAGAATCATGGAACAGAGTCATGGAACAGAGTCATGGAACAGAGTCATGGAACAGAATCATGGAACAGAGTCATGGAACAGAGTCATGGAACAGAGTCATGGAACAGACTCATGGAACAGACTCATGGAACAGACTCATGGAACAGACTCATGGAACAGACTCATGGAACAGAATCATAGCTCAGCAGAGCACAGAAGTAAAAAAAAAAAAGGAGTTGGTTGATGAATGACTTTAACCATATTATATATAATGATAATGTAAAGTTGTTATTACTATTATTAGGGCCTGATCACTGAATTATTCAGAGGACCTTTTTTCTTAAAATGTTTGTTATTATTATTTAGATTTGCGGTCAGAACAATCAAAAGACTGTAGTTATAAAAGCTTTGAGGTGTCATCAAACAACGTGGTTGTGGTGTGGAGACAACAACAAAAAAGTCCCCTGCACCCCCGTTGTCACCTTTTTCACCCCTCATGAGTTTGCAGGTATGTAGAATGCTGCAAGAGCGCCACAATTTGTCTGTATTTCTTTCTTTATTGAATATTTAATTTGGTCTTCCAAACTGAGCCATAGAATTGAAAATGTAATTTAAATATATGCCAAAGATACACATCAGATAATTAGTGTTTCCTCTAGTTTCCTATAGTATAATGCTATTTCTGGTAAACAATAGTTCCTTTTTAGAGTAAAAGTGGTCGAATAACTGCCGTGTTCATTGTCAAAAAGCATGTGTCTGTATCTGTTGGATTAAGCTATTTGTCTCATGAATGTAGTTTGGACCGTTATGTGGCTTGAGTTTGAATTGGAGGAAATTAGACATTTAGCAAAATGATGCGATTACGTTGTCCAAATTATCGGGGTGACGGATATTATCTCGACAGTTATTGGGGCTCACTAGAGCATGGTGGTGACACAGTAAATACAAAAGGGCCTTGAGGTGTTTACCACGAAGGCTGTCAGTGGTAGGTGGACACCGTCTTATCGTTTGTGACTTTACTAGGTGACGCTCCACACACACTGCTCACTGCTCACACATTGAATGTATGACCTTTGCGATCTGAAATAGCACCTCTTCCATTTGTGCCTGGAGACTTTCTCCAGGGTTATTTCATTAAAGCCAATTGATTTCTCATGACATTAATAGAGGTGGTCACCAATTTGCCCGTGGACAGCCTCTGCAATAATGGGTTGAGCATAAATGATTATTCTATTAGTGCCATATAAACATGTATCTTTTATAAAACCTAATCTGTCAAGGCCATGACTTCCACAATGGTTTGGAGGAAAGAATCTTTTTAAATTGCAGCTTTCATCTCGATGTGTAAGCCAAGTGTGCCTGAGAAGTTCAAAATGAAATGAAATATGACTGAGAAAGCAGCTATTTTATGATACTTGAGTTTCTCATAATAAAGAGTCAAGAGAATGTAAACCATGTGATCAACTGGAGGATTTGTACTCGTCTCATGCGCTTTGTAAATAAATTAGCATTGAAAAGAAAATACTTACTCACAAATACTTGAAAACAAAAGTGGGAAGCAGGGAACACAACATGCTTTTACAGGTCTTGTTTCCCCTCTATTGCTTTTGAGGAGAAACACTTGAATGCATGCCAAATGTGTCTGATTTCCATAGCTGTAATGGAAATTGAGTTGGAGCCCACCAGGGGAGATTGAAAGCAGCATACGTGAGACAACTGTCAAAATATCATTGTTTACATGTTTCTGGGACAGTTTCTGTGTTGTTGGTCTGAGAATCTGAACAATTGAAGGCATCGCTGCAGGCTAATTGTGAATTCCATGTTTCACTCTTTTTTTCAGATATTTTAAAGACTAAAGCAGTTCAGAATTCAGATATGATTTGTTGTTTATCAAGCAGGAACACCTGACAATGTTTGGTTCTATTCCCCCCAATTTCAACATTTGCTGCTTTTTTTGGTGTAATTATCGGAAATCCCCAGGATGTATTTACTTAAGGGTAGACGTCCCTGTGTGTGTGTGTGTGTGTGTGTGTGTGTGTGTGTGTGTGTGTGTGTGTGTGTGTGTGTGTGTGTGTGTGTGTGTGTGTGTGTGTGTGTGTGTGTGTGTGTGTGTGTGTGTGTGTGTGTGTGTGTGTGTGTGTGTGTGTGTGTGTGTGTGTGTTAGAGATACTGCTTGCCCTCACTTGTAAAGTGATTTGTCTTTCTGCTGTCTCTGCTATTATGAATGCGTTGTTACCCAGAGTGTTGCTTTTTAAAATCTTTAGATAAAGAGGATGGGGTGTGTGTGTGTGTGTGTGTGTGTGTGTGTGTGTGTGTGTGTGTGTGTGTGTGTGTGTGTGTGTGTGTGTGTGTGTGTGTGTGTGTGTGTGTGTGTGTGTGTGTGTGTGTGTGTGTGTGTGTGTGTGTGTGTGTGTGTGTGTGTGTGCAGTTTGACATTAAGATACTTTAGTGACCCAGTTTGACATTAAGATACTTTAGTGACCCCTCTCTTCCCCTTATCTTCATGCGAATATTAATCGTGTTGTTGTTTAGAGCGTGAAGCGGCTTAGGAATCTCTGAATCTTTAATCACTCGCCTCTGGGTTGACCAGTGTAGTTAGGAAGAAGTACAGTTTGAGATGATATAATTGTTTTCCTTGCGTACTTATCCCGGCTCCCAGATATCTCTTGTTCTATTTTTGTTGCTCCAAAACTGCCGGCTCTATCAGTTGTTTAATACCCAGGCAGATCTTTACTCCTATCTCGTATATCTCGTGCTTGGTTTGTGCGTCTGCCTGATGCAATGAAAGTCAAGTTCTAACGCTGGGCATGAACGCATTCATCGTCAGCTGGGATTAGGTGTTTTTGTTTGTGTATTTTCAATCGGTCATTAAATAATTAAAGACAATGGGTTTTCAGCTGATAATTGGTCTAGCAATCAATCAACTGACTCCCTGACATGGACATTTGCGCTCTGTTAATGAGATACCCTCAATTAACCCGAGTCTGCCTCAGTCCACACAGGCAGCTGACCTCTTTACTGCCACCGGAAGCTCGGATGCTTAATGAAAAGAGAGAAGTATAAAGAGCGGGAGGGGGAAAAAATGAGGTAGCTCTTCAGCTAATAAGACTGCCGTAACAAGAAACAACAGTGCTCACTGTTGTGTGTAGCTCTGTTATAGTGTGTGACTTTGTGGCGGTGTGTGAGCGCACGCACAGGTGCGTGCGTGTCTTTTATTCTTGCCCTTCACCACGGGTGATTGGCTAACAGTCGCCTCCAACCTGAAGTTGACAAAAATCAATATATCATCACCTGGGGCCTCATACACACACACACACACACACACACACACACACACACACACACACACCCCCCAGTCAACCCACCGACCACAGAATACACAAGGAGAGAGGCAGAGCAGACCAAACACACAGCCTCCTTTAGTCGAGGCCGGTTCTCTGTAATAGAAACTTCCCACAGAGTGTGACCCAGACAGAGATGCTCTACAGCAAAGGTCACCTAACATTAAACTCATTTTAGACCTCAGTTGGAGGGGGGACAGGTGTGTGTGTGTGTGTGTGTGTGTGTGTGTGTGTGTGTGTGTGTGTGTGTGTGTGTGTGTGTGTGTGTGTGTGTGTGTGTGTGTGTGATAGAGACGATGGGTCAGGCTGATATTACAGTCCCTTGAAGTGATGCTGTTTCAGAATATATTGATTGTTGATGTCTGTAAATGGATTTAAAGGGCAAACGCCCCGAGCAGCCCAAGTGACTATTGAGTGTGCGATAAGCACTGGTGAGTGTGTCTATTGACGGCCATGTCTGTTGTCTGGTTGCTATCGATGATGCCGTGATCGGGTCGCCGATCTCACGGACGCTTATCAGACTTTCTGATCACTCTGATCGATCGGCTGCCTGGGAGATGCTCGGCACCCACAACTTCGCCCTCGTCCATCTGTGTGTGTGTTCCTTGTTTATGGATCGAGGATGTATCTATGAGAGTGCACTGATGAATATGCTGAACCTAACATGTAATATTCTCTGAAGTTAAAGTAATATTTAAATTCTCCTGTCAATCTGTTGAGCCTCATCTCTCGTCTGTTTGTCTTTCTGCATCAGACGGCGGTAGATGTGCTGGAGGGTCTTCTGGACGAGGATGATGAAGTCGTCCAGGTAAGCGATGTCGTGGCCCAGCTTTCTTTTGTCTACAAATTGTGATTGTCTTTATTCATGTTTTGATTTTCTATTTTTATTTAGCTGGTAAAAATACAGGGACGCTTTGAGTCTCTGAAAATTTGTTTTTTGTTTAACCGGTTTTGTATTTCCAGCATGGCTGTCTCTATTTGTTGAGCAGCAGCAGTCGGTCTGAAGTTGTGCACGCGGCTTTAGAAGCAATTGACCAATCAGAGCATTGTTGGGAATAACAATGGCCCTTCTCACAAAGCTAACTAGTCACGAGATACATCCATGAACAAATGGCAACAGAAGACGCATGAATGTAGTTGATGGAGCTTATTGAAATAACAAATCTTAAATCTGCAAATTTATTTGATTGACATGAACAACCTACATCTCATAAAGGGACCACTGCCATCAGTTTGCCCTCCTGATTGGCCAGAGCAAAGTTCAGAAGATATCCCTTCCAACAATGAATGTGTGAACACAAACACACGTCAGGCCGAGTGAGTGAAGGGAAACTAAAAGGGTTTACTGAAGTCCGATTATCACGCTCGTCTGTCTCGACTAATTGACTGTTCTCTGTTGTCAGGGGTGTGTGTGTGTGTGTGTGTGTGTGTGTGTGCACGTGTGTGTCACCTGTCAAGACGTAGGAATACGTGACGTCTTTTCTCGGGTCCTCTTGCAGGATTTCTTTTCATACACGACGGTGTATCACTTAGAACCTGAATGCGTATTAGAGAGTGACTTTAGGAAGTATGTGCTGTCATTGTGCTCCAAATCCCCACAGTCCCCCCCCCCCCCCCACACCACCCTTCAGGCTCAGCCTCCCACCCACACACACACCCCTGAGCTGACAGATTGAGAGCAATCATTGGGGGGCTGAACTGTTAACGTTGCTCCACAGATCTCCAGCCTTGAATCGATTTGGGCGTCCGGCTGCCAATCACACACATGCATACGGTCACCAGCCCTAATGGTCAGAACGCGTTCTGTCCGGTTGCACCACGGTTATGTTGGGAGTCATACTGGTGATGCCCGAAGTGTATGACAGATGCATTTGCGTTTGACTTCTCGCTCTCTTTTCCTCTCTTTGTGTTCCTCTCTTTCTTGTTTCCTCTTTCAACTGCAGTCGATAAGTTGTTAGCTTTCGTCTCCGCCTTTTTGCTCTTGCGTATCTCAAAGCTGGAGCCGTGCTCATATAATGTTACGGCTGCACAAACAACTGAGCCGGCTCCTTGCAAACCTTGTTTCAAAGGTATTCGGTTGATTCATGGGGCTTTTGTTCTTCCTACAGCTGCACCATATGGAGACTAAGACGTGCCTTCACTTTGAAAAGACACAAGTCTCAGTGATTTGATTGACACACGAAAGTTAGTTTTATTATGTGTACCTCAGTCTGAGATTGTGCTTGTGAATAGTGGGTTCTCTAAAATTCTCAATTGGACAACTTTCTGTGTTGAAGCCGTCGTTACATCAATATGTGTTTCAGAGCACCATCTGTACATACGCCTTGTTCTAGCTGGTTTGGATACGTGAAACCATTTTTGTCAATTCATTAATCCAATGTTTACTTTTTTTCTGGACATATCTGCATTCACAGAAAATATTTGAGTGATCTAAATATCACACTGCTGGTTGTGCCACATTACTCCATTTATCCAGGGCAGCTGTTGTTCTGATACGTTTGGCTGCAGGGGGTAGCCACCCACTCTGCATGCTTAGTGGCGTTTCTGAATTCAGTGTGGTATTCAGGATGCTGTTTTCATAGCTAAATGGTCCATTTGGCAGAGGGGCAGCTCCTTACTGCCTCTGCCCTCAATGGATAATGAATAAAGTGAATATTTGTGTCTTGGTGCTTGAAGAACAGTGGGTGGTGATCTTTGGCCTTGGATGAGAGGCACACACACACACACACACACACACCTCAACGTTCACAGAGAGTTAAACATGATTGTGTTTCAGTGGAAGAGCAAGCATAGCACAAAGTATATGTACTTACATTATGTGGAAGAAAGAAAGTGTGATTATGCTAAATAAAGAGAAGACTGTTTTAGTGTTTTCAGCATACTGACTTATAATTTAAAATATGCCTCCACTCACTGTGTGAAGCAACAGGATTATTTTTCAAGGGATGTTCTAGCTTCTTATTTTTTTATTTAACATATATTCATGAGGTTTTCATGAAGTTCAAGTACAGCGGGTTTAGAGATCCTTCACACATGGTGCGTCTGCAGATGAGTTCTGTGTGTCATGATCTTACTGCGGGTTGTACGTTAGCAGAAGAGGTTAAGAGGCACGTTGATGATCTAAAGCTCTGCATTTAAAAGAAGAGGATGCTGCTGGTCTGGTAAGCATTCAGCAGTTGAACCTACATGATCAAAAGACTGAGTAAATGCACACGGCACAAACTAGAGAGTGTGGATGCTCTTCTTAGTAAGACGCTTTGTCTTTTTATCCATGGTGTTGTAAATGAGATGTTTGTGCCCGTGGTTCTCAAAACGTTTTGGAGACCGCCTCCGGGCCCGTGGTACTTCTGTTCCTCCACCATTTATATCAAGGCAAAATAGAGTGAACTAATCAGATGAAGAGAATAATAAACTACATTTCCTAGTCTAAATTAATGACTGATATTGTACACAACCTGTGTGTATGATGTGATTACCTTCGCATTGAAAATGCAGAAGGTAATGTTTTGGCCGGCGTTTGTGAATATGTCCGTCCGTCCGTCAGTTATTCGTCTAAATCAGACAAAACTGAGCCGATTCTTATGAAACTTGGTGGGATGATTGGTCATGACCCAAGGAACAATCGATTAGTTTTTGGGAGTGATTGGGTCAAAGGTCAAGGTGAACAACTTGTTATTCGTCTAAATCAGACAAAACTGAGCCGATTGTTATGAAACTTGGTGGGATGATTGGTCATGACCCAAGGAACAATCAATAGGTTTTGGGAGTGATTGGGTCAAAGGTCAAGGTCAAGGTCACAAAAAGGTGAAAAACTTGCTATTCGTCTAAATCAGACAAAACTGAGCCGATTCTTATGAAACTTGGTAGGATGATTGGTCATGACCCAAGGAACAATCAATTAGGTTTTGGGAGTGATTGGGTCAAAGGTCAAGGTCAAGGTCATGCAAAGGTGAAAACCGTAAATTTGCGATATCTCGGTTAATTGGCATCCGATTTGCGTGAAACTAGTGCCAAATTGTTCATAATTCAATCTTGTGATATGCAAAGGTATGCTCTCTACCGAGTGCCCATTCTAGTTTTAAATGCTGGGAAGATATTTGCCTGAGGGAATTCATTTTTAATTTTATTACATTATGTTTTGGTTAATGTCTCAACAAAGTAATTGCATTTTTTACTTTAGAAAGATAACAAACAAACAGATGGTAGAGTCACAAGACGGGTCTGAATTAATTGTTAAGCTTTGTGCATGTGTGCATTTACACACAGGCTTCATTTGTAAATGAGAACATTAAATGTCTAAATTTGATCAGGTTGACAGTTATTATTATTATGCGAGTGATAGATGTTCTTGTGTGTCGGTGATTCAAAGTCCTGTGTGTGAAACCTGTTTGTCAAAGACGGATGTGAGATTTCATGCAGACGTGCTTCGTGAGGGTTACCGATCTGTCTCCCTTGTCACAGCTCACTTACTGCAACCAGGAACACTTTCTCTCTGTCTGAGACCTCCACACGCCCCCAACCCGCCTCTCTCTCTCTTTGCCCCCCCAGGTGTGGTACCTCTCCGGCTGGGTGTGCTACCTCCAGCTGGAAAAAGCAAAGGAGCAGCAAGAAAGAGAGGGGAGAGAAGTGACCGAGGAGGAGACAGAGGAGTGGAATGCGTTGAAGGAGGCGGCCAGATCGTACCTGACCAAAGCTACGAAGGTAATCCAGCTCTTAAAATCTGTCCACTAAGCTCTGGCTAGTGGTGATGGGCCTTTAAAAAAACAATTTCTTACCTTTTTACAAACAAAACTACTCCTAATTTGATGGGGAAGATAATTGGCAGATTAACGCATAATGAAAGTCATTCGTTGCAGCCCGTGACACTATAAGTAAGCTCCACCTCAACCCTAATCCCGGGTTTAACACTATAATATTGCATGAGTAATAATAACGCTATGGTCTAACACACAATAATACAACACACAAAAAGCCCATTTATCAGCAATACTGTTGGTTCTATCCTGATAATCTGGATATTCCTGAAAAAAAACGTAAAACTTTTACTTCAATAAGATTGTACATGCCAGAAGTTTACTTATTGAGTATTATTATCGTGTGATACCTTTACTGAAGTAACGTCTCTGAATACTCCTTCCACCACTGTGCATGGCAAATGTATGTACGCTGTCAGAAAGTACATGCCGCTGTGAGAGGATCCCAACTAAGCTCCATTGTTACCACAGAAATGTCTTTTAGTACCATCTCAAAGAAGTTTAAATATACCGCTGTCTCTCTTCATTCCCCCTCACAAACACACACACACACACACACTCGGAGTGATGCGTCTCATTCCTGCTGTCATCCTGTCAGGGAAAGATGCCTCGATGGGCCATGATTCATGTTAGCCTAAGATCCAATGGGCTTGTAAATTAGACAGCCCAGGCTGAGGGATAGCAGGACCCACCCACAAGTCTTTTTGTTCCCTTTTTTCCCCTTTCCTCTCGTTTTCACCTCCCCACCTCCTCCTGCTCTCTCATCCTAAAAGATTGTGTTCCTCTCCAACTGAGTAGAGGCAGCAGGGTGGCGATATATTAATGTCTCTCTGGCCAGCAGTGTCGCGATTGGCCTGTTTTACCAGCATCCACTGGGACCGGAGCGGGGGGGGGGGGGGGGGGGGGCTTTGAGCTGCCAAAAAGGAGAATGACAGGAACTGTGGGGAGAGAAACACAAAGGCACACCGCACATATATATTTGAGCTTCCAGCTGTGTAGTAAGAGTTCAAAACAAATGGAAATAAATTGATAAATAGGGAGAATGAAGTACTACAAAGGACTGCATAGGAATGGAAAGGTGAACGACTTGAATGACGTGAGGGAGTGAGGCGGCAGAGCGTGACAAGTAAACACCACAGCTGCTTCTTTGTAGACTGAGGGAAGCAACAGGCGAACAATAATGTGACGGGTAAAATGCACAAACACCTTGCGACGGTGAGCTGGAACGTGGAGAGTAAAGTCCCCACTGTGGTGCGCTTAATTCCTCATCAAGCAGCTTTTGCTCATATGGGCGTACATTGTCGTGTCGTCAAGATTCGCCCTTGTTTATAGCCAAGCTTTGTTTCCGAACGTCACTGTGAGTGTTAATTATTAACGATGAGTCAGTCTGCGAGTTAAAACGGGCTCCAACATGGAAATGAGGCCTCAAAACCCAACGGCTTGTTTTGGCACCAGTCCACTTCTCTGCATACTGTATGATTATGCTAAGTGTGTGTGCGTGTGCATGTGTGTGTTTATGTATGTGTGTGTGAGAATGCATGCCGCTCTGCACACCTTATGTGGATGTACATATTTAATAATGGTTGTGTGCCAACTTGCATATCTAATTATGTTTTAAGAAGTGTCTTCATTAACCACCTCAACTCTGATTGATACTGGTGCTCTCTCTTTGTCTCTCTCTCTCTTTGTCTCTCTCTCTCTTTGTCTCTCTCTCTCGCTCGCTCTCCAACACAAAAACAGACGCACAGATTGCATTCAGATGAGATACTATGAAAAAGAATGATAGGGAGGAACGGATGGGCTGAGAAGACAAAAAAAGAAGTGGAGGAGAGGAGCAGCAGGGTGATCAGGAGTGGGAGAATGAAAGGGGAGGCGAGAGAGAGAACAGATTGGATGGTGTGTGTGTGTGTGTGTGTGGATGTGTGATTGTGTGGGTGCAGAGGGTGTAGCTGGTGAATAGTGGTGAGGGTAAAAAAATCAATAGTAAACCGGACGTGAAATGGAATTTGAGGCTCAGCCAGATAGGGTGCGATTGAAGAAGGATCTGCAGTGTATGCACAGAGGACAGTTGTATACGTGTGCGTGCGTGTGTCAGTGTGCGTGAGTGTGAGTGTGCACAGAGGCAGCTCGGGCAAGCGGAGGTCAAAAGCTTTACGATTTGATGTGTCTGAAAGGGTATCCCATGAGCACAGA
>CM070092.1:9793923-10223923 GCA_036178185.1 Liparis tanakae
GGGGCAAAGCAGTCACACACACTCTTCTTCACTCTTCTGGCCTCGTTACACTTTTAGTAAGAATGATGGCACTCTGCTGCTTAGTGTGTGTGTGTAGGTGTGTGTGTGTGTGACTAAAATGTAATAATATTCCTAGATCTTATGAACCATTCCTCACTCACCCTCTTTTTCTCTGGAAAGAAAAAGCGGAGCTATAAATTGCTGTATCAGTTCCCCGTACTCTGTATGCGCACAACGTCTGCAGCAGCACAGTGTTACGCCTTGCTGTCCTCGTGGTAGTCCCAGTAGTTGTATCATCCAACTTAACTTTGAGAGCAGTAATTAGACACAAGCAGAATATTTTACAGAGATAAATGTGCTGGCTGCTTTGAGAACGGGACTTTTTTTGTTGTTATCTTGCTCCTTCACGGCATATTTCACTGAGATAACAAATTGATAACGTGTGTGCACACATGCACGCCACAAAACCAAGATGTGCTCCAGGATACATTGCTCTGTATGTGTGTGTGTGTGTGTGTGTGTGTGTGTGTGTGTGTGTGTGCGCATGAGGCGACCGCAAAAGGAAGATAAATGGTCTTTTTGTCTCTGGTACGGATGAACGTTGTATCAAATGTGCTGATTTGCCAAATGAAAGACAAAAAGTGTTTACCAGCGTTTTGTGAGCGTGACTGCCTCTCTGACAGAAAGCAGCTGCTGTTGGATATTTCAGGCGGCCTAACCAGCACTTAGAGACTTAAAACCTCGGGGCTGCTCGCTTCCTTCGACTCCAAGCTGCTGCTCACTGATGCTGCGGCGATGCACCGTCCTCTCAGTGACACAATGGAGGAGCTTCAGTCGGGGGCTTTTCACTCTCCATAGCTCAGTCTGTGTCTGGCCTCCACGGTTACATTTTGGGTGTAAACATTTCTGCCGTATAACCTACTTTCTATTTTGAGTTTCCAATCTACGTAGTGGGCCATTACACTCTAACATTGTCCTTTTTGCCCCCTCTCTCTCTCTCCCTTTTCCCCAGCTGTACAGTAAGTTGCGATGCGATGACCAGCCGATGTTGGAGCACGTGGAGCAGCTGTTAGGCGATCTGGGAGGAGAGCTGGAGGGAGAGGAGGAAGACCAACTCTTGGATGAAGATTACGAACCTTGTAGCGATGAGGAGGAGGAGGACAATGCAGAGTCCCCCATGGACCACTGACAACAGCCCCGTGCCTGTACTCCGATGCCCGTCTCCCCGTCATGCTTTCCTCTTGTTAAAATGTTCCGGTGCACTCTCTAAAGTGACTATCCTCTCACACCAGTTCATCAAAGAGGACATTTGAAATCAAGTGAGATGCACAAGAGAGCGGCATTAAAAAGCTAAAGTTGACTCAATTTATTTTGCGAGTTGTTTAATGCTTTTGGAGAAATAAGTGCATATTTGAGTAATCTCCATGACCGATTTTGATGAAATAAATTAGTTTCAGAGCTTTACTACTTACCAGCAGCAAAAGCAAAACACAATTTGAATGATATTTCCTCTCATAGACACCCACACACTGGTCGATAAGCAAACATATATGGCACTTGTGCGCGCACACAAACACAAAAGCTTCACGTTAATTACTTCACCTCAAAACCACAGCGGCAGCAGTGTTTCTCTCCGACTGCCTCGCGACAGGAAGTGAGCCTTATTAGAGAACTGTGTCTGCCACCAGTCAACGCTGTCCTTACATGTAACGGTTTTTAATATTCCACGTGCATGTGCAAATCTTAAACTTTCATGCCATTCACTTTACCGTCTCTGCTTTGTTTTTCCTCCTCTTTTGGTTAATTCATTGGATTCAACGAGGCAACAGAGATAATTCCACATGATCTTGTGCAGCCTGCACTTTTCTGTCTTCGAGACTGTTCAAAGTGGCGACTACAAAGTCTTTCAGAAAGGAGTGATGAGAAACCCTTTTCAACTCAATTCCACATCTCAGCCTGTTAACGTCCTCGGGCGAGGCGACGCAGAGCCACGGCATGGCTCTGTAATGGAATGGCACAATGACCAACGCTGTCGTACAATTGAATTCAGAAAGGTGAAGAGCAAGAGTGGGAACTAAGTGGAGACACATTTTGTGGAGCATTTATGAGGACGTGGACTTTTCTACATTACAACACCTGATATATCTGAAACTTTCAAACACACATTCAACATTGGGATTAACTGGCTCGATTTAATAATCTGTCTATTTAATTAAGACATATAAACATAATGCAGTTTCTACATTAGTTTATATGTAACTTGCCAAATATATTGGAGGTAACAGTTGTGACTTTGCTCAAACCCTGGTATGTTTATAGTCCAAGTTGGTATGTGACATGTGTATAACACACATATAACACAGTGTATATCCCAATGCAGTATGCCTGTTAACAAAAACGCCACTGGCATCCACTGCTGCGCGGCACCTTTGGCGAATTGTATAAGCAGTAAATGTTATCTGAGATCCTGCTCCTGATAGTGACCCAGCTACAAGCTGGATACCTGTTTTGAAACACAGGAGTTCAGATACCTTCATCTGGCTGTGCGTGTTTAAAGAGTGTGAAATAAAGCTGAGGAGAAACAACAGGTGTGTGTGTGTGTGTGTGTGTGTGTGTGTGTGTGCTCAATGTGATATGATGTGTTTTTAATTGATGACACAGCTTGGCTCAGAAATATTCATGTCTGATGTGGAATGTATGATAATGCACCAGGAGTACAGGCTTAGAGGACCGACTACCTGGAGCGAGGATGTCATCTAGCATTTGGCTTTATAATTGTGTGTGTGTGTGTGTGCTCGTGCGTGGCTCATCTGCAGTGCTCCGTGATTAATGACTCCAGGGGTGAGTGAACATCGGCGGTCAGCCCTTTCTGGTTATTCTGAGCTGGCCATTGTGGACACAAAGCCTCTGGTGATCTTAAAGTCCTCGTCATTCTCTCACCTGTACGTCAGCCTCGGCACTGCAGCACTGTTCCCACTTGCTGAGAGGAGTGCAGTCTCTACACACGGACACACATTCAATCACGGTGTACCTGCCTTCTGAAATATTCTGCCTTGTATTTGTCTACGCTGTAGATTTGGATGGTTTGATCTTTCATGTGTTTGTGTCTCAAATGTCCACTGATTAACAACAATATGAATAAACATAAACTTATTCTATTGTTTGCATTTGTTGCTGCCTGCAAGTGCATGCATGCATTCAGTAGGTATGTCTCTTTTAGCTCTATGTCAAGCTGTCTTGGGAGACCAGCAGCATGAGTTCAGTCTCCAGGGAAACTAACCCATAATTAGTGTTTGTGTTTTTGTGCATGTGTATGTGTTTTTAATAATCGACATAATGAGATGAGGGGGAATAATCCTGGATTAACAGCTTTAAAATTAATGTGTTGTCAACATAACAACATCCTGATTTGGATTTAATCATTAAAGTGCACACAAACACTCCTCAACCACACACAAACACACACACATGCACAGCACTTGTCAGGAAGCTGTGTGTGCATGTGCTGTTTATTCTGTGCTGATGTACACTATATGTGTATCATGGACTTAATTTAAGCGGGGTGTTCCTCTGAAGGGATTAAGGGGGAAATTAACAGAATCTGGAGACTTAAAGCTGAAACCAGTTAAACGGGAACAGGAGGAGGGAGATCAGGACTCAGAGGAGTAGGAAGTTTGAGAGGCAGTCCTCCCGTTTACACACATTCAGGTGTGCACTTGTATGTAAATTGTCCTCTTGAAGTCACGCGCTAGCACTCTAATTTGCTTCAAGGTGTGCAAGCTATTATTTCAACCTCTGAAAGCTGCTATTTGAATTCTTACGAGCTCCATGTGTTTGGATGCAGGAGAGGTTAAATGGATATTCAATGATACTCTGAGACAGAAATGCAGACGAGCACTACGGAGAAGAAAAGACCAAGGACAGAATCGACTGTCCTGACGTGTGGCTTGACTGATAGGGACTCCACGCCACTCATCCACATCCCTTTCTTTATGCTGTGGCCGTGCATTTGAACTGTGAGTCA
Source organism: Liparis tanakae (assembly GCA_036178185.1). Lineage (NCBI taxonomy): Eukaryota > Metazoa > Chordata > Actinopteri > Perciformes > Liparidae > Liparis > Liparis tanakae. The sequence continues at coordinate 9,797,948 of CM070092.1, forward strand.
ACGACATAATGGGAGTGATGGTTATCTGACCCATGGGTTTTTCTGACAGCTACTGTGAGAAGCCCATGAATCAGCTCTATCCTCTGCAGTGAAACCATTTCCTCAATGGGATGGATTTCCTGGGTGATGGATGAAGTGCATCTGCTGCGGGAAAAGCTCTGCGGCTGATTGACATAAAGGGTTAAGACTCACAGCTGTATGGCGCTTAATGTGATTATTAAAAGGTGATATAGTTTTTATCACAGTGGTCCTATGGGAGAATGTGTGCTTTTCCTGAAATCCATATGGCAGGAAGTCAATGACCATAATTCAAATAATTTCACTATTTAAAATGAAATGTTTGACGAGGAAAAGTTCCCGTGCTTTCCTCCCCATTGTGTTCTACAGAAACTCATTACTAACAGTCATGATTAACTCTCAGAGAAAGTCCTGATCATTGATTGGCTTTTTTTGTCAATAAGGCTATTTTAGATTACCCTGCTGCTTTTATTGTCTGAGAGTTGTCCGTGCACAGATGCATGAACAGTTTGTGTGCGCGTGGTTTTTGTTTTGTAGAACCTAATCTTGCCTGGGAACATCTGTCTCTCAGTGATAACATATCCAGGGAATTAGCCATGCTGTCTCACAACCGAACATCACATCTCACTATTACAGCCTCCTAAATTATACCCTATTACACGTGTGTGTGTGTGTGTGTGTGTGTGTGTGTGTGTGTGTGTGTGTGTGTGTGTGTGTGTGTGTGTGTGTGTGTGTGCAAGCATTGTGCTGACAGTGTCGTCCTTGGGGCGCCTGCCAATTTTAAGAGTATCACGGAGCCCACTACCTCCTCTAATCCTTAAATCCATCGTCGAACAGAATTCACTAGTTACTTTTGGATAAAACAAGTCCTACACAAACAAGTCTCTCCTCAACAAGGCCAAGCATACAGTGTAACATATAATATAACAGAAAATAGATGGGATAAAGGTGATACACCTTTTTTAATGTAAACGCTCTAATCAACCTTAACCCTCCCGTTATGTGGTGGGTCAAATTGACCTGTTTCAAGTTTTTTTTTTTGTATCAAACTTCTTCTGCTTAGACTACCTTATTCAGTGTAATCAACATTTTTAAAAAAATCATGTATTTACAACCCTCCCTCTTCTGCAGGTTTATGATGTTCGGTTCAACTTGACCCAGCAGTGAAAGTGGAGGCTAAAAATGGTCAGAAGTGTCAAGTTTAGACCATTTCTTTCTCTGTAAATGTGGGACAGTCTTTCTTACTCCCTCCACCATATTTCAACACACGCACGCACGCACACGCACACACTTGTTTAAAGCCATATATATAAAGTTCTACACATTTCAAACTTCAAACAAAAGAATCAGGTGTTTGTTATGGGAACCATCTCTATCATTATATTAATTACATGTCATTTAGCAGACACTTTTATCTAAAGTGACTTACAACAAGGGCATTCAACCAAGAGTACAAACTCAGAACAACAAGAATCCAGAAAGTAACATTTCTTCAAAAAAGTCGAACTACAAAAGTATCTTAATAAGAGACATTTAAGTGCCACTGAAGTGATAATCTGTGTTTTAATCCAGATAGTCGGAAAAAAAAAATGTTTTTAGCTGCTGTCCTGATGTCAGTGGGGAGCTTGTTCCACCACTGAGGAGCAAGGACAGCAAACAGTCTTGATTTCGAGTGATTAGCTCGAAGTGAAGGGGTCCTGCTGTGTAACAGTTTATCTCTACACCTTCCTTCTTATTAATTGTTTTCATCCTGTCTCACTAACTATCATGTCATTCCAGATCCTGCTTCCCACCTCGTCAGTCCAACTCCCTTCACCTGTTCTCTCACCTGCCTCTAATTACTCCCTAGTAAATCCTTAATTCCCTTCACCTGGTCCTCATGCTCGTCGCACCTGTGTTCCATTCCCTCGTTAGTCTCTGTCTACTTAGGTCCCCTCACTTGCACTTTTCCTCTGCCAGATTGTCTTGTGTTTCCAGCTCAAGCCTGTGCGGGTTATTTGATGAGTCAATGTATTTCTTCGTGTTCTGTTCTGGATTATTCTCTCAGTAAAGATAAGTATGTGCAGTCTGCCTCTGGAGTCGTGCATTTGGCTCCACCTTAATACTCCTGTGACATGCTGTGTGCCCATCATCAAGTGAAGCACACTTTCCAGACGAATCAATGTTTCTCATCTTCTCACTTTCACCCTAATTACACATTTACTGGACAGTGGGACACTAATGTAAGGGTTTCTTTCATGCCTATCCTAATAAATATGGTCCTATAGTACTTCTAATAGACTGACTGACTGTCCAATCTCAAACGCACACACACAATCTCTTTCTAACAACCCCAACAACCCCACAAATACAGATACTATTTTGATGGGAACCTTTATTTTTCACACTTATCAAGGAAGGGGACAAACATACAAAATGGTTGCTGAGAAGTCCTACAACATAACACTCTGCAGATACATACGACAGCACCAAGGGGATGACTGTGTGCTCCCATTCCACTACAAACTGATTGAATTGTATAGTAGTTACATTGGTGATCAGGTACAAACTATAGTTATTATGATTTGTTGGTTTCTGACAATTTTTGGGTGATTCAACATTAACCCGGGAACATCATGGCTGTATGTAAGAAACAAACATAACAGGAGGGTTAAGCCACGTAGCTCTTCATATATGGCACCTAAAATCATCAGATATTTACGATAACATGTGATAACTAAGAAGTCTCCCGGCTCTTCAACTGATGAAAACTATCATTTCTATTCTATATCTTGAGAGGCCTGATCCCTTTGAACTCTTTTTTCCACTTGTAACTTTTGAATGTCATTTGTTGGCTCAATTGAAGAGTGGAAATATCACCTTTGCTGTCAGTACTATTCCTAAGAGGAACAGATATTCAGTCAAAAAATGTAAATTGGAGTGGAACAGTCTGGTCCGGTATGTCTCGCTCTGCCACGACTCAAGAAAACTTTTAATGAATGTCAGTGCGAGAGAAAAGGTATGAGAAGTGCTTTCTCTGTGTAATAACAATACTGCACAGCACCGTGTGCTTTGAGTGTCGACGCTGTGCAGCATTCGACATTATAAAAGAAACAAATGTAGACTCTGAATGAAGGGAATTGAGAGGAAGAAACGTAATGGTGCCTTTTTTTTCAGCGCAGTCAGAGAACAGCCGGGGGAGCTGAACACAGCCCCACTGACCTGGTTGAATCAAAGAGAAGGGTAAGAGGCGAGACCACGGAGAAAAGGGAAAGAAAGGGAGAGGGCAAGAGACGGGAAGTGTCTCATTTATACAGCATTGTAATTTGGGTCGATGGATCGCTTCAGGAGCTGTGAGGGGCACTTTTTCCTCTGTGCAATCTATACCCACAATCTAACAATCAGATGTGGTGCCAATGAGCAGTGAGCTCTCCGTGATTGCCGCTGAGTTTGACTGAGTGCCAGCTTTAGTTTTTATACCTCATTAATTCACAGGAGCGATTGACTGAGGAAACCGCTTCTTCTCCATCATAAATCAAACCACACAGAACAGCAAAACATGATCACACCCGAGGCCAAATCTCAGGGCTTAGGTAATGATTTAATCAGTCACTGACAGAAAGTACAGTGATACCGTGATTACTTATTTCCACATGACCCTTGTGTGGATAACTCCTGTGTATATGTGTGACTTTATGTTTTCCTTTTTAAAACACAGAAGGACCCAAGCACTCATGCATGTATTTGCTTTTAAAATAACATTCATTTTGTTCTAGTACTGTAATTACTTTGAAGCTTTTTGTGATGCGACTCTTCTCGTGCCTTTTCCCCTTAAGACTTTGGGAGTGATTTTTTATGCTTGAGAAGCGAAGAGAAAATGTAGCAATAAATGGAGTGGGTTGATTTTGTATCATCTCCACAATCATCAGTATCGGAGGACTGAGAAGTCGTAGCTCATAGTAGTATCTCTAAATTAAAGTCAGGGATAACAACTGAGCAGTAGGGTGTGCTCGTGTATGCATGTGTGTGTGTGTGTGTGTGTGTGTGTGTCAGAGAGCGAGGGGTAGAGATAGAGAGGATTGATGCTGTTACAGCTGCTAATTATTGCTGCTCTATATTTCACATACTCTGTTTGATCTCCTGTCCTGTGAAGAGAGATAGGGATTCTCTGTTTCTCACAAACTTTTGTAGACACACACACACACACACACACACACACACACACACACACACACACACACACACACACACACATAACCACACACAGGAAGAGAAAGAGGAATAGTGCTCTAATTACCGAATCTCTGCAGGGGTTGACTTATATTTCCCGCCTTCACCTCAGGACTGCAGTGTACATTTTGTGTTTTGCTTTTGTTTCTGTCTTTATGTCACCGCTTGCTGTGTGCTGGGCTATGTTCACTGATATCACGGAGGGCAAATCAATGCAATCTCTCAAAGCACTGTGGGTAGTCCAAGTCCATAGACCATCTGGATGCCGCTCTGTTTTCCTCTGTGCTCTGCTCCCCGAGTGCTGGCCGCTGCAGTGATCAACTGCTTGGCAAGCAGCATTTACATCTGCGCCTTCACCAATCACCAAGCATGGATGCGTTGGAACACTTAATAACCATTATAGCCTTCGACAAGACAGCCACGAAAGAACATCAGCAATGTTTCATTAATGATGAAAAGGGGATTTTCTTCTATTTTTTCCACCCGATGTGTGATATCCCAGTGCAGCAGTCTTGTGCTGCTCACCAGACACACTGCAGAGAGACACCACCAGGCAAAGCCAGACGGAGATGCAGTGACTTTCCCCTGGTGGCCTTAATTCTCCCTACACTCCTTCTCACCAGGATGTAACTCAAAGCTGTTTTGGGAAAGGGGTCACCATAGCAACCCCAAAAGCTTCATACTTGTGCCAGTGACCCTCTTGGTTCTCCTCGGAGGACCCCACATCTTTCCCAAGCCAACCCTAATCCTCTAACCCTCACTCCTAACTCCTAACCCCAACCCTAACCCTCTAACCCTAACACTAACCCTAACCACTAACTGTAACCCTAACCCTCTAATCCTCTAACCCTAACCCCTAACCCCTAACACTAACCCCTAACACTAACCCTCTAACCCTGACCCTATCTATTGCTTCTGTACATCCTAGAGAGGGATCCTCCTCTGTTGCTCTCCTGTTTTTCCTGATCCGATGTTTTTCCTGATCAGTTTTTCCTGATCCGATGTGAGGTCCTGGGTCAGTGATTTTGTATACTGTATGTACAGATTGTAAAGCCCTAGGAAGTTAATGTTTTATTTGTGATATTGGGCTATGCAATATAAACTGAATTGAATTGAATAATCAGTTTAGGATTAGACACATAAAAAATGTCGCTATAGAAAATGTGATTTTTTGTTACTCTTTTCTTATATTTGCTTCCTTTGAGAAATACTGTGTAGTTTTGTCACATCTAAAACTTAAAAAAAATAAAAACAGCGCACACAGGCCAATTCCCCTCCCACCTGACATGCCCACAGTTCATAGTCATGCACCCTGGGACAAGGGTGGAGTAGACGTCACCCTAATGGGTCACAAGTATGGTTTAAGACAGTTTGGAGCTGCCCTGATATTTTATAGATCTCTGAAGTGTCCTGGGCCTCTTTTTGAGATGTGGTTAACCACACAGTTTTTCATTATTTATTTGGAACATGTTGCAACATGAATCAGACAGAATAAGAGAAAAGCGTTTATTTTCACCCAAGTTTTAATGTAACAGATCCAATTCATTCCTTGCTGTCTCAATAACAGATTTTTGTAAATGCTGTGTGGAGAAAGAAAAGGATATAATTTCACATATGAGAATGAAAATATGTTGATGTGTCTGTATCACTGAAGCCATTGATCGTGGCATAACCAATACACACCACTGATCAAGGTTAAATCCACCTTTTGTTTAATTGTGTCCCATGATTCTAATGCATTACTTAATGCCAGCATATTTACACTATAGAGACAAAACTGGCCTTTACATGTGTCCGTTACCTTAGTTTCCATTCTTCTTACTGTGTATTTGCAGAAAAACCTTTTATACACGCACAATTGCACACACAAAAATACAGCATACATACATACAGGTTAAAATGTCTGTGCAAGCCCACCGGTCCCTAGAACGCCATTTCTGTTTGTTGAAAGTCACACTGAGATAACCTGTATGAAATGGAGATAAGGGGATTGTATTATCACTCCTTCTTGCCCCACTGTCATGAAGGATACTTCAAAAGGCAGCTGGTCTGTCTGTGGTTCAGAAGGAAAGAGAGAGGATGACACAAGCCCAGCTTGTCTTTGAATAGCAGGTGCACCTTTCCCTTTAGTCTGGGTCTGAATGAAGAATGATGGAAAAAGCAAAGGATCAAAGTCTGTTTTCACGATGCCTGCATCAACACAGCAGAGATGGAGAAACACATTTTCATCGGAAAACAGTCAATAGTTGGGCTGTTTGTGTGTAAGCATGTAAGTGTGTGCGTGATTGGAGTTGATTCTAGGAAAAGCAATGACACAACCCCATTTCAAATAGCAGACTTTACTCCAAACCAAAATGTTCTTCTCTTTCACTCTCTAGTCTGTTTTGCCACTGAAGATTATAAACATGGCAACCACTCTTTGAAAATCACAAAGCCTTCTGTTGAAACCTCACTGGCCAAGCTCTCTCCATGAAAGACTGGGGGTTCAAGGGCCGCAGGGCCACTTGAGCGAGTGGAGCGAGAGGGGTGGCATGAAAAGCATGGGACTGGGGGAGGAGAGGGATGGGATGATGGGACAGCAGAATAGAAGGAAACAGGGACGTTATGGAGAAGGGAGAGAGGTGAAGGTGATGAGCGAGAGTGGGGTGGAGATGGGGCAGGGGGAGAGGGAGCTGAGCTGGGTGTGGGTGCATGGAAGGAGAGTTGGATGAGGTGGACGAGGGTGAGGAGGAGGGGTGCAGGGAGAGGGCTGCGTGTTGTAAAATGATATGATGGAGGCTGGAGAGAGGGGCGAGGCTGGGCACTCTCAGAGCCATGGGCTGAGTGAAGTTCTCTTGTGGGGTCACATGTGGAAGTGGGAGATTAACCTGGAGGCTGTGCTGTCTCAGTGTTTGCATTGTGTCTGTGTGAAGTGTCTGCGGTGGAGGCTGTGGAGGGTTGTGCGCGGACACAGGTGTGTATCGTTCCTGTAAAGTCTCACAGTCCTCGGTCTTTGCCGTGTGTGTGTAGTTTGTCTCTGTGTGTATATCCGCGCTCTCTTGAAACTGTTCCAGGACTTTCTGCATGTGCTCTCTTGCCTGCTCTTGCAGGAGGCGATATTTGTCCATCTCCTCAGCAGTAAAGCTGATTGGCGGAGCCGCCGTCTCTCTGTCTGTCTGCTTGTCTTCAGTCCTGACGCAGAGATGTGGAGCGTTGCTGGGGTTTGACTCCACCGTGTCCAGAGGACATTTTGGACTTCTGGTGGCTGCTCCGGGATCCATTCCTCTGCCCCTGGTCTGCTCGTCCTCCTCTCCTTCCTTCTCCTGACTCTTCTCCAGCAACCCTTTGTTCCTCCTTGCCTTTCTCTGGATTGCGGGTCGTTTCCCTATGAGCGGGAGAAGCAACGTCCTGGCTGGTTTCTGTGGCAGAGACTTACTGGGAGAAAGTCCTGGAAGTGTTGTGCCTGACCTGCTTGTGTCAACAGGGGCCACGTGTCGATGGACAAAGTCAGACTGTATATTGGGCTCCTTAAACTGACACGGGCTTGTGTTACAATGGTGTGTGTTGAGGCCCGGTGTTATGGGAGCAGGATTGGATCTGTGAGGCGAAGAGAAGGAGCAAGAGGTAAGGCCGGATGAAGTGGACATATAGCTGCTCTGCTTGTTCGCCTCCTGAGGGACCTCAGAGGAGAGTCCTGGATCTACAGAGGACGTCCTGTCGGAGCTAACGGTCAGCCCATCATCTGTGACTTCTGAGCAGGTACTGCTCCTGCTCCACTCCCAGCTCAGCTCGGACGTGCCGGTGCTGCTGCCAGGGCTGCAGGAGCGCGGGCCGAGACACTCTCTGGGCAGTGTGTTGATCACACTCTGGGGGCTGTACGTCTGTCTATTTGTCCACCACTCATGGCTAGAGAAGTGTCTGGAGCTTGAGCGTCTGGTGCCTGCACATTTCCACACACAGCCCGGGCTGTCTCTGGGGTCTGCTCCTGTCCTGGAGCCCTGTGTGGCTCTGTGTGTCCCCCTGTCCTCCCAGCTGTCGCTGCTGCCCCATGTCCATCTGTCCACACTGCATCCGTCCCAGTCTACATCTTCTGTGCTCAGACGTCGGCCTCTCCTGCCCCAGCTGCCAGGACTGGGGCTAAACTTTGCCACTCGATCCCACTCCACTGCTCTGTTTCTGGTCCTCCACCCACTCCTTGACCTGCCCTCCTCACTAGCTCGAGGATAGCCCCCCCTCAACCACTCCCATTGTTCTGCATCTGGAATCGGGCGGCTGTCTCTGCAACCTGAGTGCCCTTCCACTTTCCTGCCCCTCTCTGTCTCCTCCCAGACTGCACCATGCCTCAAACTCTTCCTCTTACTATGAATGGATTTCCCGTCCCTCTGGAGGAGTTTTCTCTTTCTTGCCGGGCTGCAACCACAGCTGTTGTCAGGGTAACAGCAGTCAATGAAACTCTTGGGGTTGCTATGGTGACCCCTTTCCCAAAACAGCTTTGAGTTACATCCTGGTGAGAAGGAGTGTAGGGAGAAGTGAGACCGCCAGGGAAAAGTCACTGCATCTCCGTCTGGCTGTCCCTGGCCGTGTCTCTCTGCGCCGTGTCTGGCGAGCTGGCAGTCGGCCCTGCAGGGCTCCGCCTGCTCTGCCTGCTCCCCGTCTGCCTGGGACTGGGATTCAGTGCTGAGGCTCCAGTGAGGCCTCCTCTTTCTGACAGGGCCAGATACTAGCTCAGCCTCACTTCTTCCTAGGAGACAGCAGCTCCCAGTTCCCTGCACCCTCCTCCTCCTCATCATGATCTCGCTTGTCTCCCTTTGCCTCCTTTTCTTCTTTCCCCAGTTCCCTCCAGCTTCTCCACTCCTCACTGTGCCATTGGAGACTGCAGAGACAACACTCCTCACTTTGCACCTTGCTGATTGGCTCTTGTTTGAAGCTTTTTCCTTCTCAACCCTCTTCTTCTTTCCCAGCTTGTGCTTCTTTGTGCTGGCTTTCCTCTTTTTGCGTGACACTTCTGAGACGCCCACGCATGGAGCACTGGCACACTCGCACATCGTCTCACTCCCACACTCACACCTGGACGGGCTGCTGCACATCCTCTGCGTGCCAGGCTGGGTGAAAGACTCTAATTTACAGTTCAGAGCTATGATGGCTTTCTCCCTGTTACCTCTAGCACCCCCTAATCTTCCTCCCAGTGGATTCTGGGGGTTTGCATCAGAGCTGTCCCTCTGAGTGTGGTCAAATGGATGAGAGGCTGCCCTCCCACAATCATCCATACTTAGTGGGCATCTTCCGCTTTCTGCTCTTGTTTCTGATGATGAGATGTTTTCCTTCTTCAACAACAGGTGTGCTTCTGTCTCCACGTCGATATTTTCCTCGTCTTCCTGTCTGTGTGCTTTCAACTCTTGCCTTGCCTGTCTTTGCGAACAGGAAGGAGCGTTGACTGTAAGAATAGCTGGCACAGGTAGTTCTGATTCATCTGAGAGAGCAGGCAACGGATTTTGTTGTGACTTCTGCTGATCCTCGGTGAGTTCTTCTGGCTGTTGTCGATTTAAGCAAAATGGGCTGCAGCTGTAGGAGATGTGTGGCTGAGACTTAGTGAACATAAGCAAATTGACAGGCCATCTCAGACGGGTGCAGCCATCTTTCCCCAGCACACACATATACTGACTCTCCTCCATTCCCACTTCGGTTTCTCTCTTTCTATCTGTCTCGCTATCTGTGTGTTCGGTGCCCATGTGTGACCCTGCTGGTGCTGTGCCCCATAGGGCCACCTGGGTCTGTGATAACGAGCACGGTGCATCGTGGCTCTGATTATCAGGTGCTGCTGTGGAAATAGCGGAGTGTGCTCTCACTGCATCTCTTGTTCCAATCTCCCTCTCTTCTCTGGCAGCCTCTCTGGGGATTGGCTCTGTGTCGTTGAGGGTTACACTGTCAGATCTGGACTTGTGTTTACCCTGCTCTGATGACCCAATTTCCCTATCAATATCTTCCATCATCCCCTTTATCCTTTCTTTCATTTTTTCCCTCTTCTCTCTCTCCTCCTCTTCTAGGTCTGAAAAGACGGAGGCAGAAGGCTCAAGCCTGGGCCCCCTGCGTGAGAAGCAGAAGGACACGCCAAGTCTGCCGCCTACTCTCCCCCGCCCAGAGAGAGGCAGCTGGGGATGCAAGCCCAGGCAGGACTGGGGGTACGCTGCAGGAGGGTCTGTATGGGAGGCCGGGTGTGTGACTCGTGGGGACTGAGCTGGAGCAGCGGCCAGCAGCATCTGGGATGGAGACTGACGTGGATCTTCTGGCTGGTGGCTAAGACGTGCTGTTCTGGGTTGTGTGGGAAAGGGACTATGGGTGAGGTTGGAGGGTTCAGCTTTGTTCTCAGGGAGGCGGTCGCTTTGGTCCTTATGTTTTTCTTGTTGCTGTTTCACAACCCGCACTGCACTTCTTAGTCCAGACGTCTTCCCTGGGACTCTGAAACAGAGAGTGATAGAGGTATTTGGATTTGAATTGATTTAACTTCACATACCTTAAGCTTGGCTTATTGTTGGCTTAATTGAGTACAGCTATATAGATAAACCCTGTGGGCTTAAATGTCACACCTGTACCCAAATATACACCATCACAGTTGAGACTTTACTTTCAACCTTTTGTGAAATTAAGAACGTTTTATCAAATTAAATTGTAAACACTAGACACTGATCCACACAATATATTGAGTCACACTAGATCCTGATTCATACTATAATTTATATAATAATACTTTATATAAGCAATAAGGAACGATATAGGAGATCATTCCTGCCTACGGCCATGAGGATTTACAACAAAGCCCCACCTCCTGCCAGAAACTAGTGCAATAACACACCCACACTTTGCATTTTGCACATTTTATTTAATTGTTACACTTGATTTCTCTTCACATATGTTGTGTGTATATATACATATTTGCATATATTTTATTTTATTTTGTATTTTATATTTTATATCTCGCTTGTATAGTTTATGCACACTTGTTCTTCTTTCTTATATGTATATTGTATTATTGTGTTTTAGTTTAATGTTTATTGGTGCTACTTTGTCCAAAAATTTCCCCTTGGGGATTAATAAAGTATAATTCTATTCTATTCTATTCTATTCTATATATATGGCAATAAATATAAAAAGGTAGACAGAGTTTTCTGTTGCAAAAGAAAGGAACAAAGAACCACAGAAAGGAAAACAATTAATTGCACAATGAATAGGCACAATCAAGATAATTATAATATGTATTATTTATTGTTGGTCTGATTTGTTGTCGGTATGTAAACACAGAGGCAAGCTTAAATAAAGTTTTCAACTTGTTTCACTCATCTTAGTTACTTCTTAAACTTGTTTCCACTTCTTTAAAAGTCACATCTTCTTCTCCTGCAAATCATCGACTCTCAAGAGCATCAACTAGAATGTGTCTTCATGTTATATTTATTTCACCTGTGGCCTATCCTGGACAACTGGGTGCTCTAACATCTGTGGATCCATCCATCACATGAAAGAAAGGTTGACTGGATGTGACAACTCCAACCCCTCTGGACTGCCGCCCCTGGTCTCATTAAACTAGCACACTGCCACAGACACACACACATACACTCTCCTCCCTCTCACCGCTGGGTTTCCTGTTGCAGCTGTGCGAGCTGGTGCAGACGCCTGAGAGCCTTCTCCTGTTTGCGTTGGTCCTTCCACGATTTCGAGGCCACGTTGCGAGAAAACTCCCTGTGCTTTAATTCTTTCAGCCTCTGCAGGAAATGAAAATGAATGGGTAAAGAGGGGGGGGGGGCAGAGAAAGTATGCGGAGGGCACAGGGTAGCGAGAAGCCCAGGAGTGGAACAAAGAGAAGAGAGAGTGAGAAATTAGTTTTAGGAAGCGTTGCAGCTGTCTTTCAAACCTACACATCAGTCAGCAGCGTTTGCAGATGTTCTCCTGCTAAACTCATGTCTAATTAACTCCATTCAGCCCGGAAGAAAGCGTCTTATTTCCATCACAGCTTGAAAGCAAACACAATTCAACTGGTGAATAGCAGATTACAGACACAGTTGAGATGAGTGGCAGGAGTGATTTAATGACAACTACGACTTTGCCACTGCCATTTTGAAAATGCTCAGCTCTCCGTCTGCCGTGACAGCTTGTTTTGAGAGATAATCTGATCCAATGACCGATCTGCTCTTTAGCTGGAGTGTAGCAAAGGGTGCATTTGCTGATGCTTAAATTACACATTGGCAAAATAATCATCTGAGACGTCGTAAAGAGATTTACGCTGGAAAAATGCCAAAACAGTGTCTGTGTGTGTGTGTGTGTGTGTGTGTGTGCACAAATGCAATATAACATAAGCCGCACACCATGAGTAGTGAGTGATTAAAGTTTGAGCAAGCTGCATGGTGGGTCTTCATCTGCATCATAAAAATAACAGTTAACCCAACTTTGTGTGTGTTTTGTGTGGGTTCACATGTGTGTGTTTCTGCATGTGTGAAACCATGTGTCTATAGAAATAGGTGTGCCAGTGCTCTCAGGAAAACAATGATGCTGCTGTCACAATTTCTCTTTTTTTACACACTTTAATCCCTCCTTTATCCATGCTTGGCAGGTGTGTGTATGTGTGCGTTTGTGTCTGCATGTTGCTCTGTTTCTATTTGTATACCTGATGGCTAAGGAGGGACTGAAGAGTTTGAGAATAGCAGCAGTATCGTGTACCACTATCCCTTCATCTTCTACCTTACTATCTTTCGCTTCCCAGTATATTTAAGCTACACATCAACCTTTTTGTTTATTTTATATAATTGTGAATTTATCCTGTAGTATAAAATGCAACAGGATTACACCACCCTATCCATCCATCCAGTGTATTGCACAACCACACACACACATCAGATTAGCACCTCAGACATCAGATGTATTTATACACTCACTCTCTTTCACACCCAGATCTTATGCTGAAGCTGACAGTCGTCAGGTTAATCTCTGCTGAGTTTTACACAATCGGATGTCTTTTTACATTATCGCACGATGCTTTACACCCCACTGTCAGCTCACAGGAGAGAGAGAGAGAGAGAGAGAGAGAGAGAGAGATCAGTCTATAATAGACTAGATGCTGGGTATGAAGATGCATTCTTCCTCCTTCCTCTTGCATTTTCACTCTGCCAGGTTATTGTTCTCTTTTAAAAACAGATCCCACTGCAGGGAAACCTGTAGCTATATTTAGAGCCAAACAAATCGTTGTACACAGAAACATTTTTACCAAGCACACAGTGCAGAGATATTTTCATTCACACTTTAAAGCGGATACTTTTGCCTTCAAAGAGAATGTCGTGTCCCTAACAGCTTGAACAATATTACTCTCCAACATGTGTTCTAAAGCTCAATCCGTCTGTCAGAGCCTCGATCAATATTCTTTTAGAAGTGTTAAGGAGCGCTCAGGCTGGGCGATATGGATGAGTCAGAGTTGATTCATTTCATATCCACAAGGGCCTTAGAATGAGGATTGGTGTATTCTTAGGTAACACGTGAGGGGCCATCTTAATGGTATGAATGTTCTTTTCTTTAAAAGGGAGCATAATTCTCTTGTAATGAGCAATTTCTATAATCAGCCGCACATGCTGATGAAGCACTGCCTTCAGACTTGTTGAATCGATGACAAGGAAAAGAGACAGAACAAATGCAATCAGCTGCCATTCTCCAAAGCCAATACTCCTGCAGGGAAGCCTTCTTCAGCTGGAATATCATCCGCTTTCTGCTCGGTGGGCCGAGTGTGCATGCATGCGTATGTGTGTGTGTTACAGTGCCAGTGGCTACTGTCAGCTCAGTGCGTCGTGCACGTCATTTCATGTGCCTGCCGCTGGCTAAAACAAAGCACTAACATTGGCCTGCAGTTGCTTCAATTCATTTTCAAAGAACAATGACGGTGAAGGAACAGTCTACTTATCTAATGTTTCTTTCATGTTGCACAGTGTGGGCGTTCAGAAGTGGGACGTGGCTTGGCTTGGTTGAGAGAATGCAGATGTGTGTTGACGTGTGTACGCGTGTCTGTATGCTTTTGCATGTGAGTGTATGCCTTGGCACGACAACAGATAGCTGTAGGAGAACGTGCTATCAGCAGAACCTTCAGCCCGTTAGTCCAGAGTGGAGGTTGTGTATGAAAATGGATGTGAAAGCAGAACGCAGGAGGAAACCTGCTGCCGGGCCTTTTCCTAATGGTTCATTGGCCTCATCTGGTCCAAACCGGAATAATAAAATCTTACTTGAGCTATGCTAATGGCTCTGTTTTATTCTTGTCTCCTCAAGTACAATTTGAAGAATAAAGTACATTTAGCGGCTGCACCCTTATGTATCAGATACATACAAACCAGGTGCTCTACATTTTGAAGTAGAAACAAATTTCCTCTCAATCAAATGGTTAAGTGTCTATTTGAATAGCCTGTTCACTATCAACATTTTGGAGGACCCGAGAAAGGGAAGTGTCGAGTGTGAAGTTTTGAGATATGAGGTTAATATTGTAGGAGGTGTATTGTCAAGAGAGGACCCCCATAACCGTTACACCAGACGGTATGCCGGAGACAGCTCCCTCTTCATCGATGTGTATTTCAGCTCTTGCACGTGAACGAGGCGTATACTCTATGCATTAGAAGAACGAGTATCTGTCTCAAGTTCCACCTGTGTGTGTGTGTTCTAGTAAGAGATGATGCACACTCCTGTCACATTCTCACTGTTACCTGCTGGGAAACTTAACCCAATAAGCACATGGAAATGTAAAGTAGCTCTCCGTCAAGACGCATTAAGCTATCACCCCAAATCCCCTGACAAGCGATCATAAAACATGTCTGCATGTGTGCGGTTACGTAGCATGCGTGTGTGTGTGTGTGTGTAATCCCATGTACCTGTTTGTGTGCATGGTCGTAGGAGTTGATGTGGTTGTCAAACTCCTGGTGTCTGAGGTACTGCTTGTGACACAGCTCACAGTAGAAAAGGGCCTTCAGATCCTCCACTGAGCAGCCCAAAGCCCTCTTTGCGTGCTCCTGGACAAAAAGAGACATGGAGAGAACGGGTGAGTGTGTTGGAGGGGTAGGGGGAGAGAAGAAATGAGAGAGAGTCAAGATAGAGGCATAAGCAGACCGAGACATGAAGGGTTAGAGGGGAAGAGATAGAAAGCAAGATGAGTAGGAGGGGGGGATGGCAGATTGTTAGCCATTTAGAGCAAATCTGCATCCCAGAGACATCAGCAGTAATAGCCTCTACATGTGCTCTGCATAAAACGGTTAAACGGCTTCCCATTAAAGAATGATGCTTTTGCTGCTGCTGCTACTGGAGGTTGGACAAAGGCAGTGAAGCCCTGTGTTCATGGCAACCTGAGCCCGGGGACACATTTAATACAACCACTGTAATAGAAACCTGTGTATATGCTTTAATGGCAAATAGTCGGAGTCTGACTGCAGGGAAAGTGGCAATTGTGGCCGACAGACAGAAAAGTGAGCTTCTTAAATGCACAATGTATAGTATTTTGTACACTGGCAAAAATGTGCATGTGAAGAACTATCGGACAAACACACACGCGTAGAGGCCAGTAGATTGTACATGGACATAGTTACACATGCAGGACAAATGGCACATGGACCTCAGGGGATACATCGCTGGTCTGCATGCTCACATCAGCCAGAGGGCTTTTTTGGGGGGGTCCGAATACATGCACAGTGTCAAGTACAATAAGTGTACTTGTGTGTGTATATGCGTGTGTGTGTATTTGTGTGCACATGTTCAAGGGTGTGTGTGCATTCATGCCATGCTCTGCTTCAGAATGTAATTTCCCTGAGGCTGGGGGCTGCCAATAAACACTATTGAATTCTGTTCTACACTGACATGATGGGAATTTAATTTGAGGTTGTCACTTCTTTCTCTCACTCTCTGCTTCTTTCCTTCCCTCCGTCCGTCCATCTCTTGGCTCGTTTCCCCTCTCTTTGCTCGCTCTCCTGATTTCCCAGCCTGTTTTACCCACTGCCTCACTCTTTTCTCCTTTCCTTTATCTCCCCTTTTATCCCCTCTATTTGCCTTTTTCTCCCTGTCTAGCTTGTTTTTGTTCTGTTTGGTGAGCCTTAGGTCATGAAGTGACAGAGCCTATTGGCCCCAATTTGCTTCAGTAATATGCCTGCACACAGACACAAAGGTGAGAGGAAAAGAGAGGGAGGATAAGAATGCAGACAAGAGGAGAAATGACCTCCGCCTGCCCTCACAAACATACACGCGCACAAACACCTGGCAATATTATTACAACCGAGTAACAATCCCTTCATGTCATTAGGTTTCACACCTATAAACAATTATAATTACATTATAAATACACACAGACACACACAAACACAGAGACATACACAGAAACACACACACACACACACACACACACACACACACACACACATAATAACTGTCCTTCCTCTGGCTCTTTCCATCTGGCTGTCAGTCAGATCGGGTGAAGAGGAGAGGAGGCTGAAATAAGACTCTCCTCTACCGAAATCAGTTGAAAGGTAACTAACATACATTGATCCTGTGTTACTCTGTGTGTGTGTGTGTGTGTGTGTGTGTGTGTGTGTGTGTGTGTGTGTGTGTCGTGGTATCGATCTGCCTTGCAGGCTTAAGTCACAACCAGGAAATGATCCAATCAGCCAGAGCGGCCTGTCTTTGAGTGGTGCCAGGGTGAAGAGATTGAGATACTGAAAGCTGTTTATTTGTCAGCGTTTGGGATCATGCAACATTATATAGGTGTTATGTAGGTGAATGTCTAAATAAACTCTTTTTATATGTGTCCATGTGTATAATGATTTGCGCATTTTACTTTGTACCCCTAAACTCTTTATTCTTACCTCTTTGCATTCTGTCATAATCATTTAGAATAGGAAAGAGGGGCATATGGACATGAGACAAGGTGTGAATGCAAGAAAGCAGAACATGTGTGGGTTAGGGTATGTGTACGTGTGTGTGTATGTGTTTGAACTCATGAGACATTTGTTTATGTCACAGACATACCCCCCACTTGCAGTTTCCTGCTGATTAAACTCATCTGTGAGAGATTTAATTTGCCTTAAATAAATACACATATCATGATTTCTATACCAACACAGAATGCATAGACACACTTACAGAACCACACATACACACACTAACCCACTTATGCATGCACAGTCGCACAACATCAGTCAACCTGATGAATCAGTGCTAAATTAACATGTACCTGAATTCACCTCACTAGTACAAATCTGTTTGCAGAGAAGGAACAACTGATATCTGCACGCCGGACAGTGATGGTTTGCAGGATTATGTGTGTGAGTGTTTGTGCACGGCTGTGAATGTGAATAAGCTTTTTCTTCTTTTCCCTTATCCTCAATTTGTCGGAGTAGTGCCATGTTATTCCTCTTCATAGCTGAAATTATGCCACAAATGGGAGTGGTTATGAACCATAACTGGAGTTTCAGGCATACGAACGCATGTAATTTAATGCCGCGAGTTTCTGTGGAAATGAACAGGACACGCTTAAAGTCTTTTGCACACGTGGTATGTCGGCGTTTGGAAATGCGCACACTAGAAAGTAATGATATGCAACGCATTCACAAAAAAGTCTTTAGAAAGACAAAGTCCCTTGAGGAACATCTGGGGTTCTGAGGAGTGAAGCTTTGGCAGCGAACGCCTCGCGGCCATCGCAGCCGGCCTGTTTACTCGCTTCTTTTATGGCATATAAAATAACAAATGACACTCTCATTAGTTATGAGCCTACTATACAAAAGGCTTATGGAGATTTAAAATAAGCATAATTAAAAGCTTTTCAAATTTCTTTGTCTATTGATCTTGACCTTCAAGACTGCTGAAGAACATCGGAAACCCCTCAGATAATATGCTTACGACTGTCATAACTTAACTCGACTAACATCTTGAAAGTAAGCTGCCTGCAGGTGGTTCCTCAAGGACAGAGAGAGGCTGGATGTTTGAGGCCGAGTCTAAAATTAGCTTAACCACTACTGACCATCAGCTCTATCTTTTTTTTTATGAAAGTTTGCTTTTATTTATTCATCCGTCTACTAAATGTGCTCTTCTAAAAAATTAAATACAATAAAGAACATATTTTGCATTAACTTAGGTTAGAAGTCAAACATTTTGTGTTGACAGAACACAATTTAACATTTATTTTTTTTATTTAAATATGAAGAAAAAAAATCATATAGAAATTGAATGAGGAAGACTTTATGTGCAGTCACTTTTTTCTTCATATTTTCAGTGCAGGTAAATCTTTGCAACATTTGGTCTGATTTAATCAATTACATTAAATAAATCATTTAAATAGGGAACTGACATCTACTGTACTTGAGCTAAATTCTTTCACTCGTCTTAATGTATCTCAGTAGTAATTAAATATTGAACAGCAATTCCATGGATGGAGTGTGAGGGAAGACTTACAGAGTGATACAGTTACAGTATACTCACTCTTTTAAAAGGATTTTGCTTCCTTAATGTGATGCATTTCCTGTTAAAACAGGATGTTGGGTTTGGGCATAATGTACAGAGAGATGAACTATAGGGATGCGATGGCACTGTAGGAGAAAAAAGAATGAAATAAAAAGAATAAAAACAACCCTACTAAGGCCTAAAAATACATGATGAGATAACCACTAATTACACATAAAGTATGATTACACTCTTTCCTTTAGTTTTTTCCCATTATGTCTCTCTTTCTTTATGCGTCTATGTCTGGATAAGTGCTTGTGACTCGATCTGTTAAGGCTGGTGGTGAGCACTTCAATATCATTTTCAGGATTGATTTGTCGTCTGAGACAAAAGTGCGCCATATGGTAATTATTAACAGCATGGCAACACGTTTTAATTACAATCTTGGTTCAGCATGAAATTCAAAACATATCCAAACTAGCAAAAACTATGGCTTAGCATGCAGAATAAATCCAGAGAGAGAAAATGAGAGCCCAGTAGCAACATAACTTGTGGTAACAGATTCTCTCTATTCTAATATATGAGAGTACTTTGACTGTAAAAACTTCATGAATATGACTTATACTTTGAGGAAACTATTGTTATTATTTTGTTCAAACATTACTTCTCCCCAATTGTAATAATCTACCCATGATGCTCTTGTTAAGTATAACAGTAATGATTTATTATGGACCCCAGCTAATGAGGCAATCAGATGACTCATATGTTTACCGGTCTGTATTGGCATACACTTCTATCAGCGGTATTTATTGTATTTACATATACTGTTTGGTATATTTCAAGTGTATCCTCTGTAGGGTAGGGTTGCCTTTCAAAAAGCAACATTTGGAGAGTACAAGACCAGATCTCCCAAAAACATAACAGACAGCCTAATTAAAAATGTAATTAATCTTGAAAGAATAGAAGAGAGGAGAGGAGGGTGACGGAGGGACTAAGTGTGACATTTATGAATTCCGCGAAATTCTAATTGCTACTGTGCCTTGTGTGGACAATAAATATAGAATTCATTACTGTTTATCAGGCCCAATTAAGTCAAAATTATCGTTAGCTATAATTATCATCCTAACTTGGCCACTGTAATGAATAGAAACAACTCCATTAGCGGTAACACAAATAACTCAGCGACTCTGTTCGCGCCAGCTCTCTCCTCCTTTGTCTAAATGCCTCTCTGTTTTCTTCTCTAACTATAAAGTGTTCCTGTGATTATCTCCGTCAGACACACAGGCATTCACACATGCACAAGAGGAGACAGTCTGGCAGTGTGACAGTCTGGCGGTGCCTTGTTGATTTCTGGCCACTCTTCTGTAGCTAATCACAGCTGACCCGAGGGCTAAGTTGATGTAATGACCTGTAGATCTTGGCGACACACACACACACACACACACACACACACACACACACGCACGCACGCACACACACGCACGCATGCACGCACGCACGCACACACACGCACACACACACACACACACACACATGCACACACACTGACACAGTGGCTTGTTGAGTGTTAATGAGCTGGTATTTACAGCTCCAATGCATCTCCCTTGACTGCCTTTAATACGCCTCTCTGGCCAGTGCACCCATTTATTGATCTGAGTTGTGGCGTGTGTGCATGTCTCTGCGTGTACGTCACTAACCGGTTAGGATGGCTAGAAAAATCACATAGAGGAACCATAGCCCAGACCGCAGATTGAGCGTAGGGGTGAGCATGATGATTTACTACCAGTGAGCAACATCATCTCACCCACTGCAACCAACCAACTATGTGAAGGACACAGGCAGAACAAATTCACAAAACAAGATTACCACCACGTACGTCGACTAGAACAAACTGAACTCCAATGATCAGGTTTGTCATGACTTATAAACGGTGTAGTATTTTAAGCAACGGCCTCTGAACATATGACTCACCAGCTGTGTTTTTTCCATTGTGTCTTGCTCAAAATATAACCAAATGTTTTGTCTCTACCTGACCTTTTCAAGTTGAGCAGCATGCAGAACAAACAAACTGAATGAATAAATGATGAAGGGATTATATTTGCAAATTTGTCTTGTGCCCTTTGTTTCTTCGTTGAAATGAGGAGTGCTTCTCCCAGGATCTGATTCTTAAACCCAAGAGTTGTAACAGATGTGCTTTCGTTCTTTCTATCTATCTATCTATCTATCTATCTATTTAAATGATATTGAATTGGATTCAATCTATTGTCATTGCACAGAGTACAGGTACACAGGCAACAGAATGTGTTCTCTGCATTTAACCCGTCTTTAGTTATTAGGGAGCAGTGGGCTGCAGTGATGCACCCGGGGAGCAACTGGGGGTTCAGTGTCTTGCTCACTTTGACTTGCAACTAATGGGAAGAGCGGGGATTGAACCTACGATCTTGGGGTTACAGGACGACCCCCTTACCCCACTGAGATACAGCCGCCACACAAAAATAAATAAATAAATAAATAAATAAATATATATATATATATATATATATATATATATATATATATATATATATATTAGAATAACAGATAACTTTACAAGTTTGGATATGTTGGTCCTGCTTTCAAAGATAAAAAACATAATTAAAACAACGTAATGGGAGAAAGTAACGAGCGCTGTTAATGGTGTGACATCTGAGGGTCATATTGTCGATGGAATTAAGACAAAATAGTTAATTATGAAAATGGCTGAAATAATATGTGATGTTGCAGTATTCTCTTAATGGAGATATTTCCCATGACTGCATCTTATAAACCCTCATGTGAAAGAACAGCCATCTGTCTCTACAAATATTAGGATGCTCCCTTCTAGGAGCTTGACTCACTAGGCATTCAACAGAAGCTCGTTTCCCATGACGCACCTGGTTACATTTCTCAATTACCTTATCATATTCAGAGACAAATTAAACTTCAATTACTACATCATTTAAACAATGTTGCAGCTTGAAATATTCATATTGATACTATAGTGTTATACAATAGCCAATTTTGAATTATATCAAAACGAACAGAAAAAGTTCAATAATTAAGTGTAATTTACTCTATTAGTGCAAATGACTCCAAAGTAATGAAATACACAATTAATTATAAAAAAAAATAATTTTAGTTAATAGCCGACTAATTGCACATGCCTCCTACGACAGGTCTGAACCACTTGTAACTTGTGTTTGTACCTAAGAAAACCTCTAAAATACAAGAAAATCACTTTCACTAACTATAAAGTTAGCAATTTAACCCTGTAGTCAATCTTAAAAAAAAACAGGATCAATGTCACTGTCTAAATATTTACAGGCTGCAGAGTAAGTATTGTTATTATTATTATTATTATTATTATTATTATTATTATTATTATTATTATTATTATTATTATTCCAACAATAGCAGGAATAAGTAGCCCCCAGTGTTGGTGTACATATTCAGAGTTAAACATGTTTGTGTAAAATACAAAGTGTTAAAGTGAATAGATCGTTAGAGTGATTACAACTGGAGCAAGAGTAAAACGGCCAGTGTTGATGACAATGTTCACTATTATTTGGAAAGCTCCGTCCCTCCTTCTCCTTTCAAATTGTGTTTCATTGCGCGCAATTCAATTTGAGAAAGAATGAATCCAAATCAGTTTTATTATATCAAATGTTGATATTTCAGCAGAGGCAACATTTTAGAATAACTCTCTACTGAGTTCAACTTACACTCGAGATGTTTTTGTGTGTTAAATATCGAATTGCAGACGGCTAACGTGACCAGGTCAAAAGCTGCACAGTAAAATTGGCAGTAAACATCCAGTAAACATGTCTCCCTCTCTACTCTGTGTTAAAGAGCCGCTGTGGGTCAGTGGTTAGCAGCTCCGTCATTCAATCACGCGGTTGGTGGTTCAATCCCCGCCCTGATCGATGCAAGACACTTAACCCAGAGTTGCTGTCTGTGTCTATGGTATATGAATGTAACATGATTCCAAGTCCTTCTGGATAAAATTGTCAGGGAAATGTAAAGTAACACAGAACATAAGTGCTAACGTTTCAGAGTCAACACAACTCTGGATAAAGTTAAAGTTCTACACTGAGAAGTGTCAAATATAAATAACACTTGTAGTGTTAATAATTTCATACTTGAAATGGTGTCCAGAATTAGAGTAAAATAATAAGACTTTTCCCAGAGTTGTGTTAACTCTGAAAAGTGAACACTATGTTTAGTGTTACTTTAACAAAGATACGGGACCATATGTTCACTGGCTGAGTGTTAAAATGTACTCTTTAAGTGCTAAATTGACTGAAAATTTGAATGTGTTTGAAATACAACCGTAGGCATCAATGCTGCTGATAGATTTTAACACCAACATGCTCGAAAAAAAGAAAGCTACAGGCAACACTAATAAGGTATAACAGGTTACATATAACATCCAAACATACAAGAGGGAGAACAATAATGAGAGAAAAAAACCCACACAAGGTCATAACTGTAGCCTACTGCTTACATCTGGGGCAACAGCAGGACGCTTGGGGCATGAACAGGTCGCATGGCTCTCCTGGTTGAGTCATGAATCTAAGGATCAAAGGATCACCAGAAATCTATCAAAATTAATTCTCCGATTATCAACATGCAAGGCCAAATATCTGTCCCTCTCCTCCTTCCTCGACATGGCTCCCTTATTATCACAGAGTTATTCATGCGCTGTATCATTGATCAATTCCATTCGGTGCCACATTTAAAATCTACCCATCTCTCAACATCCTCCCCCCCTCCTCTCTCAATCTCCCTGTGTTCATATCCTGAATACAATGGAGTTCAGCCTCTGGCTCATGCAGCACAAGCTAAACGGATTCACCGGGGCAGAACATCTAGCTTTTGGGCAACAAAAGAAGGACATCTTAAAACATTTTCTCCACTTGAACAAACGTGACCCACAGTTTACTTTCCAGCCGTTTTGTGGATACATTTTGTGTTGGGTGGGATCAAATGCATGAAAGCGTGCATAGATATTCCTAAAACACCCAGTTGTTCTTCAAACTGTGGTGTCCTCAGTGAATTTAAGTGCATTTTTATGATCATACCACTCCCTCACAGTGCTCTTCAGGGGCTTGCATTTGTTTCTCTAAAAGGCGAAGATTTCCTTTCCTTTTCTCTCAATGCACGTTAAGGAGAACATTATAAAACAATTACAGGGAGAGAAAGGACTGTAAGGGAATAAAGGATGGTGAGGTGAACTTTGCACTGCCTAAAGATTACATAGGAAGAGCCTCGGAGGGCAAGATTGGTGAAAGCTGATCTTCCCCCGCTCTTCCCTTCTCACTCCAATTATTTGAGGTATTTTTCCACTGTGGTCATACATAATTTCTTTGCACTTCTTTGAACATATTTCCTCTCTCTACATTAAAAGCCTGTGTCAGGTTTATCGGGTGGAAGTGGTAAACAAAGACAATGTGGCAGAAAAAACAGGGAAAAGTAAAAGTAAACAGGGAAGACTGATTGCAATGTCAGGGGCAGGTGAGGAGCCTAATTGAGAACAGGTGCGGATAATCAAAGAGGCGACAAAGAAACAGGAAGTAAATCTAAATATGACACGTGAGGAGAGAGCGCAACAAAAATAAAACAGGAAATGGACTAAACATAATCGAATAATATTAGACAAGTAAAAACACTACAAACAGAGCTACTGAAACATATCTCGAGATAACTGATAACATACACACAAAGGAATTTAAACTAAATAAAGACCACGGAAAGATGATAGAGCCACATAGTTGAGAGTCCAAGTAACAATGTCTCCTTCCGTCTGTGTGCCTGTCAGGCTGCTCCCCCTCTGGCTAAATGTCATTATCAGGACCATACACTCTTGACATTTAAATTGGAGACACAATAGAATACTCAGCATGGATAAATGGATATATACAATGTAGCTAAATTGGTACACACACACATTCCCACACACACGCACGCACACACACACGCACACACGCACACACATACACACACACACACACACACACAAGTCACGACAGCTGATTGAAAGCCTCAAAGAGGATCGGGTCTGTATCTGTTGAAGTGATCAGACTGGGTCTGTAATCTGTCAGAGTTTGATAATACAGATTAGAGTGAACGACAAGTTTAGAAGATGAAGGTAATCAGTTTGTGGAGAGACAGATTTAAAGAACAGGATTAATGTGATCGTAGATTACACGCTTCGCTCTTAACGCTCGGCTAAACTCCACCGACTCACAGATGAGGAGAGCGAGGATGGCTGAGCGGGAGCGATTGGTTTCTGCTGTCGCTGAATGGAGAAATGATTGCTGTCTTTCAGGCATTTATGATTGGGTGAGCATGTGTGTGTGTGTGCGTGTGTGTGTGTGTGTGTGTGTGTGTGTGTGTGCGTGCATGTTCGCTGTGTGTGGTTCATTGGTGTTATCAGGGCAAAACACGAGTGTGGCCAATAATAATGAGTGATGTTTTCTCTGGCACATTAGAGTACGAGTGCATTGATGTCAAATTAATGATGCCACAGACGGGAAGGCTGGAATGAACTGTTGGGTACAACCCCACCACACTCAAATAGGGGACACACACACACGCACAAACACACACACACACACACACACTGAACGCCACTCTGTGGTGCACGTCAGTCCGACTTTGTTGAAGCTGGGTTTGCTGTACTCAAAGATTGTGTAGCAGTTAAGACCCTGTGCTGGCCGGGGATTGAAAGCCCACCAAGATTCTCTCTGCTTTCCACATCATGCTCTCCCTCGTTCAATCTCTCTGCTCTCCAGATCTCCTTTTTTCAGTGTGTCCTCGCTATCGTTCCCAATTTCTACCTAGCCCTCTGAATGGTTGCATTAGTATGTATGGCTGTGTAGCTTGAGGTTTAGAGGTTTATGTCTCCTAATAGACAGAGATTTGTCCTGTCACACCAACACCCCCATACAGCTTAAAGAGAGAGACAGGAAGACAGCGACTCCCTGCGCTCTGTGTTTGGAGAGGAGGAAAAGAACATTTATGTTGCGGCCTTATCTCCAGAGAGAACGGTTCCATTTTCGTACAGACAATTTATAAAGCATTAAATTGTGTCTTCCTCTTTTTTTCTCCCACGCTTGTTCATCTTCCTTCCCACCTCTCCTGTTCTCTCGTTGCCTCTCTCTACCCTTTTCTCTTCCTCTTTCACGTGCCATGATTTGATTAAGACCAAATAAGCAGAGTGCGGAGATGAAGAAGGGATGAGAGCTTATTAAGCATGTGAGAGGTGAGATGACATACGTCTGTGAAGAGGTCAAGTAGGAGGTGTGTGTGTGACCAAGTGTGCAAATGTGTGTGTGTGTGAGAGGGGTGTGAGAGTACAGGACATTTCTGCATTCATGCCGGCAGATGGTAGAGGGGGAAGAGGGAGGAAGTGAGGCATTTAGCTGTGGAGCACTTTAATCAAGGGGCGAGCAATCCTGCATGACCCACTCTGTCATCCATTATTGATGCCTGCCTCAGCCAGGCTGATGAATCATTAAGCCACTCATCAGGCCAGGGAAATCTGCCTCCTCCTCGGCCGATGACACTCATTTACATAAATCACACGCTGCTATTTTTCACACGCTCACACATAAACAAATACACACACCCACATGCAGGCGAACACACAACGTTTATTGATTTAGCTTTGCTCTGTGAAGTGCATGGCTCAAGCTTTTCTCCATTTTCAAAAATACATCTCTTTCAAAAATGGAAGAGAAGTTAACTCATACTGCGATTCATAATTCAGAACGGGGCTCATGCTATTCACAACAAGACCCAAGCAGCTGCAACACCTGCGCGTTCAGAGATGAAAGGCAATATGTTCCACATCCTCCGGACCTCACATTACACTTGTTTTCCGACAACACAGGAGACACGTTTCGCATATCAGTAAATCAAACACCCAAAAACACAAAGCTCACTTTACATTTGGAGAGAGAAGAGAGTGAAACAGGAGTAATGACGGAGACAGAAAGTAACAGAGGCAGAGAGAAGGAGATCTTGTAGAGTTTGTGTTGACTTCTCGCCTCTGGCTTTTATGGCAGAGGAAACATAGAGAATCTTAGGGAAATTGATGAATACCCATGGCGTGCAGGCACACATGCACTCACACAGTCCACCCACACCTTTCCTCTCATCTTTGTGGGGTTTCCTCTCCTCCTCTCTCCTCTCACTCTCTTTCCCTGCTGCTGTTTCCATGTCTTCCCCATTCAGTGTTGTGACTAATCCCATACCACAGGGTAAGAATATACCTCACAGCAAGGGTAAGAAGGCCCCGAAGCACAGAAATGCAGAAATGTGCAAACACAATAGCTCCAAATATACATACAGGAACAGGCCCATATAAAGCAGGAAGCCAAGGCCTGGTGGCGGGTAGCGGGAGGCGGCTTGCAGACCGCTGTGATGCTGCCAGCCAGGACATGTGTGCAGAGCGGTGAACTGAGCGCCTGGCTCCTCCAATCTGCTAAGCACAAGAATGCTGCTGGTCGTGATAATTGTGGTCGGTTGTTCTCAGCATCGTGGCCGATGTGAAGGCCGGTTGAAGCAAACAGCATGAATTATATGTGTCTGCATTGTGGCTTCTGGTGGAGGTAAGTCTGATATAATGTGATGCATTGTTACTGATGCATGACCGACCCTGTGCTACTGGAATGTCCTAGTAGCTCCTATCTGCTTTGATAAATAAACATGAGCGTACACCAGCATGAACAAATAGCGTTATTATAATCCTACATCCATATTTGTCCTGCTTGTGCACTTTCTTACATGTGTGTATGGACAAAGGTATTCTACTCTATGATACTGCGCTTTATGTGCACACATACAAGCAATATATTCCCAGATACATAGATATATAATATGGTAATAGTTCAATAAAACAATTTTTATTAGACTACTTGACCAGTCAGAGGTCAGAGGGGAACTGTGAAAAGGTCAGGGGTAAGATGCTATGGCTGAGACGGCAGAATCATAATAGCCTCATCTCGAGATTCAACAAAGCACCTCTGACAATAAAGACAATGTCCAGACAGCAGACATCCTAAATATATTTTCAACGTTCAAATGACCAATGTACACACACGTTAGATCTCGTTAATCATTATGTTAATCTCTCGGTTCTCCTAATTCAGGCTGTGAATTGAATCTCTCTATGTTAGTGCGTTGGTGCACGATACACCAGAACAGCCTTTTCTGTGCAAACCGTGGAAGCCCTGACATGTCAACGCTTTCAGGGAAGTGGAACTTGTTCATATGCATTACAATTCCTCTGCCACTTTGATCTGTAGATGCAACGTGCCTGCTCAAATTTTATTCACATGAAATATGGAAAACAATATGATCTGAACGTCAAGCTGAGAATGAAATGAACGTTTTTTTTTTTTAGGAAGGAGGCCCTTTGCCTCCTGCTAGGCCGGGAGTAATTCCTGGGCTTCTGCTCAACCGCGAGTAGCTTGTTGTTTGCAGCCTCTATTTCTGTGAGTCCTCTCTCCTCCAGAGAAGAGATAATTAATTTGTCTGAGCTGCTCTTAACCCCGGCCCGGTGTGTCAGTGGTGGAGACACAAGCAGCCATTCAAGCACACAGGTGCAAATATGTTTGACATGCACACCCACGTGCATGCAGGCATATATACACTATGTGTTAATGGATCTATAATTATGTCACACATATGCTCCTACAGTACATGTAAGCATGTCACTTTGCTTTATTTCTCCTACAGTACATGTACTGTAGGAGAAATAAAGCAAAGTGACATGGTTATTAAATAACAGAAATACTGACCAGTAATATGAAGCACACACTCTCTTTGCTTCCATTCCTTCAAGGAGAGCAATATTGCTACTCCAATATGAATCCCATAGCCTACACATAAAAACTCCAATACTGTACACACACCCACCCACACACACACCCCCCACACACACACATTAAGATTTAAAGACATAAATGGTTGAACCCTTGACCTGCTAAAAAATGAATGGGCTGGATGAGATGAGACGAAAAGCAATAGGAGAGAGATAAAAAACAGTTTCAGGAAGAAGAGATTGGAGCAAAGGTATCTCCTAGAGGAATGGAATGGAGAAGACACAGAGAAGCAAACATGATAGCTTTTTTTTAAGAAGAAAAAGGCAGTGATAGCGTATAAGGAAGGAGAATAAGAGCAAACCTTGAATGAGACATGACATGCTAATGTCCATGAAACAAAAACACGTTCTTCTCTTCAACTCTCACCTGTCGCCTCGCTTTCTACGCTTTTTTAATTTTCTTTCGAGCGGGTCCGTCAGCTTTTACCTCTGCCGGTGATCCAGATGGTTCATCAAAGATCCTACAATTATCAAACACTCACTAATTGTATGTAAGTGTGTGTGTGTGTGTGTGTGTATTTATTTGCTGGTGTGTCTCCAGGTAATTATCTGATGCTGCGATCACTAATGACCACACAGACAAACAGCTGTCCCAAGGTAATATACAAAATGAGGGGTTGGCCATCTGTGGTGTCCGTGTGTGTGTGTGTGTGTGTGTGTGTGTGTGTGCGTGCGTGCAGTAAAACGTGTGTCACTCATAACATACTGTACATCTAACACCAGAAAGTGCACTTCACAGATGTTTGCTAACCTCATGATGAATAGCAACAAAGGCAGACAAACTATTAGCAAAAAAACTCTCAGCCCACACGATACCCTCCAAACGTGCTCACACCCACACGGAGGTCAGCAGGTCAGCTCGGCACATCAGACATCCATACAGACACATTTTTACCTTTCAGTTATTACATAAATACATACTTCCAGTTCATAAAGCAGCATCTTTAGTCTAACAGCCCCGTCAGTTCATCGGAGGCCTGTAAATGTGTACAAACACAAGGCCTCTGGGTAAACATAATCCTTTATGTAATTTGTAAACAGCTTTTGGATAGGTTTTAGTCGTGTGTGTGTGTGTGCGTGTGTTTGTGTGTGTGTGTGTGTGTGTGCATGAGTGCATTTCGAAAAGAGCAGGTCAAAGACACACAAATAAATAATAACTCAGGCGTCAGTAAATTGAATAAAGATCATCCCCATCTTCGAGGTGAACAGGCGCGATGCAGCTGGCCAGCCCACTCCAGCAGAAGCACAAAGACCCGTACGCAGAGGCAGAGATGGAGGGGCTTGTCCTGTACATCTCACACTTTCTCCATCACTCTGAGGGCGCGCTGTGCTGCTGGTGAGAGGCTGGCAGGTTGTGTCCCCTCCAAATACGGTTAATTTAAAAACTACACAGTTCAGCACAAACAGACAGGGATGGAACTCGCTAGCTAAAAGAAAAATAAACAGAGGTGTGTATGTGTGTAGGAGACATCCTCTGGGGAAGCATCCTGGTTATCAAGTAGAGGTTATTATGCTATGAAGCACTAATGAATTCATTTGCTAAATGAAATGTCAATAAAGGCTTAAGAGAGTGTTAAAATCGATGCCAACTGTCTGACTCTACCTCGCTACCCTCCTCTTTCTCGTCATCCTATCTCATCCATCTGTCCCAATTATCCACCTTTCTCCCCAACACACACTCTCTCTCCAGAGTGTTGAGTGTAAACTGTGATGAAGGACATTAACAGTGATCACTGGGAGCACTTTGCAGTGGTCAGCAGGAATGGTCCAGTCATACAGGACTTTAGTATTCAGCAGCACTCACCTGCTCACTCTCAAACTGCTCCACTTGGGCCCGATGGCTGCATTGACGTGTGTGTGTGTGTGTGTGTGTGTGTGTGTGTGTGCGTGTGCGTGGATACACTGTATGTATAAGTGACTGCAGCAGCATTAAGGGTCATGACTTAATAGCTTTTCTGTTGATAGAAGGCTCAAGAACTGTATAGCTGCTTTATGTTTGTATAACAACCGCCTTTTAACTCACATTTAACAAATATCTTCCTTTCTGACATTTGCCGAACTTCATAAATGTCAAGATGCTATAACCAGCATAATCGTCCCCAGGGAGTTCTTTAGTACTGAGTCTGTTTCACTTATTATTATGATCATCATTAACTGCGTACTAAGATGCACACACCCATGAGCAAACTGGCACGGCAAATGGCGAGCCAGTTGGCTCGTCTCACCTCTGGCCCCTCATGATGGCTTCATATTCGACGCTCAGTACTTGACTCACTCCTAACATGGCGCTGTTTTTGTGCAGCTAAATATTTGTTTCAAGATAATTGTTGGGGGCATATGTTTAAATGCCACCTCATTTACATAAACACTGTTCAGCTCCCTGCGGAATCAATGAAAACACGAGGGTGCGAACGCAGAGTCACACATACACACACACACACGCACACACACACACACACACACACACATACACACAGACCCATTCACACTCGCAAGACACCGTGCGGTACAGCCAACGATTCATCTGTTCTCTGTAACGGCAGTGAAACATACATCAAAGTGGTCTCCAGTGGACGTACGCACACACACACACACACACACACACACACACACACACACACACACACACACACACAAATACGGTGATACAATTCGACAGAGAAATGGGGGATTGGGATTGACGGATATTTTGGACAAGAGACAGCAAAAACCACGCAGGGTAAGTATCCGTTTGGATCATTTTGAATAAAGGGCAGCCCCTCTCCTCTTTGCACACAGACTTCTATCCCCCCCCCCCCCCCCCCCGCTGACGTCCTCCATGCTGACAGGAAAGAAAAAAACCTTTGAAGTATTAATGAGAATTTGAAGAATGACTCACCAATGATGATTAAGCACAAAAAAACACATACGGGAACCAAACTTTGGACCAAACAAGACACCCACCAGAATAACTAATTAGTGATGATAAACGAGTGCTGATCAATCTAGACGTACCGCGGGGAAGCTAGCGCAACGTAAACACACAGAGCTCTTGACAAACACTGGAAGATTTGTTGCGAAGGAAGGGGAAAGGTTGCCCTGTGTCTAGACGGCTTTTCTTTCTCTTCCACTCATAAGCACTCAGTATCGTGTTAATGCTGCAGTGCCTTATCAAAGTGAAGACACGCAAAGTTACCGCTGACAAATCCCAGTCGAGCTATCCTTTGTACTTGAGCTAAATCAAAGAGCAGGAGCTGCTGTGTTGGCTCCCCGACAGGTGCAGAAGATGTAGCTCGGCATGTCTTGGGGAGGTGTGTTACACTCAGCCGCTCTCTGCTGACGGACTTGTTTTTGCTCCACAAGAGGTTACTTTTGAACTAAACTTGACCACAAGCGATGACCGTTCATCACGCCGACAGGCCCGTGAATTGGTGATGTCTAAACTAATATGGATAAATCTGAAAGCACATCTTTTTTCTTTCGACCTTCCATTCCTCCTCACACAGCATTTTCCATCACAGAAAACTTCCGCACACTTATCTACATTAGTTAGGACATGGAGGTAAGTGATGTCCTTCCCACCACGAATGACAGCTATAACTGGAATCCCTCAGCTGGAAGAGAATAATATGAACTCAACATTTCTATTTTTACTATTTTTAGTTTGCTATAGAGCCAGACCCTGAGGACATGCCTCCCATGTTTTGATCGAGGACACTTCAGTACACTGAATGTTCGAATCAGGACATTTTAGTTGAGAGGGAATCTTCTTCTTCACTGTTACTTGTGTTGTACATCATAATTGCACAGATTGTATAGCCTTGAAATTGTTAGTTTTGTCAGATCAATAGTAAACATTTCACATCTATTCAGTTTAAAATGACTACAGTTATCAAAACAGTTGCCAATTTACTTTCTGTCAATCCACATATTGTTTAATTGACTAATCGTTTCAAGTCGACATCTGATGATATATGACGTCATACATAATTAGATAATATAACTACTGACAGATTTTGGTCTGCACTCAAAAAGTATGTTGTTTTTAGACTCATCCCTGACTGAGAGGACAGAAATTAAAAAGGCGTGTTGCACATCAAACAATTGTCAAGTCCTTTCCAATAAATGTTCAGAACATCCAAAAAGGAGGGGAAAAATCGTAACTGTCTGAAAAAAGGCAAATGCATTTATCAGTCCAGATATGTAGATGTGCTGCAAGCCAGTACACTTCAAGAGCATCCAAATTAGACTTCCTCGGAGGAATCTTGTTCCCAAGACATGGCTTAACTTAACTACAAGCAGATGAATGGGCTCCGAGACAGATCATTTAAAAGAGGAGCCCTAATTTTTGGAAATTAAGATGAATGCCTACTGTATATGGATTGTGTGCAGTAATTATCTCTTTTACGAGATGTTTAGTCCATCTGTGCATGTTTGTGTTTGTGTGTAAAAGTTTGCACATCTCTGACTATGTCTGCTCCACACTGTTCACTCATTCCCATCACATCGTGAGCGCGGGCCGAACATGACAGACTGGTAATGACTTGAGTATGAACACGCACACACACTTACATCGACACGTTCACACACACATACCAGCTGCTCCTTTCCTCCTTTCTCATCAAACTTGTCATCAGCGCCGCCAGTTTGTCTCGTCTCACATTAAGAGCTCATGAATAATGTGTGATTACCAGAGACCCTCCAAGCAGCTCCTAAATCTATAAAACACACACACACACACACACACACACACACACACACACACACACACACACAAAGGCATACACACACAAAGTCCACAATATCATGTACATAGTTACATGTACTGTTATCTTCTTTGATTCTCTCTCTCTTTCTCTTTCTCTTTATCTCCCTCTCTCTCCTTCTCTCTTTCTCCCTCTCTCTCTCTCTCTTTCTTTCTTTCACACACTCTTTCTTGGTCTCTACAACATTTACAAATAAGACCCAGGGCATCAGGGAAAGGTCAGCAAGTTGTTGGCAGGTCATCACACGCCCACCCACACACAACCACACACACACACACACACACACACACACACACACACACACACACACACACACACACACACACACACATACACACACACACACAAATACACACACACACACACACACACACCTAACAAATACTCCCCAGGTAATTAGTGCTATTTTCAGCTGGGCAACTCATCTCCTGAAAGCACTAATGTAATTTGATTCCTTTAATTCCCACAGCCGCAAGAGAGGAGACAATGGCTTCATGGTTGGATACCCAATTTATCTTCTGTTTAAAATAGTCATGTCTAACTGTCCTCGACAAACACAAATCTGGTTTGTGGGGCTCTAAAATAGAAAAAGGAAAAAACGTGCAACAAATATCCTCCTCCTCACATGTGCCACTGGGTCTCCATGTCTTCTTCTGCACACACGGGTAAATACTTCTAGAGACACTTCACTGTACTTGTGAGGACGTTTTTTCTAACCCAGGATGAAATAGTTCCAAAAGTGGAAAAAGTGACACCCAAACACACCTACACGCCCCCCCCCTCTCCGCGCACACACGCACACACGCACACCCGCACGCACACACACACACGCACACACGCACACACTTAGGGTATTCTGCTTGTTCTCCTACCGGTGATTCACTGGTTGCGGTTGGACACAGTGGTCCTCTGAAGACCCCCTTGACGCGCCGAAAGTGGCCATTACTCAGGTGTGTGGAGCTGATAACCAGATAGTAACACGCGCTGCACGGCATCCCAGCGGCGTCCCGGGGCTTTGAGCCCATCTACGGCGCGTGCCTCTTCCCTGCCACGGATCCTGGGTGTCAGCAGTGTCCCAAAGGTCGCCAAACTCGGGTCTTGAGTGAAGGCAGGTGAGGGCGCAACCGGGCGGGTTTGACGCGGACTTCTCACTCCGGTCCTGTGTTGGAAAGTCTGTGGCTGCATTCAAAACGGGAGACAAGAGGAGAAGGTGAAGACCTGATTATGCGA
The DNA here is from genome assembly GCA_036178185.1 of Liparis tanakae. Classification (NCBI taxonomy): domain Eukaryota; kingdom Metazoa; phylum Chordata; class Actinopteri; order Perciformes; family Liparidae; genus Liparis; species Liparis tanakae. Next base: position 9,832,469 of record CM070092.1, read on the forward strand.
TGTATGTGAAAACTATTAACAAAAAGAGACAAAAAGAGAGAGGGACAGAAAGAGTGAGGGACTGGAAGTCACTGACCGAGTTCCGCTGCTCCAGCCTGCGCTCCGCATGCTGTCGTCGGTCGGATTTAAAAAGATGAATGAGCGCCTGTGGATTACCAAAGGAGGAGACGGATCCAACCAATCTCTGCCCCCCCCTCCCTCCCTCCCTCTCTCTCTTCTTACCAATGCACTGGTTCAATCTGTGGAGTGTGTGCAGGCTCAGCCAAGCAGCAGCAGCAGCAGCCCAAATGGAGTTCTCAGGAAAGAAAGGGGGGACAGGCACTCAGGTGCGCCTCCTCTTCATGCACGTCGAAGAAGAAACCATATGACCCGTTCTCTTTTCCTCTGGTCACTATTAGTTAACATCACCTGTCCTGTGAATGAAATGTCGACGGTGCGAGGTGTGAGATATACGCTACATCCACCCACAGCAACGCAGGCTGAAGTGGTTCAGATTCCTTTTAAAGAAGAAACTCTCTCTCTCTCTCTCTCTCTCTCTCTCTCTCTCTCTCTCTCTCTCTCTCTCTCTCTCTCTCTCTCTCTCTCTCTCTGCTCTATAGCCTGTATGCAGCCCGTGCTGCGTGGCTCTGGGACAGGGGATGGGGGAATTACTTCTGTGCTTGAGTAACTCCGAATTACCCCCTCTCCCTCCCCCAGCTCTTCAATTTCTCTCTTTTCTTTTAGTTACGTCTTCTCTTTCTCATCTTCCCGATGAGTAGAGCACGTGGTGCACTTTATTTACACGGCGTGTCTCACTGTGATTTAAGCATATCTGTAAGTCAGCCATCGACAATGTGCCAATCTTTCACTCTCTCGTTTTATGGGCTCCCCCCCTCCCCCCTTAGGAAGGGCATCAAAGTAAAAGCGCCATGCTTTTACAAGGTCTCGGTATCGTCAGGGGAAAGGAAACCCAACTCAGTTTCAACCTCGGAGCCAATTTGATTACAGATAAAAGGGTCTTTCTCCCGCTCGGCCTGTCACATGCGCCGCGTGCCGTCAGCGGGCAGCGCGGAGCTGCAGCTGAGCCCGGAGGTCCGCGCGGTGATGGCGCTGTCCACCAACGTGGTGCTGAAACTATCAACACGCAGCACTGCGGCGCGTCATGCATATTCAGTCCGGGATTAGGGTGCCCTTTGTGCTCAACGTCACTGAACGCAGCTCCGGGTCTCAGAGGTAAACATGAGGTAGAAGGACACAGAGGGACGAGACACAGCCAAGGTATACTTTAAAAAACAGAAACATCCTTTAGGTTAGCACAACTTTCATGTTGTTAATTAAGTTTGAGCTTTATTTAGGGTAGGACACCTGTCACTGTGGACGAATTATGTTTCAACAAAAATGTCTGATTCTGATATGCTACGTACTTTTCCAAGTCGTTAGATTTAGTGCGGCTATCAATTCTGCTTTAAGCTCTTTAAATACCTGCATGCATGCAGTGACTAAATCAAAGTTAGACAACAACACAAAAGAAGGTGCTGCCGTTGTTTTGATGCACAGAAAAAATAAACCTCAACAAAAAACATGTTCATTCGTTGTTCAATAAACACCCAAAGGACACCCTGTGAAACACTTTTGGGTTTATTTTACTGTTTTAACTCCTAAACACTTCTAATACATATATGGCTGACCCTTTTGTAGCTTTCGCACACATATAGTTCTCGACCACCTCCTACTCTTCATCAAACTGTTGCTCCTCTGCAACCTACTCATTCCCTGTCCAGTCCTCCAGGCCAGGTGCTGCCACTTCTCAGCCCTCTCCAACCACACCGCTTTGTAGCTGCCTGCATTTTGTTAGTCAAAATAACGTTGCATTTTGGTTTTCATGACTAAGAGGATGAAGTGATTTCTTTTTACATGCGTGCCTTCATATATGAGCAATTTGTTCCTCTGGGATATGCGGCTCCCAGTTACAATGAACACAGAAAGGATGAAGCATGACTGTGTCTGTATACTCCTCAGATAAAAGTACAGCCTAAGCTTCTTTCTGGGAATTGCTGGGTTTTAGGGACCTGGGGTGCGTTTACGTTCTGCATAGTCGGACATTTTTCAGGCTGACTTCAGTATTTTTAGCCAACATTCTTTTCAATTGTAGCTTATTTTAGGCCAATAAAGAAATAGATGGATACAATCCCCTCTCCTAGATTTATATCTGCCTTTGCCAAATCTATGCATCTGCTAAGTCATTAAAAACATTGAATTAATCTGGAAAATGGATTATCATCTAGTTTTATGAAACTTTTTCACAGAGATCTTCTTGTTGGTAAATCACATTTACAGACAACATAGCTGTAAGGTTCACTAAAATATATATAGACTCTTGGTGTCAGGCCATGTGGTTTAGCATGAGTCTGTGGGACTGCATGCTCTTACATAAGTCCAGCAGTTCTCCTCTGCTCCGGTCTCTCCAGTGAGTTGCTATCTGCTAAGCCATATAGGATGTTCACTGTGACCCTGAGGGTTACATGTAACCATGTGTGTATAAGCGTGAAGCTGTTTACTGATGCTGATCTGTTCCTAATGGCCAGCATTGCCATGTCGTTGGTTTGCCCACTAGTCTAAACTCTAACATCACTCACATCGCTCTCCAATTTCCTCCTGCAGCCACCGGCCTGAACCGTGGCCGATCATATCAGTAGAACCCTCTCGTGACAATAAAGTCCTCTGGGTGGAGAAAACATCACTACACCCATGTCTGCATCCGGACACACACATACAATAAATGAACACCAATTACCAAGTATGACAGGGATGGAAACGTTGTCTTCATGCTTTTTCTCAGCCACTTTACCACCTGGGAAAACATTCCCCACACACGTGGAAAAGGAAACCAATTTGATCCAGCTAATTACCTCCAAGCTATTTTCTAGCAAGAACTTTAGTTAATGTCTCGTACACTTAAACACAGGTAATGTATTTTCTGTGTCTTGAAAAGCATTAAGAACAAAGCAGAGCCAGTAATGAGTGAATCCTGAACAACACAGTGATTGAAAAAAGGAGCTCCCATGTTAATAATGCTTTAATAATGTCAGGCAAAGCACACAGGAGGGTACAGGTGTGCAATTATGTACCTTATACTGGGTGTTTAAGCGGGGGGGGGGGGGGGGATCTGTCCTGATCATTCACAAGATGAAACACCATTGTGTATATTTTAAACACTCGTATTCCCTGAACATGCTCCCCTGGTGCACTGGTGCACTTATTAATGTTGGAAATGATGCAGTAATACTGAGGGGGTGGGTGGGTGGGAGAGTCAGGGCGAGAGACAGAAAGAAATGGAAAGAAGGCAACATCTCGGTGGTATCTGTTTTCCCCAGTTGCCGCCTCTGGCTCTTTCCCCTCTTCACCCTTCTTATAAACTGTTGAAATATTACAGTTAGGGCTTTGGCACATATTGCTGTCTTTTATGTGCAGTGGATGATATTGCATTTGAATGTGTTATGATCCAGAAGTAGGCACGTTTGTGTGGAGATAATTCGTCAGTTTCCTCAAATAATTCAACACATCATCACTATGAAAATAGTATGCTAATAATTTATATTACATATGGAGGCATGATAAATATTTTTACCAAAGAGGTCTCTTAATCGTTTCGACCACAAAGCTCCGCAGAGAGCCTGCGTGAAAGTGATTTCTTTTATCAAATAAATATTAAACTGTGAACTGTGGCTCTCTTTAAAAATAGCATTCAATTTGTGAACAAAATATAAGATACCATCAGCTGTGAGTGGGTGCGTGAGAACATATGTTTGCACATATGTGTGCAGTGAAATTAGGATTTATTACCCTAATATGTGCATTTGTCCATATGTGCTGGTGAGACTGAGATTTATTGCTCATTATGTGTATGTGTGTATATCTTCTCACATCCATTTGTGTGTGTGTATATCTGAGTGTGAGCATATGTGTGTTCATCTCATGTGTCCGCACATCCACCAGCATATGGGCGAAGCCATGCACACATTGGTCTTGCACTGCAGATTGATAGGAATGAAATATTCTGTAATCTAAATGTAAATGGAAGTGGAATTTACCGGTGGGTTATATGTAATTACCACTGCCACAATTTATTAGACTTGTGTTTGTGTAAGGTGGTGAGCAAGAACGAGAGAATGAAAGAGAGCGAGAAGGGGGATTGAGGAGAAATAAAGAGAGCAAGTGAGAGAGTGTGCAAGGGCTTTAAGAATGACAGAGTAAGAGAAAGGATAATTAATATTTAGCTATGGTTGAGCAGGCTTTCTGCATAGAGAGAGTTCATGGGAAGTAAGCGGCTGGTCAAATGTGGTCAGAAGGGTCCATTTAGAGGAATAGGAGTGGAGTGGCCTCTGCTCTGAATAGGACTCCGTCCAGCACACAGCCGAGAGGAGGGGAGGGTGACATATGGGACGGGGGCCAGACTTCAGCCTGTCAGAGCTGACAACCTGGCTTCGGATTTGTACTTGATCTCCTGGGTGGCGGTCAATTAGTCACTCTCTGGTAAAGGGTTCTGATATGTCTTTGATATATGGACAGTGCGTGAGTTATGCTCTGTCCTGACCTGAACCCCGGTGGCCCGGCAGTTAAAGTGAAATAGTGTCGGAGGCAGTTGCACCGAAAAAAAGATCGGGATCATTAAGGTGTGTGCTGCGCTTACACTATTAATGGGACCGCAACTCTCCCTCATACCTATGGAGAGAAAGTGTGTATGTACCAATATGTGAATATAAGTCTCTTTTAGTTTCTTGTTGGTATTTGCATGCATTTGACCAAACTCCCTAAATGAAGGTGGATTTGAGATTCAAGATGTAGTTTAAATGCACTTCTCTCACACATATCTTAAAATCCTCTCCCCCTCCTCCATCTTATGTTGCCCCCTCTCCCCTCTGCAGCCCTCTCCCCTCCCTTGGCATGCTCCCTGGAAGCTAATCAACATATATTCTGCTGCAGATGAAAGTAATGTCCCTAAGAGCTAGCACCAATACAGAAATACACAAGCCCTTGTCCACAGTGAATGACATCAGCCTGGAGTATGTGCTTCGACACGTGTGCACGGCCTCTTTTGTGCATTTCTCTCCTTTTGTTGGTGTTTGTAACTGTGTGTACACTGAACTTATACCGGTTTCGACCCCATACTTGTTTGGCAGTGTGACGCCTAATTCAACATTTTATTGACTGGATCAAAAGATACCGCTGAGTCTGAGTGCCGGAAAGCATATGAATGTGTTTCCTTTTGTTTGTGACAGTAGAACGTTGTTTGGAATGGCAGCTAGTTTATTTATTGAAATATCAGTGGTGCTTTGTAAATAATAGATACGGTCTGTTTATGGGGTCGGGTTTGTCCCGGAGGACAATGGGAAACACACAGGGCTGAGCCAATTTTACTCAAACACATGGGAGCACACTCAAGAGTCCTCTCATCTACAGTTATTGAACTTCAAAGCAATGACAGTTAAGATTATATACGGTTTTAGAGAGAGAACTAGATCAGTGAGCGTGAAGCAGAAGAGAGGAGAGGAGAGGAGAGGAGAGGAGAGGAGAGGAGAGGAGAGTGGTCCATGCTGATGTGGAGAAGCCCTTATCTGGTCTGGCTCTGTGCCCCTCTGCTCTTGGCCGCCCGCCACGTCGAACAGTGCCTAGCAGGGTCAGAGGAAGTGAGGTCATGTGAATCATGGATGCAGTTAAAGATCCACTTGGCAGCAAATGGCAAATTCACCACTGAAGGTCAGACATGCATCACCTATCAGACAGTGATAGACATGCGGCCGGGGAAGAAAGAGATAGAGAGGGGTCGAGACGGAGATTTTCCATCTTTCACTCTGCGAGCAGTCACATATAGCCCACCAGGGGAGCTTTACAGTGTTCTTTTGTTCTTGAAGGCAAAGATGTCATGCAGATAAACAGCAGCTGCTGCTCTTTTCACTGTATGCTCTCTTCCATCCAACTGTGCACACACAAACACACTAACACCTCTTGGTCTCAACAAAAGCTTTCCCCAGAGAACTAAACCCAGACGCGTATCCACGACCATGTTGTTCCGTTGCCGAGGGTTTCTGGAGCCGGAGTGACCATCTCAGGCCGCTGTAATTCAATCAGTCTCCTCAACTTCCTTATAGGCTGGTTTCCCAACAGTGCGCTCCACTGGGACTTTGATCTGCTGTGTGACCGATTACTGTTCAGGGGTCAGGGAACAGCCACTCTTTCTGTACAAGAAACTAAAGCTACATCACAGTACATTACACCCAGGCCCACAGTGATTAATGTGCTAGGGTATCCAGTATTTAATCTATGCACAAGTGTGTGTGCATGTGTGTGTGTGTTTGTGTTTGTGCGTGTGTGTTTTAATGTGTTTGGCTGAGTCTATCAGCTGTACTTTAATTTAATATGGTAGCCAGGCCTGCCATGGTGACCTGTAATGATTTAGAGCTGACCTCAGCTCTCTAACTCAATCAGTTTTTCCCACACAGCTGCAGTATGCATACGTGTGTGTGTGTGTGTTTGTGTATATACATGTGTGTAAGAGCATGCTTGCCTGTATGTCATACAAGCCTATTTACATATAGACGGTGAGTATGTGCTTGTGTGTCATGATACCACCTTGACTTTGCCCCCAATCTGCTCACGCTCTTTGACCTTCTCATCCACACACACAAACACAGACACACACACACACACACACATACACACACACACTTCATGCAAAAGCCATACACATATCCCCCACTCTTTTCCTCTTTATACTGACTCTGTCTTTCTTTCTCTCTTTGACATTCAATTCGAGTTTATGAGACCAACCTTCAATCCTATAAACAAGCCGGCAGTCTAACACATGCACATGCACATGCACACACACACACACACACACACACACACACACACACACACACACACACACACACACACACACACACACACACACACACACACACACACACACACACACACACACACACTAGTTATTGGATTCATAACTGGGATACTCATATCCTTCTGCTCTCTGTGTAAAATAAGAGGTGTTGAAATGAAATCCTCCTGCAGAAAAGCTTTGCTCTTACCTTGGATTTAGAAAATCTCTCTCTTTCTCTCTCTGTCTCTCTCTCTCTCTTTCTCACACAAACATACACACACACACACACACACACAAACACACTAACGGTAGCAGAGGCTGTACGTTCATAGAGAGAGAAAGAGAGTGAAAAATATGAGGATTGAGCGAATGATGGGTAGAGCGTCAGAGAGGGATCACTGGATGACAGGAGGAGGAAGAGGAGCTATGAATGGACTCAGAAAGATATGAGGAGAGCTGAGTTTCAGACAGAATTGATTTGTCAATTGCTGAGGCTGAAGAGAGGTGCAGCAAGGTGACCAGGTTTGGTCAATGGGGCAATAGAGAACTCAATCTGAGTCGCTGCACTTATTTTCCCCAACACATAAATCAATGAAATGCTTTTGCAGGACAAAATACTGGAAATCCCCACAGATAAACAACTCAATAGGTTGTTTGTGCTGTTCAAAACAACCAATAGCATTACCAACATGAGGCCTATGAATGCCACCTGCTTAACTTTTGATCAGTTTAACTGAAACCTCTTGGCTGAGCCTCACCCTAAGGACTATTTATGTAATAGCCGGTTTGGAGCTTTTAGTCATATCACATGAGCTTCACCAAGAAATCGAGAAATGCAGATTTAAAATCTTTCTTTTTTTCCTGAGCACTTCACAGATTTATTATCTTTATTGACACAGAAACACTCAGCAAATCTCAGTTTCCTTTTCATTCAGGAGAGAACAGTCACATAACGCTAAATACATTGTTTATTATTAACAGAGGATATGAGATGATGAAGTCTTGACAGAGGCAACAGGAACATTTGTAATTTAGGGCCCACTGCCCCGATGAGCAAGATTCATTCCCCCGGGTGGAGTCCAGACCTGATGGTGGTGCTGATGACGATGGTGGTGATGATGGTGGTGATGATGGTGGTGATGATGGTGGTGATGATGGTGGTGATGCTGGTAGTGATGCTGGTAGTGATGATGTTAGTGATGTCATTTGTTCGCATGGCTTCTCCTACCATAGCTATGCTGATGACACCCAACTGATCTTCTCGTTCCCACCGTCCGAAATACAGGTGGCGGAGCGAATCTCTGCCTGTATGACCGACATCTCTCAGTGGATGTCTGCACACCACCTGAAGATCAACCCTGACAAGACCGAGCTACTGTTCCTACCAGGGAAAGGTTCCCCCACTCACGACCTGACTACCACCTTCAACAGCTCCGTGTTGGCCCCTACCCTGACTGCCAGGAACCTCGGGGTGACGCTAGACAGTCAACTCTCCCTGACGGCCAACATCGCTGCGACAGCGCGTTCCTGTAGGTACATGCTGCACAACATCTGGAGAATACGACCTCTTCTTACCCAGAAGGCAGCGCAGGTTCTGGTCCAGGCTCTGGTTATTTCGCGCCTCGACTACTGCAACTCCCTTCTGGCTGGTCTACCTGCTAAGGCCATCCGGCCTCTGCAGCTCATCCAGAATGCAGCAGCTCGACTGGTCTTCAGCCTCCCGAAATTCACCCACACCACTCCGCTCCTCCGCTCTCTGCACTGGCTACCGGTGGCGGCCCGCATCCGCTTCAAAACATTGGTTCTGGCGTACCGTGCTCTGAACGGATAGGGCCCCGTCTACATCCGGGATATGGTCACACCGTACACCCCGGCACGTTCGCTCCGCTCGGCAACAGCCAACCGACTTGTGACTCCGTCACCTCAAGCTAATCACTTGAAATCCAGACTGTTTGCTGTCCTGGCTCCTCAGTGGTGGAACGAGCTCCCCACTGACACCAGGACAGCAGAAAATCTCTACATCTTCCGCCAGAAACTGAAAACGCACCTTTTCCGACTATATCTGGATTAAAACACAGATTTGCACTTTAGTAGCACTTCAATGGCTCTTATTATGGTACTTTTGTAGTTTTACTATGATGAGGAAATGTTACTTTCTGTATTCTTGTTCTTAGTTTGTACTCTAGGTTGAAATGCACTTATTGGAAGTCGCTTTGGATAAAAGCGTCTGCTAAATGACATGTAATGTAATGTAATGATGATGGTGGTGATGCTGGTGGGGATGATGGTGGTGATGATGGTGGTGATGATGATGGTGGTGATGATGGTGGTGATGATGGCGGTGATGATGGTGATGATGGTGGTGATGATGCTGGTGATGATGGTGGTGATGATGGTGGTGATGATGATGATGGTGGTGATGATGATGGTGGTGATGATGGTAATGATGGTGGTGATGATGGTGGTGATGATGGTGATGATGGTGGTGATGATGGTGGTGATGATGATGGTGGTGATGATGATGGTGGTGATGATGATGGTGGTTATGATGATGGTGATGATGATGATGATGATGATGATGGTGGTGATGATGATGGTGGTGATGATGGTAATGATGGTGGTGATGATGGTGGTGATGATGGTGATGATGGTGGTGATGATGGTGGTGATGATGGTGGTGATGCTGGTGGTGATGATGGTGGTGATGATGATGGTGGTGATGCTGGTGGTGATGATGGTGGTGATGATGATGGTGGTGATGATGATGGTGGTGATGATGGTGGTGATGATGGTGGTGATGATGATGATGGTGGTGATGATGATGGTGGTGATGATGGTGATGGTGGTGATGATGATGGTGGTGATGATGGTGATGATGGTGGTGATGATGGTGGTGATGATGGTGATGATGGTGGTGATGATGGTGGTGATGATGATGGTGGTGATGATGATGGTGATGATGATGATGATGATGATGATGATGATGATGGTGGTGATGATGGTGATGATGGTGGTGATGATGGTAATGATGGTGGTGATGATGGTGGTGATGATGGTAATGATGGTGGTGATGATGGTGGTGATGATGGTGGTGATGATGATGGTGGTGATGATGGTGGTGATGATGATGGTGGTGATGATGATGGTGATGATGATGATGATGATGATGATGGTGGTGATGATGATGGTGGTGATGATGGTAATGATGGTGGTGATGATGGTGGTAATGATGGTGGTGATGATGGTGATGATGGTCGTGATGATGGTAATGATGGTGGTGATGATGGTGGTGATGATGGTGGTGATGATGATGATGGTGGTGATGATGATGGTGGTGATGATGGTAATGATGGTGGTGATGATGGTGGTGATGATGGTGATGATGGTGGTGATGATGGTGGTGATGATGATGGTGGTGATGATGATGGTGATGATGATGATGATGATGATGATGGTGGTGATGATGGTGGTGATGATGATGATGGTGGTGATGATGGTGGTGATGATGATGAGGCAAATAGAATGATGGGTTGATGAAGCTGATGGATCGGGGAAGACTGGACGGAGATAGAGAGGTGCCGGGGTGCGTCACGGCAACATGAATGAACTAAAGGTAGAAAGAAAGTCATATTTAAAAAGAGACGGCAGCAAGATGTCATGGTGTCGTTGTGCTTATCGGATAGAGGAGATCAGATGATTTAAACAGCTGGTGCCATGATTGACAGCTCGAGAAATAACAGCAAGTAAATGACGAGTGAACATGCGTGAGAAGTGATTGGCAGATGTGAGAAAACATTCCGGACAGCAGGATAAATATACACAGTATGTTTAAGCATATTGTTCTATTCCTCACTGATTTGGCAAAGCGAGAGCTCGTTGAATTATAGAGACACAAACACGAAAGAGACAAACATCTTACACACAAAGCTCAGCTGAAAAAGGGTAACATGAAAACATGCACATTATTTACTTTAAAGTAAAATAAATATAAATGATGGGAGCCATAATTACAGCAGTACAATAAATGACTGCTGTAACTACTCCCCCGAGGAGTTTGTTTAGGTTATTTTGAGACCACGACATTAACGTGAACCTCTCTATTCTCAGCCTCAGGCAATTAAACGGCTCCCTTGATTGCTCCCATAAAACATCCCTGTGTCTTTGAGGGGGTCCTCTCCTCCTTTCTGTGTTGTTAAGCAGAGTAATTACGGCTGAAAATGTTTTCTAATTGATGGAGTGAGTGTTGGTGAAAAGAGCGGGAAAGAATCTGCAGTTGGATGAATCCTGTGAATGATTTTGTATAAAGTCTCTATTTTAATGATGTCAGGGCGTGGAGATGAGGTCACAATGGCCCTCTTGCTCTCCCGCACTATCAGTCTATCTTTTAATTATCCACCACTCCTGTGGAAAGCAGAGGCTTCGTATGGAAAAGAAGAGATAGCAGGGGTTCACATCCCCCCATTGACTGCCTGCCAGAAGTGTATGATGATTAGATGATTGAGTCCCCCCCCCCTCTCTCTCTCTCTCTCTCTCTCTCTCTCACAAGAGAGGATTAATCTCTCTATCATCTTAAAAGAGTCTCTTAAACACGTATCTCTCCTCCATCTCCTTCTCTACCTTCACAATCCTTGTTTTGCATATTACGCAGTCACCCTAGGGCAATGGAATTCATTCTAGAAAGAGACACTGAGTTGACCTGAACCTTTGTCTTCCTCCACAGGGAGTAGAACAAAAAAAAACATTAATGGTACAAGCTCGTCAACCGAATCTCTCTTGCAAGGGTACGTTGAAGGAAAGCATTAGGAAATGTGTCACCAAACCATGAATCACTCTCCATGGTTTGATATTTACCTTGACCCATAAGACACTGCACCTTATGCATCGGCCTCTGTAAAAGAAGACCTGCCTTGATCCAGTATGTAGAAGCAGATCATCATAGAGGACCATGGCAGATATTCCCCATTAAAAATCACGGTCCTTTGGGAAAGCATTTCATCTATGATGCAAAAAACAATAGCAGACTTATGAAACTTGCTAATATTTTCTCCATCAAAGTCACATCAGACTCAATTGTAAATGTGAAGAGCTTTACCAAAACAAAACAAATTAATCTTCTGTGAAGGTCTGTGAGCTGTATGATCCCATACAACGTTTACTATTCACATTATTCCACCTTGACCTCAAGTAGTTAATGGATCTGAAGAGCCTGAGAGATGGGAATATAATGCAGACGTAATGTTTTCTGTGACAGATTACACAACTCAAACATCTTTCACTAGTCTGCTAATTGATTGCCATAACATAGAAACCATTATGTGCTTGGAATGGTCGGAAAAACTGTACATCGCATATTTGAAAAAGATCCAACATAATGAATTGCTTGCAAAAACATTTTAATGTTCCTTCAAGAAAATCCACCCAATCTCATATTATATATACATATAGTGTACTCAAGAGTCAATTACATTGTGTAGTTTCAACTTTCTATTAATGTCGTTAAATATAATGGATAATAAATCAGCGGTAAATCTCCCGACCCTTTCATGTCCAATATTCTAACTTTTCTTCTTTTATTTGAACTTTTATTTTTTGCATTTTCAACACAAAAGAACAATCCTTGACATTTAAATAAACCTAATAAATAAAATAAATAGTAATATTAGTATCATTAGTATAGCTAGTAGTGAGTATAAATGTCAACCTTTAAATACATGCACATCTACACAAATACATATAAATAACCATCCACATACCTCATAGAGCTACTTATACCTTCCTACATTCATATACTTTTACACATGCACTCCAAAAGGAGGATTAAGAGAGTGGGAGGGGGGGGGGGGGTAAATCGCTACTTAGTTATAGTGGTAAACCTTTCTATATATCAGATCATTCTTACTCAATCTTTTAATCTTTATCTTCACAAACAGCTCACTACTAGAGGTCACTGTTCAATACGATATAGCGGTCTTGATTATTTATTATTTGATTGTCCTGTTTTAATTGTAATATTTCGTCAACCTCTAAGTAAATCCTCGATACCCTGAAAACTTATATTATTGAAGTATAGGGGTAATGTCGAAGTACTCATGAGTGTTTTCCTCTGCACATTATTTCAATGACGTTAATTTTGATAAATAGTGAGACTATACTATACTCAAACTGCACATCCTGAACTTTAATACAGGGATGTTCTATGACCGATTTTCAGACTTTCTTATTTTGATGGAGAGAAGAAGCGACTGTATCTGGCATTTTGGCCTTCCTCTAGCGTGCAATAACAAAAAAGTTTAATAAAGTCTGCAAGGCATCGTGTTTGTCAATGTGTGAGTATATCTGTTTGTTGTGCTTGTGTGCAAGAATGTAATTGTCTGTCTACTGTTTTCTCTGATCTATAATTAATCATTGTCACTGTCCTAGAATCTGAGCTTTTTGTCCCGTAAAAGTGAATAACGTCTCTCTCTCTATTTCCCCCTTTCTTTCCCATGGGTAATGTCTATTTTAGCAACCTGATGTTCTCTGACAGCTTTCACACATTCCTCCATGGCATTAACGCTAAGAGAGGCACACACACACACACACACACACACACACACACACACACACACACACACACACACACACACACACACACACACACACACAGCATGCTCACACAAAGGAATATTGAGTCCATCTAACATTAATATTTACAGATAGTCCTCTGGACAACTCAGCTGTACTCGAAAAATTAGCCTGTGGACACAATGAAATGCAGCACAATACAAAACGATCCTCTGAAAGGCGCAGTGCATTAGCACACTCAATACATAACATTAGCATACAACACAATATGATGTGTTACAATACAACCCTCAATATGCTCGATACGAAACATCCCGGTACATTACAGTGAGACGGACCGCATTCATTGTATCTGCTCATCCGTTTAGTATCAGTTATAACTCGTCATGTAAGATTATGGCCGGCTTCAGGCTCGACATGGACCATGGAGGAGGATCACTGTCCGACTGTTGTACAAAGGGCAGTATGTAAAACTATATGTTATTTATTTACTTATGTTATGGTCATAGTCCTGAATATGGCACAGGCAAAACACACACATACACACACACACACACACACACCAACACACACACACACACACACACACACACACACACACACACAGTCTGAATGACACGACATGTCAATTAATAGCTCACAGACTAATTACTTTCTGACACAAATACATTCTTTTGGCTCTATCTTGAATCTCCACAGCTACCAGACAGGATATGTGACATGGACAACAGCAGTTAGATGACCCCCTACACACACACACACACACACACCTACACACACACACATACACCCCACACACATACAAATTGACACACTCATGGAGAACCGTGTAAGGCGTGTCACCCGGTTGGTCCATATCCTGTCATCCTGGTCAGAGCGATCACTACTGTGTGTACAAGAACATCCCATGTCGCTTGTGATCGTTTGACATTTTGATGCTGGAGCTTGAACTGAAGAACAATTCGGTTGCAAGATTGAAAACATTGCTAGAGAACTTCCTGTTGACACGGTGTGTGTGTGTGTGTGTGTGTGTGTGTGTGTGTGTGTGTGTGTGTGTGTGTGTGTGTGTGTGTGTGTGTGTGTGTGCCTGCGATGTGGGTGTCTGTAATGCGCTTTGGTGTGTCTGAAGGTCGTCAGCAAGAGTGTTCAGAGTAATTATAACATTTTCTCTTCTACAAGAGAAGGCCATGCCTGACCCTTGACAGGTCAGAGGTCAGTGCTCTCAGCGTGGTCACACAGCAATTAACCTTCACGTAGTGAACCAACGCTCTCTCCTCCTTACCCGGCCTCACACACACACATATTCACACACGCAGAAAACTGCAACCGATGCAAATGTGAACCCGACGTCTCCCTCTCCTCTCCGTTCCCATCGGTGTCCTTTTGAATAGGGTCAATTTGATCAAATGGAATATTTTAGCAGAGACATTTGCACACTGGAGGGAATAAGAACTAATAAGCCATATAGCGTGCGCAGCGAGTTTCATGCCAATCTTTGTCAAACATTGCCTCCGCATCCGGTACAGCCTCTCTCTCTTTCTGTCTTCCTCTCTCCATCTTATGATGTTGAATGCATCATTCAGTGTGCGATTTTCACCTGAACTTGCCGACATCTGCCATTTCAGGTTTGCACACGCTGCACCCCCCACCCCCAGCTGCCTTGTGACACAAACTCTCTCTATCACTCACACAGATGCACACGCACACATCGACACACACCATTCATGGATGAATCCTCCAATGTTTAATTCCCAAATCATTCATTATTTACATTTCTCTCAAAATCTATTTCCCTGAAAGATAAGAACATACATTGGCATAGTCTCTCTCTCTCTCTCTCTCTCTCTCTCTCTCTCCTCTCTCTCTAACATGTGCAGATGCACACATGTTCACCCACACACACTTCACACACACACTGCTTAGTTTCTCAAGTATCCAATGTTGGGCTGGCCTATTTTAAGTCTCTGTTCATTATATTTTAATTTTACTACAAAATAAATCAAACATTTGGCAAGCATTATTATATAGTGATGCACATATTCAATTCCATTTATTTAAAGCTATGTTTTCCATTAAAATATGATGTACTATATGTACTGTGGGTCAAGTATTCAAAAGAATCAGACACACTGAAAATGAATGAATGAAAATCAACCAATCATTTGTATTTATTAACATATCGCTGAACGTCCGTTTCTTATCGTTGTTAGCAAACCATCTGCTGCTTGGAAACACAATGTTGAATGAAAGCTCAGGATGGAATGTTCAGCATAATAGAAGATAATAGAATCACATAACGGAAAACAGAAGTGAGGGACGGACAGATTAGCCGACAATGAATAATTATCTTTCTCTATTAAAAAAACCCTGTGAGACAACGAAATGCACAATAAACGGATGTGTCTTATCAGTGTTCACTCTATATGTTGTTGTATTTTCTCCAGGAAACCACGAGTCACGTAGGTTGCTATTAAAATATGCTTTTTTTTGCAATAATGCAGAAATTTTAGAAACAAAGGTTATAAAAGCACAATACATCTTCAAAGCAAATCCCTGGAAATCATGTTCCTCCTTGAATAACGCCATCCACTAAAGACACAGAGATGGAGAGATACACAGGCAAACCAACATACAGGTACACAGACAGGCGGAGAGACAGACAAGGACACACACACACACACACACGCACACACACACACACACATACACACACACACACACACACACACAATTATAGATTGACCAACAAATGTACCAATAACCAAATAACTAGCAGGAAATGCAGGTCGCCAACATCTTTAAAGCTTTATTGGGGTCTGTGAGAATTCCCCACAAAGCATTGTTCCATGGACGTAAGAAGAGAGACGTCTGCTCTCAAATGATAACCACAAAACACGAAACAATCAGTCAGAACTGTGTTCACAATAATTCATACATTCATATTACTTCATGTCTCCTTAAATACACTGATTGCAGAGACTAAACCAGGCAAGACGCCTATCAAAACTGTCTGATAGTTCTGATAGGCGTCTTGGATTAGCGGAGCCGGGGAACGACCCACCTCAGCTTGTTGGAGGAGCCGCTGTACCAATGAGCCACAGTAGCCACCTCACCCCCTACCTGTGATATGTGTGTGTTCAATTAAAACCATGATGGGAACAGGTAGATAGACTAGAGTGAAACGACAGACAAAGCCTCAGTTAAACTTAGTAACCATGCCACTGATGGTGCAGGCCTGCTGCAGGCTTGTCATTATGTGTCACCAATCACGGGTCTGTGAGTCGCCTCATCGTGGCGTTGTCTCCCAGAAGGCAGTTTGAATGAGGATGAGAACTAATTGCACCCCCCTTTGTTAGGAGAGTTTCCCCCTCTTGTTAACTAGAGATTTGGTGTGAAAATGTACTCTAGAAAGAAACAACAATTTACCTAATGACCATTAATCACCATACTGCTCATTAAATTTGTACAAATTGCATGCTGCCTGCCTCACTCTCTTCTTCCTTCATCCTTTACTGCTGTAAGATTACAGAGCGGGAACATTAGATCTCTGATGAGTCTGAGGTTTTCATCCTTATAGAATTAGACTTCTGTGTCAGCTTTTTCCTACCTTGTCAGCTCTTTCACTCGATTGGAGGTGAGGCTGAGGAGATGAGGCGAAACATTCCTGAGGCCTATTCCAGCCTCATAATGGGCTGCCGATTTCCCCGCAGCCGCAAGGGAGGAGCTTTGTGGATGCATGCTATTTGTGGAGCACAGCTGTTCGTCAAAGATATGATTATATAGAATGACACAGATACATCAGAGATTTTCATCTCAACTCTCACAGCATGGCAACCCAAATGGTTCTATTTAGTTTCATCCATCTTAGATCACACAGAGAGTGACGTGGAGTTTATGAGGGGAAAAAAGAAAAGTCGGATGAGGCAGAAATATTGTCAAAGCTGGCTTTCCAAGGAGGGGATCTTTGTCAAGATATTTTCAAAGCCTCACAATCCCCTGAGTTGAAGGCTGAATTCTGAAATAAGCAATATAATTCAGCAGCGATGTGTGTCGGACGAAAGAGGAAAATCTATAAATCTGCAGTTTCATGCAGCTCCCCCAATCTCTGATTTCTGCCACTCGGCTTGTCAGATCGTCAAACGTGCAGTCAGTGCTCATCCTGTGGAAGCACAGATAGAGGACGAGGCCGCCTGAGCTCTGACATGTTTCCATGTGGTATGTAGGTCTGCTGTGGGGATGGAGATAATGTGACATTGAGTACGAACCCACACTGACATAATTTACACACATAAGCATATGCTATATTAATGTATCTCATCAGCAGAAATGGGTTGCACTTTCATCCAAACTGTTGCTGATTCTCCTTAAACTTATTCTCAGTGTTTTATAATGAACATTCCAAGCGTGTCTGTCCGGAAAGCTGGTAATGGAATATTTATAGAATGTTTCTGGGAATACTTTTGGGAAACTGGTTCTAAGAAGCGTCTTTGTTCTACTAAGGCACAATTTCATCTTCCCTAAGTTACATCTCTCCTTTTGGCCTTTTTTTTCTGTGTTCCTCTCTCTGCTATTCTCTCTCTGTTTCTGTCGTTGTGTCTCATTGTATATACAGTATCTCCCTCTGTGCCTTGATACCTTTCTCTCTGTTTACAATGCATGTTTATTTCAACAATCTTAAAACACAAGCTCAGTCAGAACCTCAATCTGAACCTCATACCTAATGCATTGCAGAAGTAGTCATCATGTCACAGAAATCCCAGAGCACCGTCTAACCTGCTGGCTTTTCCTTGTCCATTGGAGCAGCATGGACCTGCATATGCACGCCGTAATTCAGAACTGTCTTTAATAACTGTGCCTCATATCATTCTTCATTCCTTCTGACAGCTGGCAGCAGCTGGAAACTTCCAAATAATTGCCCTTGGGAATTGAACCTCATCACCACAGCAGTTAACTCTCACTTGCAGTGCAGTGTTGTCGGTGAGAGGTGCACACTTTTAGTTTTGTCTCTGTTAAACTACAATAATGAATGTTTAATGTTCACTATTGCAAGATTGCATGTTCTTTCAGTAATGCACTGGAGGCTGATCCAACACAACGCCAACACTATTTGAGCTCAGTTTCTCACATGAGTTGTAATCTCTACTGCACCCTGACATATATAAAATGGAGGTTCAGCATGTGTTAGATGTAAACATGTCCCAGAGCGCATCTCTGTTAAATGTCGCAAGATGTTTTCGGATAAACACAAAACACTTGAATGACTTTCAATACTCTCTGGACTTCTGTAGAAACCTCCGAGGAGTCAGGGCTTGAAGAGGTGTGTGTGTGTTTGTGTGTGTGTGTGTGTGTGTGTGTGTGTGTGTGGGTGGGTGTTTGTACGCGAGAGTTAATAATATGTCATTTTTGTATTTGAACCTTGCTTCGTGTTTTTGTAAAGTGGCCCAATTTTTTTTTTAAATTGCAACTGAATCCAACCAGTTTGAATGAATCTCAAGCAAAAGAATCATTGCACTCCTTCATTATCTCTCTCTCTCACTCTCTCGCTCTCTGATACTCTCTCTCTCTCTGATACTCTGTGATCAACTGATTGTGGGCGTTCACTTTAAAATAAACAATCATGTTCTGCCCAGTTTCCTGAAGCCACACTTTAAAACATGTTCTCTCTGTTGCTGCCAGTCGTCATTTCAGTTCAGTCGGATGCTCCTCCCTCCAGTCTGCACCACAGCTGTGCACCTCTTACACCATCAGGTAGCAGCATCTCCCTTCATCACCACCACTACCAGTGGATTATGCTTTATCTGACGCAAGCATCACTCCCCCTCATTAATTCAGGAGTACAATCACTAAAGACTTTGCACTATTACATTGTGTAATAGATTCATGTTAAATTCTAATGAAGTATCTCCTGATTGAAATGCTATTTGTCATTTATTCAGCATGCGGACATTCAGTCTATCTGCATTATGTAAAGTGTTCTTTGTTCCTGGCAAAGTAATGGACAGTGTTTGTTCCACACAACCATCTGATTGGAGTCTGTTTCAGAAAGGGCATGCGCTTTAAAAAAGATAATTGCTGATGAAAATCACAACGAAGCTGTAGAAGTTGGTAGAAAAGCAAACAAATCCTTTCAAATCGAGAACAACCTCACATAATGAAAATTGACCCTGCGTGTCTTCCCGCACACACATGAACCAGCTGCTCCTGATCACTGATTAGCAAACAAACTCATTACTTGAGGCTGAGATGGATTTACGTGTGATCTTGTGATATCACGTAAATTCAGATTGCATTCTCAGGCATAGGGAATGCCAAGAGTGGTTGACACTTGTCATGTTATGTCCCTTTAGTATTAAAACAAACTTCTTTTGACTACCAGTAGCTACAGGTGTCACCAAATAAACCTCCGGGGAGGTGTCCTTTTGTGTTATGTTCAACCTGTGTTTTTCTGTGTGTGTGTGTGCGTGTGTGTGTGTGTGTGTGTGTGTGTGTGAGACATATTGTTTGTGTAACCTGTTCTGTCAGGTTTACTTGAATTTACTCAATGATTTCAATAGTCTTTAATTTATTTCAATAGTTGTTAATTTATGGCATGTTGGAAAAGAGAGGTTGGGGAACACTGGGGGCCAAGAGAGAGAGAGTGAGGAAAGCAAAAGGAAAGACAGCCACTGGGAGAGAGTGAACAGATAGAGAGGGAAGAGGAGAAGACATGGGAGATGTCCAGGAGGCAGAGCGAGTAAATGAGTCATCGGACTGGATCTGCTATCACGTCTATTCTAACAGCATTACAAGTGAATGGATGCCTTAAAGGTGAGACATAAAATGATTCCTCATTTTGCTGCAGTATCCCCCGAGGTAGACATTAATGCTTCAGTTATGGACTTGACAGTAAGACCTCCTGAGGAAAAGTGCTGCTTGTCTACCATAAATATTGCCACCTCTTTATATGCACATTGTGATTTCAATGAAGCGGCTTTTACGATGAGGAGCGTATACTTCTGTGCAAATACTCACTGAAGTTGATGTGATTCTGTTGGTCATTTTTAAAGCCAGGTAGTCGCCCAACTCCCCAGGTGCTGCGGATCACAGCTGAGTCTCTAGTCCGCTCTCATCGTCCTGACCCATTTCAGCGCGCACACACACACACGTGCATGTGAACACACACAAGTAAAGCAACCGCACACAAAACACTTATATGTGTGCCAAGCTTTATTTCTGCTCTGTTGAGTTTTTCGCATCACATCTTTTCAGATGTTTCGGCCATGGGGACATGAACACCATTTGCACAAATTCTCTTCCCAGTCGTTTGGTTGGAGCAGTGGCTTTTGAAATGATAATAAATCTGTGGGCCAGGATCTCCCAAATGGCACCACGTCTAGTGTGGAAAAAAAAAGAATAACACAGGACTGGAAGGCAGCAAAATAAGACTTTTTATTTTCTATCAAATGTAAAAAGGAAATTCTGTCTGAACCAAATATGCCCTGAATATGATTTGTGTTTCAAATAAGAGATTAAAAGTAAAAAAAAAAAATGAATCTGAGATTATAGTTGCATCGGCTAATTTTACAGTTCAGAGTCCGGCTGAATTAATCTATCTATTGACGGCACATGCAATAGTAATATTTTAAAAACAGTCTTAAATTTAGTGATGACTCACAGTGAAACATCATTATACAATACATACTCACACACTCCTCCACATATTATCTTGGGTGATGTTTGCAGGTGTTAGAAACACCCATCCCCCCCACACACACACCTACACACACACACACACACACACACACACACACACATACACACACACACCTTTACAGCGAGTGTTCCCCCGGTGTTCTGAAAAAAAAGGGAGAGGTCGTGTCCAGGTCAAATTCCACAGTAATATAACTACTCAGAAGCAAACATTGACCATCCAAACTCATAGCAGTGGTGCTCAGACTGTCGGAGATGATGAAGCCCGAGAACGTGTTGCTGCATCCTCTGGGGACAGCAGCCGCCCCCGAGCCGGAGCTGCTGTGTATCTTCGGGACGGGGGACTTGGGGCGCTCTCTGGGCCAGCGTCTGCTCCAGTCGGGCTACAGGGTGGTGTATGGCAGCCGCAGACCTCACAGCTGTGGCGCCTTGCCTCAGGGAGCTCAGGTACGACACATGGCTCAACATAACACCTACAGTCGTGTGTGTGTGTGCACCTCAAACATGTTCACGTCTCTTAATGTCTTGATTTATTTGCTTTGTGCAGGTGATGAGCCACGCAGCAGCAGCAGCCCAATCTGCCAGATTGATCTTTATTTGTATTCACAGAGAACACTACGCATTCCTGGAGACAATGGCGCCTCATCTTGAAGGAAAGGTGAATCAAAGTGTAATGTTACATTAAATCAATCAATCAACAATAAGGCAAACACAATCATTCATAGTTACTAAAGAGAAAGAATCAGGAAGTAATACATTTGGGGTAATCATGAAGTTATAATGACGCTTTCTGAGAAAAGCTCACATTGATGGATTATTTATTTTTATGGGACACAAAATAATCACTAATATAAACACAGCAGTGATACGTTGTTGGTGCTATGAACCAATATATTAATATCAAATAAGTCAGTGGTCCTTAAAACATTTTAGAGGCACGAAGATGTTCAAGTATTCAGTATTTCACATTATCTTGTGATCCCTTGGAGGGTCTCAGTGAAGGATGAGCGTTCACATTCACAGGTAGAAACTAACATATTTTTGTTCCCAGTAATTTACCATTATCCACAAAATAATCCAGGATTCAGAGTTAATGTAATGTACAGTATTTGCTAATAATGCTCATTTCATTCTAGATGTATTCTTTACATATTTATCAGCAACTGTTGTGGATTTTGTGTACAGTGGTAAAACATACATTATGACTTTAGAGTGTGAGGGTATTTACTCTTTGATCATGGTACACTGAATGGACTAACTTCCCTGAAGAGCAAGCTTTTAATGTTTTAAACATCAAGCCGCTGAGCTACTGCATTCACTTTCCTTTGTGGTTCCCTTTATATTGTGTGGGCAGGATGAAGAGGTCGAGGGTTAAGAGTGTACATCTTTATACACAGCCACATACACACAGAGTATTTCAAGACACCGGATATGGGCTCAGATCAGTCTTAATCGCACACAGAGTCACAAATGAAAACGCACAGATTAAAAAATGAGCACAGAACAATTCACAAATATATTAAATTTACAAATGCACGCAGAATGATATGCCAAATGTACAGCAGGGGAGTCTCCAAAATCTGTGCACTAAAGTGTAGCGATTCACAAATAAATGCCGTGTGATCCACAGATAAATACATATAAATTCACAAACAAATAGACAAATCTACATAGAAATGCATAAATATATTTGTGATTTTCCTTTTACATTTATATAAATAGTAATTTTATTTACATGTGCATTGAAATGTATTTGTGAATCGTTCTGCTTGCATTTATAAATTCAATATATTTGTGAATTGCTCTGTGCGCATTTGTTAATGTGTTTGCGTTTTAGATTAGATTAGATTAGATTCAACTTTATTGTCATTACACATGTACAAATACAGAGCAACAAAATATAAGAAATGCTAAAATAGTGCAGTATTAGTCCGTATTTGAACTGGAGAAAAAGACAATATCAAAGAAAAAAATACTCAGATTAGAAAAGTTTATAATTACTGACGATGGAACCGTTTGCGCTCAACTTTTGAAATGTGAATACAGTAACGTCTTTGTAAAGCAATACCGCTGACACGGTTTAATCAGCATTTTCTCTCACTCCTTTATAATACTGTCTCAACATGCTCCCTTTATTGTAATAGGAATATGTATGAAAGAAGAAAGGAGTTAATTAAAATGATTGAACTAAATAGTTATTTTGTCCCCTGCACTCTGCCGATGGTGATGGCTTGATTACAAGGTTCTGGTGGACATCAGTAACAACCTGAAGAAAGACATGTACCCAGAAGCCAATGCTGCATACCTGCAGAGGTAACAGACACCTGTGAAAGTGAAGAAAATAAACAAAGGAAGTCTCAATCATAAATACTCTGTGCATGAAAAAGCTTCCATCCTCATAAATGTAATGTTTTATAAATGGAGCGACCTTCTCTGCAGATTAATAGAAGTTTAATGTCAACAATCATTTTCCAACAGTAGTCTTTTTTTTGGGAAAGTGCTTCTAAAAACCATTTAGAGCATGAGACGTCAAATCTTCCAACTTGACGCCTAAAGAAATGAAAATAAATGAAAAGGAGTTGCAGCTCCCTTGACAGAACAGTCTGCCGTGTGTCTATTCATTTGAAGTGGAAACATTGATTCTCACCATTTTCAGGCCCCTCTTTTCCTGTCTGTGTGTTTGTAGAGAGAAACAATAGCAGCTAAAGTCCTCACTGTGTTCCTCAGACTGCTCCCTGATGCCTCTGTGGTGAAAGGCCTCAACACGCTGTCTGCCTGGGCCTTGCAGAACGGACTTCTGGCAGGAAAGCAGGTGAGGGAGGAGTGGAACACATAGTAATCTGTCTAAAGACGTCAGTAGTGAAGAAACAAAGACAGAACAGTAGCCTGATTGTTCATGATGCAGTGCATCATGAACACCTGGCAACAATACCCACTTTCAACATGTCCTGGAACAGAATCAAAAAAGTGTCTCTCAGGCTTGTTAATAATAGGAGACGAATGCTTCACCATAAGCCACATACCATTTATGGAGGGAATTGATTTAATTTGTGTTGATGTAAATAATTGATGTTGCCGTCTTTCCATAACAATGTATGAGGACAGTGCTTGTATGAACACACACACAAACAAACAAACAAACAAACAAACAAACAAACAAACAAACAAACAAACAAACAAACAAACACACATAATTATGTTACAGAGGAGAAAGACCATTGTTGAATGCAGCCTCCGTTTCACAGCTAAGTCTCTGGAGACAAAACCTGAATCTGCTGCCTTGAATCCTCTTCGAAACACACGTACACACACACACACACACACACACACACACACACACACACACACACACACACACACACACACAACATGCAGTGCTCTATTTTCTTTAAAAACAAGTAACTGTGAGAGAACAGGAATGTGTGTCTTTATCAGTACACGTGTAGATACATTACACACACACACACACACACAGCGGGGCTGTGCCTCTGTCACATTAACATTCAGATGAAGATTTAGTCTGTCGACCATCCCCTGCTGTTACTGGTGCAGTAATGTAGGGAGACATGGCTGGCTGCCCTGTCCACTTACACACACACACACACACACACACACACACACACACACACACACACACACACACTCACTCACACACACACACACACACACACACCTGGGGGAGAACTGCTCAATCCCACTGACTCCTCTACATGCCTGTCAAACTGCTTTCTCTCTCTCTCTTTCTCTTTCTTAACCCCCCCCCCCCCTTTACCGATAAGTTAATCATCTAATCCCAGAGTGGTGAGTGTAGTAATAACCTTCAACATGTTGAATATCTAGAAATAGCTTCACATATTGAGCAGTGTGTATGTGGTATATGTGTATTTGCATTGCCATACACTCTCAGAGGCTGCATCTCAAAATGACTGAAACAGTAGAGTGGAGATCAACAAAAGAAGAGTCATCCTGTCGACTGACACTGTCGAGTAGACACACGGTGCAGTCATGCACTATATATTCCAGACAGGGTGGTTAGTCATCTAACAATATACTCTTTGAGTTATTATTATTAGCAACTACAAAACAACAACTAATCAGAATGCAGCAAGAGAATAAACATCTTCTATTGTTGTTGTTATTTGGAGGCATTAGTAAAAAAAACATACTGGCTGATAGACTATGTAATTCAAGTTTCAAGTCTTTTATTGTCAGATGCACAGAATGACACAGGGTCAGACTGGGCACTGAAATTCTTAGGACAAGGCACCACACAACAACTACCATAGCATAACACACAACCATAATACAATATAACATAACATGACATAGACTCTGTACAAGTACTGACACATATAATAACCTTACTAAATATGCAAGATAATATACAATACAACATGCTAAGACATATACCAAACCTATACATATAATACTAACCTATATACATATAACATATATACACATATAGTAACATATAATAAACTAATTGAGGATAAAGATAAAATAACTTCCACTTCTGCTCTACAGCTCTACAGTACATTATTAGACATGAATCACATGTTCCTTCAAATAAATTAAATGTGAGGCTTGACCGGAAGAGATGGAGTTCTGCTGGTTTGGGGCATCTTATGATATGTGTTGACAAACATATGTACATCACCAGCCTTTTTCTTTAAATGGTCGCAACACATTTTGCTCCATGCTCCAGGTGTTCCTGTGTGGAGACAGTGCTGAGGGGAAGCAGGCAGTAGCAGCCATATCCATCAAGCTGGGCCTCACAGTTGTGGATAAAGGGTCTCTGTCAGCAGCCAGAGAGCTGGAGGACTTCCCCCTGCAGCTATTCCCCGAGTGGAGGCTGCCGCTACGCGTGGCCGTCGGCCTCACCGCCTTCTTCTTCTTCTATCTGCTGATTCGAGATGTCATCTACGCGTATGTTGAACAGGGAAAGGACATCTCCTACAGAATCACGATGGCCCTGGGCAATAAGGTAAAGATTTGCCCCTGTCTGGTTAAATGTTAAATGTTAAATTAAATTGTGTGTTCCCCTTTAAAGGACGTGTTCGGTTCATCCCCCATCTCTCAGGTGTTTCCCATTGTGTCTCTCATCATGTTGTCTCTGTGTTACCTGCCTGGTGTCATAGCGGCCTTCCTTCAGCTCTACAGAGGAACCAAGTACAGGTCAGACATCAAACCATCACGAACATCTCCATCATTTAATAATTGACGGCTTAGCTCAGTGTTGCATGTTACAGACGCTTCCCTGATTGGCTGGACCGCTGGATGCTGTGTAGGAAGCAGATGGGTCTGATTGCACTCGGCTTCGCTTTCCTCCATGCCATCTATACATTCGTCATTTCTACTCGCTATGCCGTCAGACACAAACTCATCTCGCGGGTGGTGGATGAGGTACGGCTGGCTGGGTCCAACCTTTCAGTGCTTCTACCATCCTGAAAATAGAGAAGTATAACATAGAATTAACCATACTAACAGTACAGTGTCTTTGTCTCCCTCAGATGAAGAAAAATAAAACCACCCCGTTTGACTTTGATAACACGGAGGCATGGGGCCAAGACTCATTCTATATGCTGGGCATCATGGGCTTTTTTCTTTATGTCCTGCTAGGACTGACATCCCTGCCCTCAGTGGGAGGCTCTCTCAGCTGGAGAGAGTTCAACTTCATTCAGGTCAGAGCGCAGTTGGAAATGTAAAGTACTTTAGGTGCTTGGGTTAGTGTTTGAGTGCGGAAAGGTGTGCTTGCGTTTACCTTAAACGCCTTAAACTTTAGGTCACTCAGGTGTTTACTATCAGTAACAAAAAACTTCTTTTAGGGCTGTAATAATCTATATTTAGTGTTTCCAAGAATCCACCAGGGTTATTGAAGTGTAAAAGCAATATGTCATAGCAGTCATATCCCGGGAGGCTAGTTAACCAACTGCCACATAGAGCAAAAGCCTGGCTGACTTTAGACTATATTCCTAAATGTTAAGTTATTCATTAAATAGAATTACGATACCTGGTATAATCCTGAGGGAGGAGATTGATAATACAGGTCGCATGTCCGTTTGTGTAAAGGTCAGGTCCATAGGTAGACCTCAGATAGGGAATGTGACTCAGAGATAGAGGTCTAGTTCAAGATCATTTTTATGATCGGGTAAGAAGGATTGTGAAATATATATGATAGCTGGTGTCCATTTACATAAACAGTGTTTCTGCTCAGCGTTGTCCACTGATGAATGTAAACTATTGAATGTTAACGCTCACAGCAGAAGGATGGGCTGTTCTATATGGGAAGAAGATTCCTGATTAATTCATAGGAGCACCATTCATTACTGCACTTCATTAATATGAATGATTCCTTATTGTGCTGTTTACTTTAAATCACTGTGGATGAGAACATCAGCAGCCAAATGCTAACAATGTAAATGAACGTGCATTATCCAAGTAATTAACAATCAGCGAGCCTTAAGGCCACTGCTACGAAATTCATATTGAATTCATGTTTTTCAAAACATACCACAGAAAGGTTCAGTCTGTAACAGGTTTATTTTTTATAAAATTAGCGGTACAGTGGTTTCAATTGAACCAAAACAAATTATTTCTGAACAGGAAGAAATAGCCAGATTTGTATCAAGCAAAATGTGTTACTTGTATATAAAATGATTATAGAAATATTATTATGTTTCAGGAAAAATTATAATTTGTTAGTTTTTTTACCAAGAATTAGATCTGCTAAATATAGCAGTCGGTTAGCTTAGCTTAGCATAATGACTGGATACCGGAGAAAACACGGCCACGAAGTCCTCCCACAAGCTTCTCTAAAGCTTAAGTTGTATCTCACTTGTCTGTAAGAAAAACAAAGTGTAGAGAGTTATGTGCTGGAATATTTTTTATGCAAGCGTGGTAAGTGGTAACCATCTTAGATAAAACACATGATTTAGTGAGCTGACTTTGTTCTAACCTAAACCAACCAGCTGCTGGCCATAACTATATGTGCCATGCAGACATGAGAGCAGAGTAAGCGTATTTCCTAAAATATCTCACTAACATTTCCATTTCATGTGTTTCTTCCCCCAGTCTAAGCTGGGCCATCTGACCCTGATTATATGTACGTCACATGGCTACATTTATGGTTGGAACAAATTTCTCCGTCCCTCTACCTACAAGTGGTACACGCCCCCTGGCTACATGCTCTGTCTGGTCGTTCCCTCTGTGGTGCTGGTGCTGAAGGCGCTGGTCCTCCTGCCCTGCGTGGATCGAACCCTAACCCGCATCCGACAAGGTTGGGAGAGGACGCAGCCAAACGAGGAGATGGGTCAGGCCACTAACCTGTGAACTCTGACCTCCGAAGCCATCTGATATGCTGGTGATTGAGCGGTTATTTTTACTGGTTGTATTGAGGATTACAAATCTTAAATCTGAACTATACATTTCAAAAGGTATTAGAAATACAGATAATCCTGAAATGAAAAAAAATCTTCACAACATAACTTATTCATTTTCTGTATTGTCTTGTTATTCATGTTGGTTATGTATAATGAGTAATAGTAAGACGTATCCACAGATTATTGTGTCCATACTCAGTTGTGTGCATGATTGTGTGCATTTGATCAGTCGGCAATGCCGACTCTTAATTGTGCAAACGCAAAACAAAACAAAAAAAGTTTATTTCAACCAAATGGAGGTCTCTCTGGATTTATATGTGTTTAATGTATATTTCCTTTGAGCTTTGTTCTGTATCTTTTTCACAGTATGTGATACTCCCCGCTGACTCATTGTTTTGATAAACATAAGCAACAGTTTCCGCTTTCCTTCTCTCCTCTCCTTTCAAGTTGTGCGATTGTATCCTTGAGGTTGCTTTCTTTTCAGGATGTTATTAATCTCCCTGTTTTCTAACATAAACACCTTGTCTCACAAACTCTTCTTTCCTCTTAAGGGCATGCACATGTGCACACTTACACACTACGCTCACACAAACAAACTGTGAAGGAGAGTAAGGTTGAGCAAATTATATTTCCACATGCAGCGTCAAATCACAGGTGCACCCATACTAGTGCCAACAGCTCCTGTATAAGAAATTTGAAAGCCAAAAGAGACTCAGGAGGAAGAACAGAAGTCTGTTACAGTGCTATAAAACAGGCTTACAGAGGGCTAACACTGGTAGATCATCACACCACGGGAATCAATCAACCGAAAAAAAGTGTTTTGTATTTAGAAATATTTATATGACTATCCATGACTACACAAATTTGTTAATAGATGTCCTATGTTTATGTCAGTGAACAAGATTTTTCAGATTATTCATATAGTCTTGAACTGTTTCATCACCTGATGAGTCATTGCTGGTTTTCATTGCCCTGCCAGCGGTATGTACTGTATGATTATAATGGCCTTATAAAATAGTACCTTTTGTAATGCTGTGAGTTATTTGTAGTTGGCAGCAAATGTGAAATTTGCTAAATACCCTTTTCATAATTACTTTCCGAATGTAAAAACAATCTGTGTTATGCTATTGTACTTACCGGTGTGCTCTGGTCTGTCTTCATTCTTCAATGCAACACCTCCCTACTAACGATCAATTTACCAGACCAACCGGTTTCTTGATGACACCGTCAATGCAGCACAGATGATTTGAGCACTTCCCCTTTAGCAATGGAGAGTCCTGTGGAACATTCCACATGTCTTTCCCATCATCTTCAACAATACTTAATAATAATAATGATAATAATAATGCCGAGGGGGTAATGCCAGCCTATAAAGCTCAGTTCTCATCCCCGTGCTGCACAACATCCTGACACCGTTTCAAGGTAAGAGTACATTCAGAGTGCTGATTAAGATCAATGCACTTTTATAATCTGTAATGTGCTGTATATTGTTTTGTGTATACAGGTAACAGGAAATTGATTTAAAGTGTGCATTGTTAGTTAATAGTGACTCAATATCGATGTGATGTCTCTTTATTTGTCTTTGCATCAGATGTCGTTTCTTCTTCTCCTGGTAATGCTGACAGCATGCTCTGCAGTTGCTGAAGGTACAACATATTCTTTTATTAGCAAAAAACAAGAGGGGATTCCACAATACTTCTGCATACAATGCCATTGACTTTATCATTTTACAATTTAAATTATTTTCAGAAACTATAGGATAAAACTGTTATATATTGTAACTTGAACAAACATGTGGAATGTCTACTGTGCTCGTCATTTTAAGTTAAATGTTGATGTAAACATATTTTCACATTATAAGAGACTGTTTTAACTCTTTAAAAAAGATGTAGTGATGTAAACAGGTAAGTTTGTTTTATACTGTATGGAATACATATATTTGGTGTGTGCTGTAAAATAAGTTAAACATTTGTACAGACTTAATGTCTTTTCACTTTCAGGAAGGAATCCATTGTTTGCAGGAGAAACAAACATTTACATCTGCAGAACAGAAACATGATTAATGCACGTTTACTTAGCTTTCACTAATCTTAAATGATGAAGGGCCTACATGGGTAGCTGTGCTCATACATAACTTACATGGTCATTTAGTGTTTATCTTTTTTCTTTTTTTTGTAGATATGTGTGGTAAAATGTTGATCTTCCCAGAAGAGTCCGATACAGCTCATGTAACACTGACAACATCAAAACAGACTTTTAGTGCTGCAACTGTCTGTCTCAGGTAATGTTTTCAGAGCAAAATGCTTAAACAAATTCCCTTAATCTCTGATTATAAAAGCATCATATTTTACTATAATTCTTGTTTCATTCAATGCCTGCAGATCCATTACAGACCTCAGCCGAACCCACGCGCTATTCTCTCTGTCCACAAGCTCTCATAATAATGCCTTCCTGCTGATGAAGCTTGGTGCAAGTGATGTGATTGCGTTCCAAGTCCAGAAAGTAAGGATCAAATTTGAAGCGCAGGATTACAAACTGAACCAATGGCAGTCCATTTGCGCTACATGGGACTCTGCGTCTGGTCTGGCGCAGCTGTGGCTAGATGGAAAGCCTTCAATTATGAGATACATTGGCGGATCACAAATTGACAACCCCACTACTATCCTCGGACAAGTGAGTTTAATTGCTAAACACAGTTTATAGAAATCCAGAATTTTTTGTAAATTGATACATTTTGTACAAAGAAAATCAGCAATTCTTTTTTAAAATCTCAACTCGTTGCAACCACGACAGGACCAGGATAGCGTTGGCGGGGGCTTTCAAAAGAAGCAGTCTTTCGTTGGCATGATGTCTGATGTCCACATGTGGAACTACGTCCTTTCACCCTGTGAGATGGAGGACTACATGAAAGATCAAATTTCTACTCCAGGGAACTTGATCAACTGGAATGAGCTGGATTACAATGTCGTCGGAAGAGTGATGATTGACGACGAACAAATATGTCGTGATCTCAAACCAATGGGAAGTGGGAAATCCCCTTGATACAAATTGTATACCTTTTACAAAACACAATTCTTCTTTTGATCACCAATGGAATGTGTGTTACTAACTCCGCAAATATGTCATGCAATTAGTCATGCAAATCTGATTTGGGTCGACCTTGTCTATCGCCTTTTCTTGACAGTTCATTAAAAAATGCACATTTTGCAATCCCGTCTCATGTCCATCCTTTGACATACATCATTTAATAAAATTCAGCACATGAGTGGGAGGATGGAGTGCCATGGAAATTGTAGGCCCTTGATATCAGCTCAACAAGCCTTGATGCAACACATTTATTTTGATCTCTAGCATGTTTCAGAGGCCCAATCCAGCACTGTCCCCGCGGTGCTACAAGAGCTTCACTGCCTAGGTTACATCTGCCGTATACTCTCATGATGCATGAATTATATAAACTTTAGAAAATGGTTTCTCGAAAATAGTTTTGGCAGTTGATGCTTTATGATATAATTGTTTGTATCAGAACTGATGCGACAAGGAAAGTTCAGTGTCTGGATCTTCGGGGCTTGTGAATACAGTATGTTCCCAGTTCATGACTACAATTTGATATTGTTCTCTGTCTGAAACAGGTTTTATTTATCAAAGGATCTCTTTCATGAATGCTCAGTATAACTTTAGACAAGCATGACCTTACCTAATCATAAGCTCTTTGAGAGACCTGTATATATCACTGACTGTGTTGTGAGCTGATCTGTTCTAATACCTCATTGCATGCTGCCATGACGTGTGGATCTAGATACAATGAGCCCATCTTACTTACCTTTGATTAACTAAGGAGGTAGTGTCTTATCAGTCATCAAGCTGTGTGATGTATTGTTCTATTCATTAGCAAGATACACCAGTCGTTCTTTAGAGTTCTTCAATTTGCTTGACCACATTTGCTTTTCAGAATAAATTACAGCATTTTACTCAAATTATACGGCACTAGTCATGCTGCAAGTGACTTGCAAATATCCGGGGATTTCCACAGTAAATGAGGCTGCAGGATTGGAGCTGAAGCAGTAACAGCACTCACCTTAAACGCCTCTTTTCTGACATTCCTGCTGAATCTATTCAGCATGATGTGCCGTGTGAGAACGCGGAAAAAGGCTCTTGTGGTATGCTAGCTACTTGCTGATGTAATGGAGGGCAACCTTTACCTCAACAGACTGTGAGATTGAGGGTTTGGACATATTGTAAAAGGTTCATTCACCAGATCATGAGGTCCACTCACTCGGGATACCATTTGGCCCCTTGATGTCCTGGGCCACTGTGCATGTGCGTGCCCATGCTGTGCTGAGTTATAGGCCTACAGTCAGAGTCTGGCCTTCTTCTTCAGGTAACAAGACTCAAGCTTTTTGAACATGGAGAGTTCACAGAAGACCAAAGAGGAATTCAATTGATTTTGGGCAAGAGTAAAAACAACTTCCATCCAAAACTGTGTCTTTAGGTTTCCTGACTGCTGACAAGTAGCAAGACACTTTTTGGGATGATGACTGTTTACAAAGCCTTTTATTTCTCTAAAGACAAAACCAAAACTAGCAAGTTTCTATTGAGATATTGTAGGATCTTTTCCTCTTCCCGCTTGTCGTGGAGTGGTATGAAGATGGTTTGATGGAAAAAAGAAGTTTGGTCGACTACAGGACTTATCAAAAATATTGAGTTTATTCCTAATAAGCAAAGGTCAGGAAACAAACCCCGGGAAAGTTTGGAGACTCTCAGGAGGCCAGATTGGAGAAGTCTGATAAACATGCATTTGAACGCATCTGTTGTAACTTGTTTGATTTAACGATTTAGTTTTATTGTGAAAAGCATGAAAACAGGAAGTGCTTTTATTTTGAAGGCAGAAAGTAGCATGATATGTGTTTGTTGATGTTACGTGTGGAAAATATACATGTCGGGTGCAAGAGCGCGTTCTAAGTCACTTTAACAGTTGTAATACTGCAGTTCAGGAGTAAAGTGATTCCGTTCAGACAAGACGTGTCCTGGTCATCATTAGAAGCTCCACTTCATTACAGCATCATTTATACACAAGAAACAAGGAGGAGTACATTGGTATCAGCATCTGTGGATCAATCATATACAGGCATAATTATACAAGTCTCCAATACTGAATAACTATGTTCTGTCCCAAAAACCGTTGGACCCTGCATGTTCATATCATGACCTGGCCTTGAACCCTATGTTACGGACACTGGTCTATATGTATTGTGTTGGGTTGTGTTTTGGTCTTGTTTTGTGTTGTTGCTTTGTCTCCCCCTCCTGTTGTCATTCTCATACTTCACAGATATGCACACCTGGTTCCAGTCATCAAATCATCACACACCTGTTCCTGATCACCCATCAACCATTTCCCTTTTAGTAGTCGTGTGTTTGTTCAGTGTGGGAGGTTGGGTTTTTGGTTACTGTTGTGCTCTGGCGAGCATGGGCAGCTATAGTGCGTGTTAGTGTTTTGGTTTGTTGTTTAGTTTCTGGGAAACTCTAGTGATTCTTTTGTTAGCAGCCTACTTTTGTGTTATCTTTGTTAATTCCTTTTTGTTAGGCGCACAGGATCAATAATGACAGGTAAGATACCCTGGGGTTTACATACTACATACATGTAGGTTTACATGTTGTTAATACCCTAGGTTAGAGTGAGCACCACCCACTGTACTTTTGGGTGCAAAGCACCTGTAAAGGGGGGAACGTGGGTTTTGTTATGTTCTTTTCTTTGGTGCCACTGACGTCCTTGTTGGTCCCTGTGTTGCTGCGTGTTAATAAATACTTGTATTATACCTTTTTGTGTCTTGAGTTGGTGTGACTGCGACCTCACTTATTCAAACCTGCTGCCCTTATGTTGCGTCCCACTCTGAGCCAGTTGGAGTCGTAACACCCTAGTTTAAGACAAGTGTATAGCAAGCAATGTTCTAAGGCAGGGGTGGTCACACTTTTTCAGCATGCGAGCTACTTATAATGTGACCAAGTCAAGACGATCGACCCACGGGGGGGAGGGGGGGGGGGGGTGCTAGTGACTTTTTCTCTGCTCCGCCCCGACGATGCGCGCAAAAGCCAGCGGCTTTGCGTAGCGAGACCGCGAGCGGAGGACTGTTAACGCGACACGGAGTGACAGAAATGACACGCTTCTGCTGTAATCTGGCGCTATAGAGGAAGTTACTCGGGGGCGGGCACATTTATTTTTCTGTGATGCGATCTACCAACACTATGCCGCGATCGACTGGCAGGTCGCCGCGATCGACCGGTCGATCGTATTGAGCACCCCTGTTCTAAGGCTTATCTAGCCCCCTCCCCCCCCACGTCATGCCCAAGACAGTGTGATATTTCGAGGCTAGGTCATAGTCTATACATGTAATTTGCACATTGAGCCCTGACAGGCACATTTTGGATAAACTGATATTTACAAGGTATATGAAAATATACCACAGTGTTTACAAATATTTATATGACTATCCATGACTACACAAGTTTGTTAATAGATGTCCTATGTTTATGTCAGTGAGCATGATTTTTCAGATTCTTGAAATGTTTCCTTTAAACGTCACCTAATGAGTCATTGCTGGTTATCATTGCCCTGCCAGCGGTATGTATACACTGTATGATTATAATGGCCTTAAAAAATAGTACCTTTTGTAATGCTGTGAGTTATTTGTAGTTGGCAGCAAATGTGAAATTTGCTAAATACCTTTTTCATGTTTACTTTCTGAATGTAAAAACAATTTGTGTTATGCTATTGTAATTACCGGTGTGCTCTGGTCTGTCTTCATTCTTCAATGCAACACCTCCCACAAACCCTTCTTTCCTCTTAAGGGCATGCACATGTGCACACTTACACACTACGCTCACACAAACAAACTGTGAAGGAGAGTAAGGTTGAGCAAATTATATTTCCACATGCAGCGTCAAATCACAGGTGCACCCATACTAGTGCCAACAGCTCCTGTATAAGAAATTTGAAAGCCAAAAGAGACTCAGGAGGAAGAACAGAAGTCTGTTACAGTGCTATAAAACAGGCTTACAGAGGGCTAACACTGGTAGATCATCACACCACGGGAATCAATCAACCGAAAAAAAGTGTTTTGTATTTAGAAATATTTATATGACTATCCATGACTACACAAATTTGTTAATAGATGTCCTATGTTTATGTCAGTGAACAAGATTTTTCAGATTATTCATATAGTCTTGAACTGTTTCATCACCTGATGAGTCATTGCTGGTTTTCATTGCCCTGCCAGCGGTATGTACTGTATAATTATAATGGCTTTATAAAATAGTACCTTTTGTAATGCTGTGAGTTATTTGTAGTTGGCAGCAAATGTGAAATTTGCTAAATACCCTTTTCATAATTACTTTCCGAATGTAAAAACAATCTGTGTTATGCTATTGTACTTACCGGTGTGCTCTGGTCTGTCTTCATTCTTCAATGCAACACCTCCCTACTAACGATCAATTTACCAGATGATCTGGTTTCTTGACGACACCGTCAATGCAGCACAGATGATTTGAGCACTTCCCCTTTAGCAATGGGGAGTACTGTGGAACATTCCACAGGACATTCCCATCATCTTCAACGATACTTAACAATAGTAATAAGACCGAGAGGGTAATACCAGCGTATAAAGCTCAGTTCTCATCCCCGTGCTGCACAACATCCTGCCACAGTGTCAAGGTAAGAGTACATTCAGAGTGCTGATTAAAATCAATGCACTTTTATAATCTGTATTGTGCTGTATATTGTTTTGTATATATTGTTTTGTATATACAGGTAACAGGAAATTGATTTAAAGTGTGCATTGTTAGTTAATTGTGACTCAATATCGATGTGATGTCTCTTTATTTGTCTTTGCATCAGATGTCGTTTCTTCTTCTCCTGGTAATGCTGCCAGCATGCTCTGCAGTTGCTAAAGGTACAATATATTGTTTTATTAGCAAAAAATAAGAGGGGATTCCACAATACTTCTGCATACAATGCCATTGACCTTATCATTTTACAATCTAAATTATTTTCAGAAACTATAGGATGAAACTGTTATATATTGTAACTTGAACAAAGATGTGGAATGTCTACTGTGCTCGTCATTTTAAGTTAAATGTTGATGTAAACATATTTTCACATTATAAGAGACTGTTTTAACTCTTTAAAAAAGATGTAGTGATGTAAACAGGTAAGTTTGTTTTATACTGTATGGAATACATATATTTGGTGTGTGCTGTAAAATAAGTTAAACATTTGTACAGACTTAATGTCTTTTCACTTTCAGGAAGGAATCCATTGTTTGCAGGAGAAACAAACATTTAGATCTGCAGAACAGAAACATGATTAATTCACGTTTACTTAGCTTTCACTAATCTTAAATGAGGAAGGGCCTACATGGGTAGCTGTGCTCATACGTAACTTACATGGTCATTTAGTGTTTATCTTTTTTCTTTTTTTTGTAGATATGTGTGGTAAAATGTTGATCTTCCCAAAAGAGTCCAATACAGCTCATGTAACACTGACAACATCAAAACAGACCTTTAGTGCTGCAACTGTCTGTCTCAGGTAATGTTTTCAGAGCAAAATGCTTAAAGAAATTCCCTTAATCTCTGATTATAAAAGCATCATATTTTACTATAATTCTTGTTTCATTCAATGCCTGCAGATCCATTACAGACCTCAGCCGAACCCACGCGCTATTCTCTCTGTCCACAAGCTCTCATAATAATGCCTTCCTGCTGATAAAGGATTCTACGAGTGATTGGATTTCATTCTATCTCGAGAATGGAAGGGTCATATTTGAGGAGCAGGATTACAAACTGAACCAATGGCAGTCCATTTGCGCTACATGGGACTCTGCGTCTGGTCTGGCGCAGCTGTGGCTAGATGGAAAGCCTTCAATTATGAGATACATTGGCGGATCACAAATTGACAACCCCACTACTATCCTCGGACAAGTGAGTTTAATTGCTAAACACAGTTTATAGAAATCCAGAAATGTTTGTAAATTGATACATTTTGTACAAAGAAAATTAGCAATTCTTTTTTAAAATCTCAACTCGTTGCAACCACGACAGGACCAGGATAGCGTTGGCGGGGGCTTTCAAAAGAAGCAGTCTTTCGTTGGCATGATGTCTGATGTCCACATGTGGAACTACGTCCTTTCACCCTGTGAGATGGAGGACTACATGAAAGATCAAATTTCTACTCCAGGGAACTTGATCAACTGGAATGAGCTGGATTACAATGTCGTCGGAAGAGTGATGATTGACGACGAGCAAATATGTCGTGATCTCAAACCAATGGGAAGTGGGAAATCCCCTTGATACAAATTGTATACCTTTTACAAAACACAATTCTTCTTTTGATCACCAATGGAATGTGTGTTACTAACTCCGCAAATATGTCATGCAATTTGTCATGCAAATCTGATTTGGGTCGACCTTGTCTATCGCCTTTTCTTGACAGTTCATTAAAAAATGCACATTTTGCAATCCCGTCTCATGTCCATCCTTTGACATACATCATTTAATAAAATTCAGCACATGAGTGGGAGGATGGAGTGCGATGGAAATTGTAGGCCCTTGATATCAGCTCAACAAGCCTTGATGCAACACATTTATTTTGATCTCTAGCATGTTTCAGAGGCCCAATCCAGCACTGTCCCCGCGGTGCTACAAGAGCTTCACTGCCTAGGTTACATCTGCCGTCTTTGTCCTTGGGGCAATTAGAGGTTAGCCCAGGAAGTGCTACTTAGGTACCTCTTGGGATGCTGCAGCAGCATCTGCAAAGGAATCATTTATTATACTCTCATGATGCATGAATTATATAAACTTTAGAAAATGGTTTCTCGAAAATAGTTTTGGCAGTTGATGCTTTATGATATTGTTTGTATCAGAACTGATGCGACAAGGAAAGTTCAGTGTCTGGATCTTCGGGGCTTGTGAATACAGTATGTTCCCAGTTCATGACTCCAATTTGATATTGTTCTCTGTCTGAAACAGGTTTTATTTATCAAAGGATCTCTTTCATGAATGCTCAGTATAACTTTAGACAAGCATGACCTTACCTAACCATAAGCTCTTTGAGAGACCTGTATATATCACTGACTGTGTTGTGAGCTGATCTGTTCTAATACCTCATTGCATGCTGCCATGACGTGTGGATCTAGATACAATGAGCCCATCTTACTTACCTTTGATTAACTAAGGAGGTAGTGTCTTATCAGTCATCAATCTGTGTGATGTATTGTTCTATTCATTAGCAAGATACACCAGTCGTTCTTTAGAGTTCTTCAATTTGCTTGACCACATTTGCTTTTCAGAATAAATTACAGCATTTTACTCAAATTATACGGCACTAGTGATGCTGCAAGTGACTTGCAAACATCCGGGGATTTCCACAGTAAATGAGGCTGCAGGATTGGAGCTGAAGCAGTAACAGCACTCACCTTAAACGCCTCTTTTAGCAAGACACTTTTTGGGATGATGACTGTTTACAAAGTCTTTTATTTCTCTAAAGACAAAACCAAAACTAGCAAGTTTCTATTGAGATATTGTAGGATCTTTTCCTCTTCCCGCTTGTCGTGGAGTGGTATGAAGATGGTTTGATGGAAAAAAGAAGTTTGGTCGACTACAGGACTTATCAAAAATATTGAGTTTATTCCTAATAAGCAAAGGTCAGGAAACAAACCCCGGGAAAGTTTGGAGACTCTCAGGAGGCCAGATTGGAGAAGTCTGATAAACATGCATTTGAACGCATCTGTTGTAACTTGTTTGATTTAACGATTTAGTTTTATTGTGAAAAGCATGAAAACAGGAAGTGCTTTTATTTTGAAGGCAGAAAGTAGCATGATATGTGTTTGTTGATGCTAACAATGTTGATGTTACGTGTGGAAAATATACATGTCGGGTGCAAGAGCGCGTTCTAAGTCACTTTAACAGTTGTAATACTGCAGTTCAGGAGTAAAGTGATTCCGTTCAGACAAGACGTGTCCTGGTCATCATTAGAAGCTCCACTTCATTACAGCATCATTTATACACAAGAAACAAGGAGGAGTACATTGGTATCAGCATCTGTGGATCAATCATATACAGGCATAATTATACAAGTCTCCAATACTGAATAACTATGTTCTGTCCCAAAAACCGTTGGACCCTGCATGTTCATATCATGACCTGGCCTTGAACCCTATGTTACGGACACTGGTCTATATGTATTGTGTTGGGTTGTGTTTTGGTCTTGTTTTGTGTTGTTGCTTTATCTCCCCCTCCTGTTGTCATTCTCATACTTCACAGATATGCACACCTGGTTCCAGTCATCAAATCATCACACACCTGTTCCTGATCACCCATCAACCATTTCCCTTTTAGTAGTCGTGTGTTTGTTCAGTGTGGGAGGTTGGGTTTTTGGTTACTGTTGTGCTCTGGCGAGCATGGGCAGCTATAGTGTGTGTTAGTGTTTTGGTTTGTTGTTTAGTTTCTGGGAAACTCTAGTGATTCTTTTGTTAGCAGCCTACTTTTGTGTTATCTTTGTTAATTCCTTTTTGTTAGGCGCACAGGGTCAATAAGGACAAGTAAGATACCCTGGGGTTTACATACTACATACACGTAGGTTTACATGTTGTTAATACCTTAGGTTAGAGTGAGCACCACCCACTATACTTTTGGGTGCACAGCACCTGTAAAGGGGGGAACGTGGGTTTTGTTATGTTCTTTTCTTTGGTGCCACTGACGTCCTTGTTGGTCCCTGTGTTGCTGCGTGTTAATAAATACTTGTATTATACCTTTTTGTGTCTTGAGTTGGTGTGACTGCGTCCTCACTTATTCAAACCTGCTGCCCTTATATTGCGTCCCACTCTGAGCCAGTTGGAGTCGTAACATAATTGGGGGCTCGTCCGGGATCCTTTTCAAGGCAAACGGTTTGCTAAGTGTTAGTGTGTAGTGCACATGTCAAGTAGGCTGATTGGTTGTTTAGCTTGGATAAGCTTTGGTTACGATTGTTAAGCAATAATGAATTCCTTATTCGCTAGCGTAGATGACAGCAGGGATGAAGAGGTAGTTGAGGGAGGGCTGGTCAAGGATGAGTCATTTTCTGCTAATGGGGAACTGAAGCCTCCTCATACTGTGCCCAGGTTTTCTCCATTTTCCTTACCTAGGGTAAGCGAGGATGCCCGCCTTAGGATACGCTTGGCGCGTTTACAACTGGAGGCTCAGGAAAAAGAGAGATGCCGAATACAGCTACAGGTTGGCTGTTCGGAAGATGGAGTTGGAGGTGGAAAAAGAGGTAAAGCTAAGGAGTTTAGAACTGGAAGCTGCTGCTGTGAGTTCAGCTAATCACTCCGCATCTTACACAGATTTTGATGTGAGCAGAAACATAGTTTTGGTACCTCCATTTCATGAAAAGGAGGTTAATGCTTATTTTACTGCTTTTGAGCGAATTGCCACCGCACTGAAATGGCCACAAGAGGTCTGGTCAATACTGCTTCAGTGTAAACTGACAGAGAAAGCGCAGGAAGTTTCAGCTGCACTCTCTTTTGAAGATAGTATGTGCTATGAGACTATTAAGACAGCTGTGCTTCGTGCCTACGAACTAGTGCCTGAGGCATATAGACAGAAGTTCAGGACTTCTAGAAAACTGTCCAGCAAAACATTTGTTGAGTTCGCCCGTGAGAAGGAGACGCTATTTACTAGATGGTACAAGAGAAGCAACGTGACTAATTTTGATACTCTGTCACAATT
Organism: Liparis tanakae; assembly: GCA_036178185.1. Classification (NCBI taxonomy): domain Eukaryota; kingdom Metazoa; phylum Chordata; class Actinopteri; order Perciformes; family Liparidae; genus Liparis; species Liparis tanakae. The sequence continues at coordinate 9,873,713 of CM070092.1, forward strand.
AGTTCTCGTTGAAGAGTTCAAGAATAGTCTGCCTGATCGAATAGTGATGTATATCAGTGAGCAAAAGGTAGGGACTTTAGCGCAGGCTGCTGTGCTTGCTGATGAGTTTGTGTTGTCACACAAGCAAACTTTTGAGACGCCCCGATATGAGAGTAGGTTTTTTACTACATCTGCCTCGGCTAAAATGCAATCTAGTCCGCCAGGTCCATTGCCACTCCGCTCCATGGAAGAACGGTAGTGTTTCTACTGTCACCAAATGGGTCACATAAAGAGTGACTGTTTTCTGTTGAAACGCAAGCTATCAATTCAATTCAATTCAGTTTATTGGTATAGCCCAGTTTCACAAATTACAAATTTGTCTCAGAGTGCTTTACAATCTGTACACATAGACATCCCTGACCCAAAACCTCACATCGGACCAGGAAAAACTCCCAAATAACCCTTCAGGGGGAAAAAAAGGGAAGAAACCTTCAGGAGAGCAACAGAGGAGGATCCCTCTCCAGGATGGACAGATGCAATAGATGTAATGTGTACAGAAGGACATATTTAGAGTTAAAATACATTCAAGGAATCTGACAGAGTTTATCAATAGTTCATATTTAGGCATATTCCACGATGGAGAGTTTGGAGACCTCCCAAGTGGAGGAGTGGGCGGAGTCCCAGCAGGGCAGTGGCACAGCTGGCGACAAGAACTCACTATCCAACCATCGAAGGTCCATCAGCAGATGGAATCTATGCCGTCTCATAGGGTCCGATGACCCCATGAGACGTGAAGTCAGAAGGACTCCGGGGAGAAAGCAGAGTTAGTCATGTGTGATGGAGAGATGAAGATTCATCCATAGGAGAAAGAAAGAGGAGAGGTGCTCAGTGCATCCTAAACATCCCCAGCAGCTATAAGCCTATACAAGCATATCCAGGGGCTGGACCAGGTCAAACCTGATTCAGCCCTGACTATAAGCTCTGTCAAAGAGGAAAGTCTTAAGTCTACTCTTGAATGTGGTGACTGTGTCTGCCTCCCGGACTGAAGGTGGAAGCTGGTTCCATAAAAGAGGAGCTTGATAACTAAAGGCTCTGGCTCCCATTTTACATTTTAAGACTCTCGGAACTACAAGTAGCCCCGCATTTAGTGAGCGCAGCTCTCTGTTGGGGCGATATGGTACTACAAGCTCTTTAAGATATGATGGTGCATCACCAATTAAGGCTTTGTAAGTTAAGAGAAGAATTTTAAAAGTGATTCTTGATTTTACAGGGAGCCAGTGCAGAGCAGCTAGTGCAGGAGTAATGTGATCTCTTTTCTTAGTTTTAGTGAGAATACGAGCTGCAGCATTCTGGATCAACTGGAGGGACCTAAGAGATTTATTAGTGCAGCCTGATAATAAGGAGTTGCAGTAATCCAGTCTCGAAGTAACGAACGCGTGAACCAATTTCTCTGCATCTTTTTGAGACAAGATGTGCCTGATTTTTGAAATATTACGTAGATGGAAGAATGCAGTCCTTGAGATTTGCTTTATGTGGGAGTTAAAGGACAAGTCCCAATCAAAGATAACGCCGAGATTCTTTACAGTGGTGTTGGATGCTAGAGTAATGCCATCTACAGAAATCACATCACCAGATAATTGATCTCTGAGGTGCTCAGGGCCGAGTAGAATTACTTCGGTTTTGTCTGAGTTTAACATCAAGAAGTTGCCGGTCATCCATGTTTTTATGTCACTAAGACATGCTTGAATTTTAGTGAGTTGGTTAGTCTCCTCTGGTTTTATCGATAGATATAGTTGAGTATCATCTGCATAACAATGAAAGTTTATAGAGTGTTTCCTGGTAATATTGCCCAAAGGAAGCATGTATAAGGTAAATAGAATTGGTCCAAGCACAGAACCTTGTGGAACTCCGTGACTAACGTTGGTGGTCATTGAGGCTTCATTGTTTACAAATACAAACTGAGATCGATCTGATTAATAGGATTTAAACCAATTTAGGGCGGTGCCTGAAATACCAATCGACTGCTCCAGTCTCTGTAATAGGATGTTATGGTCAATGGTGTCGAATGCAGCACTAAGTACAGAGAGAAGTCCTTTATCTGCTGCCATTAAGAGGTCATTCGTAATCTTCACCAGTGCTGTCTCTGTGCTGTGGTGTTTTCTAAATCCTGACTGAAACTCTTCAAATAAACTATTCTGATGTAGAAAGTCACACAACTGATTTGCGACCACTTTCTCAAGGATCTTAGAGAGGAAGGGGAGGTTAGAGATCGGTCTGTAGTTAGCCAAAACCTCTGGATCCAGAGTGGGCTTCTTCAGGAGAGGTTTAATTACAGCTACTTTGAAGGAATGTGGTACGTGGCCTGTTAACAAAGACACATTAATAATATCCAAAAGAGAGCTGCCAATTAAAGGCAAAACGTCTTTAAGCAGCCTAGTCGGGATAGGGTCCAAGAGACAGGTAGACGTGTTAGAAGTAGAAACCATTAAAGATAATTGGTCACGGTTGATGGGAGAAAAGCCATCTAAATATATACCAGGACATACAGGGGTTTCCAAAGCCATTCCACTTGAGGACAGATTGGCACTGGTTAAGGGCAAGAGATTATTAATCTTGTCCCTAATAGTTAAAATCTTCTCATTGAAGAAGTTCATAAAGTCATTACTCCTGAGGTCTATATGAATACTGGGCTCCACAGAGCTGTGACTCTCTGTCAGCCTGGCTACAGTGCTAAAGAGAAACCTAGGGTTGTTCTTATTGTTCTCTATTACTGATGAGTAATATTCTGCTCTGGCATTGCGGAGGGCCTTCTTATAAGTTTTAAGACTATCTCGCCAAACTAAGCGGGATTCTTCCCGATTAGTTGAACGCCAAATGCTTTCAAGCTTTCGTGACGTTTGCTTTAATGTGCGGGTCTGAGGGTTATACCAGGGAGCAAACCTTCTCTTCCTCACTGTCTTCTTCTTCAGAGGGGCTATCGAGTCCAGTGTCATTCTCAGTGAGCCTGTGGCACTATCAACAAGATGATCAATCTGGGACGGACTAAAGTTAGACCAGGAGTCCTCTGTTATATTGAGACATGGTATTGAATCAAGTGCAGAAGGAATCGCTTCTTTAAATTTAGCAACAGCACTGTCAGTTAGACACATCACAGTCAAGTGAACGACCAAAAGAGGTTGATCTTGTGCGAACGGTGGTGGGTCCAGTGTCACTAGCCCCGGAGATGGAGGGTGATACTTTGGAACCCTGTTATGAACCATTTATGTTGGACGGTCTGGTTTCCCTTAGCGCAAATACGTTGAACCAGTGTCCAGTGCGCATCCTCAGGGATACTGGCGCCTCGCAGTCTTTTATTCTGTCGGATGTGTTACCTTTCTGTGACGACTCTTTCAGTGGCTCTAGTGTGCTTGCGCAAGGCATTGAGATGGGTTTTGTGTCTGTGCCTCTCCATGAGGTACACTTATCTTGCGGACTAGCAACTGGAGTGTTTAAAGTGGGCGTGCACCCATGTTTGCCAGTTAGAGGAATCCCATTTCTGTTAGAGAATGACATCGCTGGTGGCAAAGTTATGCCAGCTTTGGAAGTGCTAGAACGATCTGAGATTTTGCAGCCTGAGGTGTAGACTCAGGACGTTCCTGAAGTGTTCCCTGTGTGTGTGGTCACCCGTGCTCCAGCAGATAGTTTGGAAACAGTTGACAAGTCTACTGTTGAGCCGAGTGTACCGCTTATAGTTCAGAGTGACACGTCCACCTTTGCGACAACTAGATTGCCTATGGTTCAAAGCAATCTATCTGATTTGAATGAGTGGATGACTGTTGTAGTTAGGGCCCTGATCAAGTTATTTTCTACTTTTGGCCTCCCTAAGATTGTGCAGTCCGATCAAGGTACCAACTTCCTTTCAGGTATTTTCGGGCAGGTATTTGGTTATTGGGGGCAATTGTTGATTTTGGGTTATGGGATTGTTTGAAGTATCGTCAGCCATGGGCTGACACTTTATGGGGGTGAGTGTTACGGACACTGGTCTATATGTATTGTGTTGGGTTGTGTTTTGGTCTTGTTTTGTGTTGTTGCTTTGTCTCCCCCTCCTGTTGTCATTCTCATACTTCACAGATATGCACACCTGGTTCCAGTCATCAAATCATCACACACCTGTTCCTGATCACCCATCAACCATTTCCCTTTTAGTAGTCGTGTGTATAATCTCCAAAATTGGTTTATGAGCTCCGAAGTCAACTTGAGTGTAATTATAGAGTGTTTCTCTTTCTACATCTTATCTTGTCTGAAAGGGAAGAGTTCTCCCGGTTGACTTAAGTGTGCTCCATCTAGTCGTCTCCGTCTGATCTTCTCCAGGGTTCGCGCCTCCAGCTGATCGGATGCAGTTCTCCAGAAAGCTTCAGGCTTCTCCCCAATGACGACGGAATCTGATCCCATCAGTGGAGAGAGGAGCGTGCAGCTCTTCCATCACTGAAGTCCTCTGCAGAGATCTCGACAGTTTCTCATGGCATGTGAGTTGATCAGCAGAGGTGGCAGTCAATAGCGTTGATAACAAGATATGTTAGTATGTACAACACTGATCAGATTATCCAAAGTCAGTGGAGGGAAGAGAGGGGGGTGGAGAGTCTGGTGCGTCAAGAGAAATATTCAATGCTTCTTTGCTTAAGGCGGAACATTTAGTCAGAGGCATCCTGCTATCTAGCATCTAACAGCATTATCTGTACACACAATCTGTCATCCCTTACACACTCTCCCATACTATTGTTCTTTGATTACAAGAGAACTGCTATTAGTTTTAACTTATCTCCTGCTGTTCGCATTTTGTCACATGTAAATCTATCCGCCTCATTATTAGACGCTCAGAGAAATTGCTCCAGGAATATGACGACAAGTACGCATGTCGTACGACGGTTATACTTGAGAACGCTGTCCTGACCAACAGCGTCACTGCGGAGGTGTAGCACCCACCCACTGGTTCCTCTGTCAGTACTTCCAATCACTTTTTATTCTGTCAAGTGAAGCTGATAACATATCTCAATAGAAACTTGCTAGTTTTGGTTTTGTCTTTAGAGAAATAAAAGGCTTTGTAAACAGTCATCATCCCAAAAAGTGTCTTGCTACTTGTCAGCAGTCAGGAAACCTAAAGACATAGTTTGGACAGAAGATGTTTTTACTCTTGCCCAAAATAAATTGAATTCCTTTTTGGTCTTCTGTGAACTCCCCATGTTCAAAAAGCTTGAGTCTTGTTACCTGAAGAAGGCCAGACTCTGACTGTAGGCCTATAACTCAGCACAGCATGGGCACGCACATGCACAGTGGCCCAGGACATCAAGGGGCCAAATGGTATCCTGAGTGAGTGGACCTCATGATCTGGTGAATGAACCTTTTACAATATGTCCAATCTCACAGTCTGTTGAGGTAAAGCACAGCATGCAATGAGGTATTAGAACAGATCAGCTCACAACAGTCAGACAGTCAGTGATGTATATAGGTCCCTCAAAGAGCTTATGGTTGTTATACTTACTATGTCTGATATATTATCCACATTTTATTTGTTGTCTTTAGGGTTGAGTTTTGCTCAGTGTACATCAGTAGTTCAACTACATCAAGTTTAAGGTCATGCGTGTCTAAAGTTATACTGAGCATCCATGAAAGAGATCCTTTGATGTATATAACCTGTTTCAGACAGAGAACAATACCGAGTTGGAGTCATGAACTGTGAACAGGCACGTGCACAGACATTTTGGGGGGCAGGTGCTCAAACCAAAAAAGATGGCACTCAATGCCAAAACATTTTTTTGATCAAGTTGAAGCATAAACAGCAATACACAGATGGTGCAATATACTGATCATGCAATACATCCTCGGCCTGCGTTTCCTCTGGGCAGCATCAGACCGCTATCTCATATTTTCTTTATCAATAAAGATGAATTATTATATAGCAACAACAGTACAAATGTTCTGATTCGCTAATGGGTCATGCCAGCCCTCCTCGCTGGTCTGATTCTGATCCGTATTGCCAGGGGTCCCCAAACTTTTTTCCTGAGAGGGCCACATAACGTTTTCCTTGTCTGCTGGAATTTTCAAAATGATCGATATTGATAGATATCAACAGCCAAGATCAGTGATCCTCAAACTAAAGCCTAGTTTATGCTTCTCCGCGCGTCGTGCCGCGTCAATGCTGACCCGACGCTGATCCTATGCTGAGCCGACGCTGAGCCTGACGCGCGCCTCCAAAAAATCCTAACTACGCGTTGAGTTGACGCGGACTGCAAGCGCTGTGATTGGTCCGCTCAAAACGTGATTCCCGGCAGTAAGTATATTTTCCGGTCTGTCTTCCTACACTGCCATTTTTAAAAGTTATCGTGGACCGGTAGCAACAATGGACCAAACAGAAGACTGTGGCCGGAAGAAAAAGCACGGATTCGGCTATAATCCATGAAACCACACCGACACACAGCCACACACCCCTGGCGACGTGGCGGTGAATCGCAGAGCAACGCGGTCCCTCGACGGAGAACTTCGAATGCTCAAGGTCCGCTGCGCGACGAAGCTGCGCGACGAAGCTGGGCGACAACGCGGCGCGACAACGCGGCGCGACAACGCGGCGCGACACGCTGGAGAAGCATAAACTAGGCTTAAGGCCCGCGGGCCGGATATGGCCCGCCTCCACATTTGGCCCAGCCCTCTGAACAATACTAGAGAGGCTTTATGATTTATTTATTTTTTTTTTTTTTTCAGTCTGGCCAAACAAATCCTAGACTAGCCCCTGTTAAATAGAACAGAATAAGAATGATCTCTCTCTCTCTTATCGCTCTCTTCTCTCTCTCTCCTCTCTCTCTTTCTTTTCTCTCGATCTCCTTTCTCTCTCTTCTCTCCCCTCTCTCTCTCCTCTCTTCTCTCTCTCTATTCTCTAAACATAACTAACGTCAGTAAACAGCTGCAAAGCTTTGAAATAACGGATTTCGTGAGTTTGTGTCCGTTTATTTTTGTAGGAAACGTCGGACCAGTTGTGACGTCATGTTTTCAGCAGCGCTAATTTTGTGGTTGATTTATCACAAAACACCGTCAGAGGACAAACACCGTCATAACCTGTGTGTCGGTGCTGCGGGTCAGAGGAGAAGGACGATCCACAAGCCCCGAATATCCAGACACTGAACTTTCCTTGTCGCATCAGTTCTGATACAAACAATTATATCATAAAGCATCAACTGCCAAACCTATTTATGAGAAAACATTTTATAAATTGTATATCATTCATGCATCATGCAAGTATAATAAATGATTCCTTTGCAGATGCTGCTGCAGCATCCCAAGAGGTACCCAAGTAGCACTTCCTGGGCTAACCTCTAATTGCCCCAAGGACAAAGACGACAGATGTAACCTAGGCAGTGAAGCTCTTGTAGCACCGCGGGGACAGTGCTGGATTGGGCCTCTGAAACATGCTAGAGATCAAAATAAATGTGTTGCATCAAGGCTTGTTGAGCTGATATCAAGGGCCTACAATTTCCATGGCACTCCATCCTCCCACTCATGTGCTGAATTTTATTAAATGATTTATGTCAAAGGATGGACATGAGACGGAATTGCAAAATGTGCATATTTTTAATGAACTGTCAAGAATAGGCGATAGACAAGGTCGACCCAAATCAGATTTGCATGACTAATTGCATGACATATTTGCGGAGTTAGTAACACACATTCCATTGGTGATCAAAAGAAGAATTGTGTTTTGTAAAATGTATACAATTTGTATCAAGGGGATTTCCCACTTCCCATTGGTTTGAGATCACGACATATTTGTTCGTCGTCAATCATCACTCTTCCGACGACATTGTAATCCAGCTCATTCCAGTCGATCAAGTTCCCTGGAGTGGAAATTTGATCTTTCATGTAGTCCTCCATCTCACAGGGTGAAAGGACGTAGTTCCACATGTGGACATCAGACATCATGCCAACGAAAGACTGCTTCTTTTGAAAGCCCCCGCCAACGCTATCCTGGTCCTGTCGTGGTTGCAACGAGTTGAGATTAAAAAAAAATTATTGCTGGTTTTCTTTGTACAAAATGTATCAATTTACAAACATTTCTGGATTTCTATAAACTGTGTTTAGCAATTAAACTCACTTGTCCGAGGATAGTAGTGGGGTTGTCAATTTGCGATCCGCCAATGTATCTCATAATTGAAGGCTTTCCATCTAGCCACAGCTGCGCCAGACCAGACGCAGAGTCCCATGTAGCGCAAATGGACTGCCATTGGTTCAGTTTGTATTCCTGCACCTCAAATTTGATCCTTACTTTCTGGACATGGAGCACCATCAAATCACTTGTAGAATGCTTTATCAGCATGAAGGCATCAGCATTAGAGCGTGTGGACAGAGAGAATAGTGCGTGGGTTCGGTTGAGGTCTGTAATGGATCTGCAGGCATTGAATGAAACAAGAATTATAGTAAAATATGATGCTTTTATAATCAGAGATTAAGGGAATTTGTTTAAGCATTTTGCTCTAAAAATATTACCTGAGACAGACAGTTGCAGCACTAAAAGTCTGTTTTGATGTCAGTGTTACATGAGCTGTATCGGACTCTTCTGGGAAGATCAACATTTTACCACACATATCTAGAAAAAAAAAGAAAAGATAAAAGCTAAATGACCATGTAAGTTACGTATGAGCACAGCTACCCATGTAGGCCCTTCATCATTTAAGATTATTGATCGTTATGGAGGTTTATATGTAAACGTGTATTAATCATGTGTCTGTTCTTCAGATCTAAACGTTGGTTTCTCCTGCAAACAATGGATTCCTTCCTAAAAGTAAAAAGACATTAAGTACAAATGTCTAACATATTTTACAGTACACACCAAATAAATGTATTCCATACAGTATAAAACAAACTTACCTGTTTACATCACTCATCTATTTTAAAGAGTTAAAAAAGTCTCTTATAATGTTAAAATATGTTTACATCAACATTTAACTTAAAATGACGAGCACAGTAGACATTACACATGTTTGTTCAAGTTACAATATATAACAGTTTCATCCTATAGTTTCTGAAAATAATTTAGATTGTAAAATGATAAGGTCAATGGCATTGTATGCAGTAGTATTGTAAAGAATATATACTTTTGCTTAGCTTTCCCTATTATTGTGTGCATTAATATTATGTGTAAAGTGGAAAGGTCACGGAAGGTTAAAAGCTTCAACAAGGGCATTTCTGCACCTGGTATGATCGAGTAGAGGATCGTGACACACAAGAGAGTGTTTTATGCACCCCCCCCCCCCCCCTCCCACACCTCACGCATAGAGATGTTTAGAACAAAGACTCCTATATACTCACAGCCCAGAAGAAACAACTAGTGACCTTCACTGAGCACAGTTAAGATAAGACACGGTCCAGACGTAGCAGTAAGTGGCTGGGGTCAACCACAGGGCCTCTTTCTGACACACACTCTTTTCATGCCCTCATGGGCATCCTTATTTACTGATAGGAGCCTCTTTGTTGCTCTCCTGAGAGAGACTTCCTGGAGACGCTACATCCCATCCCGGAAAAGATAAGATTGTCATGGAAGACTCCCCAGTGGAAGGAGAAGCTACAAAGAAAGTATCAAGTCAAACATAACTCTTCCTTTCCCACAACTTTCACAACATATTGACACATTGACGAGCCACACGGACTAATGAATATTCACACAACGGCGGAAGCAGAGGAGCAAGAACCAATGAGAAGACACCGCTCTCTTTGTTTCAGACCAATCAGAAGTGGTCTTGATGTGTATTTTAATGGCCGCACGCGCTCTGTTCAGCACCTCTTTCTTCAGCTCTGAGGCCTTGAATGGTGTCAGCTCTGAACTTTGGGTCCATGCATGTCTGTCTGTTTGTATCATGATTTTTAATTAAACGCTTTATAGATTTGAAGTAAAAGTCTACAGCTGTTTTCTTCCAGTGATATCCGTCCAGGTGTGTTCCTGTCCATCCTCAACAAAATGGTAGCAGGCGGATGGTTCTAACCGGTCCAGAGACCTGAGGAGGACGAGCACCTGAGATCCCGGACGGACCACTGGTTCTAAAGCCCGCTCCGAGAAACTGATCAAACCGTGGTATCAACATAAGGTAAGACTGATCCTGTTTGTTCAAATCAGTCAAATTGAACACTCTAAATTTGATCAGGATCCTGGATGTGAGTATTGGAACTGCCAAATTTTTGACTTAATTTAGAAAGATTAAATAAAGAGTAAAAACAGAATTACGATACAGCCTGACAAAAGACCACATAAGAGAGGCCAGCTAAAAAGCTGGAAGTCGACCTCTAAGGGGAATTGAGGCCGCATAGTCAAGACCTCTGACATAAGAGAGGCCAGCTAAAAAGCTGGAAGTCAACCTCCAAGGGGAATTGAGGCCGCAAAGTCAAAGACATCTGACATAAGAGAGGCCAGCTAAAAGGCTGGAAGTCAACCTCTAACGAAAATGAGGCCGCATAGTCGATAAAACATTTAATGTATAACACTGTGAATGAATGTTGAATACCGGTGGTGTATAAATGTTGTCAAAGTGGAATCAACAGAGCAAAGTCTGGTCTGTTGAATTGCACGAGTGATGAATGAGGTAATTAAGGTTCCAAAAGACACGTCGTCAAGTAAAGAACCCATTGTATGGCAAATGTTGTATTATTTGTAAGAACAGTTTGAGATTGAGGAAGGTACTCAGAAACAAGTTTAAAACTGCAGTAGCACAAGAGCTGAAACACTGCGAGGGACAGATCAGCTGTGACGCTGCTGCGCGGCTCCGCGAAGGGCACGCGCCTTCACAGAACAGAGCAGCCCCTCCCCTACCCACTAAGCTGCGCGCGCAGCCTGCACTCTGCGGGCACACAGAGCGAGCCGAATCACAACATAACAGCAGCAGGACAGAAATCAAGAACAGGGACAGAAGTGAAGTTAACTATTAATTGATGGAGTGTGTGACCATATTTTACTTTCTGAAATATTGTTTTTAATTGATACATTATTTTGCCAATTGTTCTTTAAATTAATTGACCAATTGCCCGGCTAGCTCAGTCGGTAGAGCATGAGACTTTTAATCTCAGAGTTGTAGGTTATTCATTTTTGAATTGATTCTTATTTTTTTATAGTTATCTAGTTTAGATTTTTATTATTCTTTTTCCAGTCTCTCTTAAGGATTTGACACCTTTTAAGCATAACTACAGTTTGTAAGCCACAAGGCATCTCGGTGCAGCACAAACACCTGGACCTTAAGTCCTGTATAATCTGTATCCAGACCCTCCTCCGAATCCATAAGCACTGATCTATCAACAGCCACAGCAAGCAGCGTTTGCACCGTCTCAAGCTTAGTTCCCTCAAAACTTTATGTCCCGCAGCAGGTGGGTCAGCAGCCCCACATTGAAGCCCACCGTACAGAAGACGGTGGGTGAGGAGAAGAAGGTGCAGCGAAGGCTTTAGACAGATTATTAATAACTTTTAATTATAGTCAGGCTGGACATTGGGCTAATGATTGTCCTTATCCACCACAGGGTTAGCAGTCTCAGTCAGGACCGCTTCAGTACTCCCATAATGTCCAACCCCGCGATAACAAGCACCCAACACACAACTACAGCCACAAGGCCACAGTGATCCAGGCACCAGGCCCGGACTAGAGACACAAGATTAGGCGTGCCCAGATCCAACAGCTGACAGCGAACTGTATCCACCAAACAGAAATGTGCCACACCCACTCGTCACCCAATGATTCAACTGGAGACTAAAGAGACACTGAACAGGAAGTAAAGGCCTGGTGATGACAGGGTAGATGATGATGACATCACACCTCTGCATGACACCAGCCAGCAGTGGAGACTTTGGTTCAAAGTCCTGCATCCCTACCCGCCACCAGGGGACCAAAAACATTGTGCTTTTAACTACACCTTGATACAGGATGAGATCTGAGATCCTGAGGGAAAGCCTGCAACACGAGATGGAGGCTCGTGAAAACCCAACTATGGAGGCTCGGAGATCTATGCAGAGAAGCAAGGAGTAGCAGCGGCTGGTGAATGAACACCAGAGTTGCAGATTGTGTGCACTCGTTGACACCTCAGCCACACATCAGTGTTGGTCCAGAGTGGAGGCACAGAGAAGAACAGTGGTGAAAGTAGAGGTTGAGGCTACGGACTGGGTACCATACAAATTAAACATTTGCATTAATCCATATTGGAGAACATGAACAGAACTGCACACACATCGGAGGTACAGTTAACATTAGAGACACATACTTAGACACATGCTTAGCCACACAACAGAGAGAGAACACTGATCATGGGGACACTCACAACATGCTTAGCTTATTTCCAGACACTTTTTGGACTAAAGGGTGAACTGATGTGTGACTGATTCCAAAGGCTCCCGTTGAGATAGAGTTAAAACCACGTACAATTTCAATTTAATTGTCAACAGCATCCCTTAAGGATGGAATAGACTGTATATATATTGTTTTAAACCATAGAATGACTGTTATAGGCAGGCGTACTGGAGGGGACGAGGGCTCCCTGGAATACACCAATTAATTAATTAATTTCGTAAACCTGGAAAATGGGCCTTGATTTGGGGCCAAGAAATAAATTTGAAACCTGTTCTTTACCAATTATGCCGACTTATTATGATATTCCTAACCCAATCACACTGATGATGATGTGGGATCAGACAAGACATGGTTCTCCTGCAGTGATTTGGCAGATGCATTTTTATTTTATTTAGTTTTTCTCTTTTCTTCTAGAGGTTGACTGTTTGTTAGGATTATTATTATTGAAAAGGACGAATTTAGAAATTCCATCCTATTTCAAAAGAGGGATGGAAGCACACCAATTTAATTGACGCCAGAGTACGCAGAGGAGGGCCAGACAAGTATAGACTAATAGATCAGATAAGAGTAGGGTTAGACTCAGTGACTCCAACGAGAATCATAAAAAATATTTTTTTAAATCATAATATGCTTGATAAATGAAAAGATGTAATCTTATTTTGTGTTCTTTCCCATAGTTGTGGTGACAGTAGATGGGGTTCGACGTTGACGGATCGGGAAAGGAGCCGCCATTGCTGTACACATAACTAGCTAGTGTTTGACCATATAGTGCACACATGCACACACTAAAGGTATAGAGGTACAAGACGCATCAAGTCCGACAACGGAACACATTTTAACAACAAACTGCTGGAGAAAGTTGAAAGTACACCCACACGTTTGGGTCCGTTTATCACCCTCAGTCTCAAGGATTGATCGAGAGAGCCAATCAAATTATTATTAGGAAAATATGCGAAGGCGCTTACACTGGTACTGATGTCCATGAGATCATTACCAGGCGGGAAGACGTCCCCAAATGAGTCGTTAACAGGAAGAAGTAAGCCAGAGCCACCCAGAGATGGAGGTCATATGCCACCTCTGGATGTCTGCAAAATTGAAATGTCAGAATACATAAAATCTCTATTTTCTCTCTCACCAAAGCTCTCTCAAACCAGATTGTTCGAGCCCAGACGATCGATCAGGAGGCAGCAGAGCCAACCAAAGTAAAAGTAGGTGACTGGGTCAGGGTCAGGGTTCACAAGGGAAAGTGGACTGAGCCTAGGTGGACTGGTCCGTACGAAGTAAAGGAGGTTACTTCACACTCGTTCCAGGTCAAGGGTAAGGCAGAGGCACCTTGACACCACCTGACACATTGTGCCCCAGCTACCTTTCCAACAAGGACATTGACAGAAACACGATCAGATCTAAAAAGAATTTGATGCCACAGAGGTTGTTCAGTAGCCGGTTCAGGGATCCTGATAGCCCAGCTAGAAGGGCCCCCCAAACCACTATAAGAAGTGAGCCAAAAAGTTTTATTAGTCATGGGACTAACCCTTGCCTTTATCGTAGGATTAGTCATGTGAGGTTTAGAGAAGAACCCCGCCAAAAATAGGTTCCATTAGATTGCTGGACTGAAACCTCTTTCAATCCTCGGGGACTAACAATAGATAACCCAAAACTGTCCGATTCCGGCACTTATTAGATTGCAATTATTGAGTCTGGAAAAGACTGCATTGGAGATACAATTGTAGAAGTAAAATCAACCTCAAAAGTTTCAGCGATCCAGGACAATAAGATTTTAAAAATAGAGTCAGAATCTTCTCCCGAAGTGATGAAATACATAGATCTAACTAATTTCATAATGTATGTTGCATGAGAGTGACTGTATGTTAGTATTATAGATTGACAAAGCCGGTTGAATTACATTAAGTAACATACAATAACAGAAAACGTGACTTTAATCGTGAAAGTGACTTTAATGCGGACAATAACAAAGACGGGACTCTTATTGTGAAAATACTTGTTTAGTGACTTGACTGGAAGTGGCGACTTGACCAGGGTTGGTGACATTTGACCCCTCATTGTTTTAGCGGAAGTTTAAGTAAGGGTTGAATAATTTTGAGTCTAAGACTCTGTAGATTAGAGATAGCGATCTCTTCAACAGGTATCTCGAGGCCGGAAGGCTGAGGAGGCGGAGGAGCCGGGAGCCGATGAAGAGCACGATCTACCACCAACGATGCCGCCCAGGAGAGTCATGTCGTATCCAGGGCCCATGCGACACCAGTGGAAGAAGAGCTGCAGCCTGACCAGGACAATCCAGACGACATCGAGTTCGAGACCACCGGATAAAGACCCCATCGACAGCCAGCGGAGACCAGACCCAAACAGGGTTGAAGCAGACGAGTTGCAACAGGGACCGGATCGTCAACGGGATAACAGGGTGCCAACCTGCAACTCTCCTCCGGCTGTTAGGGTGCCCAGGCTAGCCCAAACACTCTCAATTTCATCTCTTTCCTTCCACACCTGCACATTACAGATTTAACGCACACAGACCTACTGACTTCTCAGGGGCTAAAGATCTAAGAGGGTGGGTCGGGGTACAACATGACAGGAACCACGCCCCTATTCCCATCCCTAACAGAGAGAGACTCTCTCCCCGAGAACATTCAGAGTTTACAGGTCTTGTGGGACCTTAATCTAGGCAAGGCCAGGCCATGATGGAGATCTGGCATAAAGAGGAAATATATGTTTCCGCTGTTAGTGTTCACATCCAGCGGAAGTGAAAAGAGGGATTTGTAAAGAATATATACTTTTGCTTAGCTTTCCCTATTATTGTGTGCATTAATATTATGTGTAAAGTGGAAAGGTCACGGAAGGTTAAAAGCTTCAACAAGGGCATTTCTGCACCTGGTATGATCGAATAGATGATCGGGACTAGGGTTGGGTACCGGAAACCGGTGCTAATGTGGCACCGGTTCCAAGACATCTGGTATTACCCGGTGTTCTGTCATTTTTTGCTGCCTTGTAAAAATGTGCTACCCGCTGCATAAACTGATAGGTGTGTATCGATTCATGCTACCCTATATAAAAATATGCTACTTTATGGTTTTATACATCTGTACATCAAATAAAGGCATAAAGTAAGTGTTTTTTTTTCTGTCATGAGTCTAATTATAAAAAGTGTCACTCACCAGCCACCAGTTATCAGCCGTGCATGCCGTGCATGACGTGCAACTCGGAAAATCGACTCGGCGCAATACCACAAGGTGACGTTACTCACCGTTGCAAAGACAGGGTTAGCTAAACATGATGGGCGTGTCGGAAAAAACTCGAAAAAAACTCGGAAAATCGACTCGGCGCATGTGCAATACCACAAGGAGCGTTTTTTGACAAGCAGCATTAAATGACAGAACACCGGATCGAAACGCAGCGCACATTTCGGTGCTTCTTTCCGGTGCCTGAGCCGATAGAAATTGAAAAAAACTATTGTTATGAACTTCTCTGGTGACTCCGCCCTGTCAGCAGGTTACGATAGCCAATCATATTTAACTTTGACAGCGGAGGCGTGGCCGTGTGTGATTACGTGAACCCGTGCGGAGCACAACAGCGTCAGGCTGGGCGCGATGGGGAGACCGTCACCGGTCCCCCTAAACACGGGGAGATCGATGAATAAAAGAGCGGCCTGAACTCAGATTAGTACCGAAATGTTGATTGCAAGTCTTGCATTCATAAAAGTAGGCCAATAAATAATAAATTAGTCATTATAACCATGTTTAAGCTAGCTCGTAGCTCGCGCTAGCTCGTAGCTAGCGCGAGCTACGAGCTACGTGCGTGACAGTCTACTAGCAGATGTGTTGGTGTACAGCGGCCCCGGCTGTATGCCCGGTGTTATTGGGAATATAATGACGAGGAATAAAGACTGCGGGGCATCACTTTGTTTCAGTGTAACTCGCTGTCAGAAGCAACACTTTGTGTCACGTGTCATCTTCAGGACCCCTGAGAACGGCTTTTACAGGGAATATGACCAAAGATAATTTTAATGTCCTCATTGTGCGTTTTTTTTTTAAGTATCGGTTTAAGACACGGTCCAGACGTAGCAGTAAGTGGCTGGGGTCAACCACAGGGCCTCTTTCTGACACACACTCTTTTCATGCCCTCATGGGCATCCTTATTTACTGATAGGAGCCTCTTTGTTGCTCTCCTGAGAGAGACTTCCTGGAGACGCTACATCCCATCCCGGAAGAGATAAGATTGTCATGGAAGACTCCCCAGTGGAAGGAGAAGCTACAAAGAAAGTATCAAGTCAAACATAACTCTTCCTTTCCCACAACTTTCACAACATATTGACACATTGACGAGCCACACGGACTAATGAATATTCACACAACGGCGGAAGCAGAGGAGCAAAAACCAATGAGAAGACACCGTCCTCTTTGTTTCAGACGAATCAGAAGTGGTCTTGATGTGTATTTTAATGGCCGCACATGCTCTGTTCAGCACCTCTTTCTTCAGCTCTGAGGCCTTGAATGGTGTCAGCTCTGAACTTTGGGTCCATTCATGTCTGTCTGTTTGTATCATGATTTTTAATTAAACGCTTTATAGATTTGAAGTAAAAGTTTACCGCTGTTTTCTTCCAGTGATATCCGTCCAGGTGAGTTCCTGTCCATCCTCAACAGTATTGTGAAATTCCCTCTTGTTTTTTGCTAATACAAAAAATATGTTGTACCTTTAGGAACTGCAGCGCATGCTGTCAGCATTACCAGGAGAAGAAGAAACGACATCTGATACAAAGATAAATTCAGGGGAGGTGTTGTTCCAGTAACGGCCTTGGTCCAGGCCGTTCTGGTTGAGGGAGCCGAAAGCAGATAAGGTTGGGATTGTTTGGTCTTCCAGTAGCTGCATTCAATTTGCGCAACAACTTTCCCTCCATTTTCTTCCCGTTCTCCAATAGGTTTCCAAATCGATCGGGCAGCCTTAGGGGGCTTTTAACAGCTGTCACCGTTTCCTTAATTTCCAATAAGCCAGGGCAGCTCCAAATCCAAACAGCAGAAATCCTGTAATCATAATTCCGAATAGGTAGATGCCATCTACGTCCTCCACGGAAAGGGCAGCTAGGCACACGACAGGCGTCCATCGTGTCACCAGCTGCAGACGTCCCGGTAGGACGGGCAGGCATTACCAGGAGAAGAAGAAACGACATCTGATACAAAGATAAATAAATAGACATCACATCAATGGATATTGAGTCGCTATTAACTAACAATGCACACTTAAATCAATTTCCTGTTACCTGTATATAAAAAACAATATACAGCACAATACAGATTATAAAAGTGCATTGATCTTAATCAGCACTCTGAATGTACTCTTACCTTGACACTGTGGCAGGATGTTGTGCAGCACGGGGATGAGAACTGAGCTTTATACGCTGGCATTACCCCCTCGGTATTACACAAGTATCATTGAAGGCAGACATGTGCACAGACACACCCCTGTAGGGGCTTAAGCACCTGCCCTATTGCCCTGGATGAGGAAAGTGCCCTTTTTGCTGGAGACACATTTTTTCTTCATTAATAAGTATTTACGAATAAAAATTACTCTCTGTCATCAATTCCCCTCAAATGTGTTTTTGATATCTGACAGGAAATGTTGGGGAGTTCTTGTGATAATTTGGCCCCGACATGCTACGCGCCGCTCATGAGGCCCCGATGCGCACCTCCCTCCGCCTCCTCACGCCGCGGCCCCTCCCCTCCTCCACTTAGAGCGCAGCGCTCATCACGCCAAACGGGTCAGCCTACTTCTCCTCTGACCCGCGGCATCAGACAAACAGGTAATGACGGTGTTTGTGCAATCCCAAGACGTTCTTTGGTGATAAATTAACCCCGTTGACATTAGCGGAGCTGAAAACATGATGTCGCACCTGGTCCGTCGTTTCCTAAAAAGATAAACAAACAAAAGACTCCCGAAATCTGTGATTTCAAAGCCTCGTCCAGCTGTGTACTTACATTAGTTTAGAGAAGAGAGAGACAGTGACAGATGTACTTGCAGGCATCTTCTTTGTGTTGTATAAATCATAAACAATTTCTAAAGTATGTTGAAATTCTTAATTACCTTCGCATTGAAAATGCAGAAGGTAATGTTTTGGCCGGCGTGTATTTATTACCTTCGCATTTGTCCGTCCGTTATTCGTCTAAATCAGACAAAACTGAGCCGATTCTTATGAAACTTGGTGGGATGATTGGTCATGACCCAAGGAACAATCGATTAGTTTTTGGGAGTGATTGGGTCAAAGGTCAAGGTCAAGGTCACGAAAAGGTGAAAAACTTGTTATTCGTCTAAATCAGACAAAACTGAGCGGATTCTTATGAAACTTGGTAGGATGATTGGTCATGACCCAAGGAACAATCGATTCGTTTTTGGGAGTGATTGGGTCAAAGGTCAAGGTCAAGGTCACAAAAAGGTGAAAAACGTAAATTTGCGATATCTCGGTTAATTGGCATCCGATTTGCGTGAAACTAGTGCCAAATTGTTCATAATTCAATCTTGTGATATGCGACGGTTTGCGCTCTACCGAGTGCCCATTCTAGTTAATTATATAAATGTCACAAGAATTCAACGCTAGCTCTCGGTGTCATGCTATCCTCATGCTTTATTGTTTTATATAGTATGCATCTCTTTGTTTTGTCTGTTCCACTTTTACAAAGATCAATCTTGTATGAGCATAGCAAAGGTTAAAAAGAGTAAACGTAAGAAAAAACAACACTTGTAATATCTATTTACTAACCGAGAGTGAGGTCATGCCTGGAAATATCAGACTGAGGATTTATAACGTTTTTACAGAGGTTTGATATTTCCCGGTATTTTCCTGTATTTCCCGAGCGGTCAAGGTTAATAAAGTTGATAATTATATGGCATTTTTCGGTCATATCATTTTGTAAATCAAAACAAATTGTAATGTGAATAGAACAAATGTCATTTTGTTCAGCTCTCATGTCTTCTCACAACACAATGTGTTTCAGGTGTTGCTAGCAACCAATTACTTAACTTCAAGTTTCAGGGATCAATAGGGAAATCATTTTGCAGATGGGTGCCCTTTTGGGGGGGTTTGAGCACCTGCCCCCCAAAATGTCTGTGCATGTACTTGATGTACACTATGGATAATTACAAAAGAAGAAATGTTCTGAATGTTACAATGTGACACTTTAATCACCCCGTTAAATCCTATGCAGAACAAGCTGTGAACCTGTGGTATTTTAAAGTAATATTTTGGATTCCGATGCACACAGACACGTATAGTCACAGGATAGTTTGACTAAGTTACATAAGAGCAGCTGGGTATTCGTATGACATGGAAGAGACAACATGTGGACAAGCTTGAGAAGTTTGTATGTGCAAAAAATAACTTTTTCAGATGACGAGATGCAAAGGAGGGAAGAGAGGAGGATGGAGCAGCTGTCTCCATGGAAGGGTCTGGTGCTACAAGAAAAATATGCAGCATATTTTTTGCCCAAAGCAGAACATTTAGTCAGAGGCATCCTGTTATCTAGCATCTAACAGCATTATCTGCACACACAATCTGCAACTCCTTACAGCTTCTCACGTTGTATTTGTTCTCCTATGACCAAAGAACTTATGGCCAATTTTCTGCTTTTGGGTTGTGTGTGTGTGTGTGTGTGTGTGTGTGTGTGTTTGTGTGGGTGTAAGTGTAGGTGTGTGTGTGTGTGTGTGCTAAAGCATGAGTTGGATAGAGTATTCCAACATTGCGTTAGGAAAGAATTAAGATGTAGTAACATGCAGAACTACTGTGAAACAGGCTAGCTTACATTTATCATTTGCACTCATGTTTAATTGCACACAACTAAGCAACCTTGAAACCCATAATATGATTATGTATGTACAGCTATGACGGCATGCTTCTATAGGAGCATAAATAAACAGTCCAACTTTAACAGGATCACTTGCTGCATCTTAAAGCAATAATCTTGTGTGCACTCAGAACACTGACTCTGAGATGCAACACTCATGCTGAAGGGAAATTAGCTAATTACATTAATTCCAGAACATAACTTTGTATTTAATGTAAAGACTTTTGTCGTAGAGATCTTCCCATTTTTGTCAACATCTTTTTATGTACAGTATTATTAAAGTCTTATTAGACTTAAGATAACCCCTTTCAGACACTTATCAGCTCCTGCATTTACGCTGTCATTTTGTCCTCAGTAAAATACAAAGTAACGTGAAACCCCCAGTTCAGTTTTATGAGAAATTTTCCAGCAGCAGTTCACACAAAACCAGCAGAGACAAAAGGACAGCTAATTAACTTTTCCTTGGTGGATTATGCACTAGCAATATTTTTGTGACAATATGTGTTTTTTTAAACACAATGCAAGACTAATTACATTCCAATCAGCCTCCGCTGTGCATTGTTTGTAATAATTAACACTTTAGCTGGTTGACATTAACATTAAGTTCAAATAAGGATCTGACTCATATCAGATCAAGACATTTGTACTTGAAGATGGTTGGTAGTGTGAGTTGGAAGTGTGGTCTTGCAAGCAGGCATTGATTTCCCACAAAATATAATTTAATTTTACTGGCGAATAAAAGAAAAACAAACCGTTTCATTAGGTTATCTAAGATTCTCTGCAGACAATTAACAACATTGCAGTGAAATATTCACAGGATTCCAATCTAGTGATTGGTGGACCGATTTTTTTGAGTGTTTCACAACTCTCAAATTAAGGCCACATTTATGTATAGGTACACACACGTATTTACAGAAACAAATATTTCTGCCCCTCCCTTTTCAAAAATAACGTTGTACACACAGGGTTGTTTTCGAAAAGGTTTCTGTTTATATGAACCCACATACGTCCACATAGGACGCTCACGTGACGTGGAGCATTTTTAGTCGCATACTGACGTTTGACGACCTAAAATTCCATTTGACCTAGTTCACACGCAGAACACAAGTTTTTAGAAATGATCGTTTTCCGTGATAAAACCTCAGTTTTTGTGTAAAGGCCAAAACGCCTTTTCCCGCCTTTTCCCATTGGGTAAACGGGGTCTGAGACTGGTAAAATCGGTTTGCAAGTATCTAGGGAAAACCTTCTGGTGGACATAGCACTGGCCCTGCTCCATTTTCCGAGGGTAAAAACTACAATATAATCATTTGCTGTCTTCTTAGACCTTTTACAAACTGTCATTTTCTGTCTGGGGTCAATCAGGGAGGATCCCAATCATCATTTGGAGCCAATGAATAGGCAAATGCACTTTCACAAGAGATATTAATGTAAGGTACCTACTCAAGAGGCAAAGGCAAGGCACAAAGAAAGTGAAGTACAAAAACAAGTAGACATTAAACTCTTTGGAATTACTGCAGGAAAAAGTACCAACACAGACATTGTAAAGGGGAAGCGCTCTTCTTCTTAAAGGGTCAGGGAATTAAAGTCCCCTTTAAGCATAATAATAATAATAATAATAATACTTAAACACATTATGTGAACAAGAATTTCTCAAACATTGGAAGTTCACTGTTGATATAAATGTTGAACAGTGAGAAAATGTATCGACACAAACCAACATATACTCAAATAAATGTTATATTAGCAGGGAGATAAACAGCTCAGTATTTGTCTGTGGAAGGTACATAGATGCTAAATGATGCCATTAAAGATGTCTACTCTCCCATAGGTCTACTTATTTGTATTCGGTATATTTTGTTATGGATGAGTTAAATCTATTTATTTATGTACAAATGTATTGTACATAAATAATTTCACATGTACTGTGCCATACAAGGAGAGCTCATTCATGAAATCATCACATTATAACAGAAAAACATTAATTTCTAACTATCTATTGAAACTAGTTTATTACATTTTCCTAAGGTGATAACTGTAGATTGATACAAATATTGTAGTCAGTTTTAATTAATTTAGATGGCTCAATTATTGATGAATTTTTAGAGCTCCCTATTTGTGCAATAGCTAGTCACTGATAATGGACGTAGAGGTACAGCAGTCACACTGAAGAGACATTAACTTAATAGTTAATTGCAAACTCATATTGCCCCACATGTCATCAAGAACCTTCTTGTGAAACACAAGAGGATCCTTTGAGTTCTGGCCCAGCACATATGCCTAATAGATTCAATATCAATTAAAAAAAAATAGGTGTATATAGTGTTACTGCGACAGTTACTAATATTGTGCAGCCTAGTTTGTTGTGGAAGGACATGTTTTTCTATGAGCTTCATGAGAAGTTGTTCATTATCTTCATGAGAAGCTTCAAGAAGTGTTAATAAAAACATTTGATCGCGCAAAGAAAAAGTGTTTGGGCAGCTTTTTCAGACCAAATGTAATGTATGGTAATGTCTGTGCCCACATAGCTTTGATAGTTAACAGTCTCTGTAGCATTCCCATTATGAATGTGGATCCATGGGACAGGCTAGTAGTTTTACTTATTGAGAGACTGCCAGCATCTGCTTTACAGAATACCTCACATGAACAATCACAAGTCCATGTCAGAGTGTGTGTGATTTACTATCAAAGAACTGGGAAAGTGATGAAACATGGAGAAACTTGAGCACTGGGCCAATATTCTGAGAATAGGCCGGTTCACATATAATCAGAATCAGTTTTATCAGTTTTATTGGCCATGTAAGTTTTTACACAAACAAGGAATTTGTCTTGGCAGGGTTCGCCGAGGCAGCCTATAGGCGCCCCTTTAGAAAGAATACAGCATAACATGAGGGGAGAGAGGAGATAAAAAAAAGACAAACCCCGGCCATAAATGAGGTATCGTAGAGCTCTGGTTGCAATATTACATGTTACAATATTTATTTCCTGAACAAGTCAGGAGTTAGTGATGACAGCATTTCACATCAAAGCGTCACGCACACTTTGCGTTATTCACATCATGCATTAGCCTCATTTGCGCAGGCCTGCAAGATTCCTCGTCTTCTTGCATCCGTTCGCGTCTTTGCATGGACTTTGTAGGTCATCTTGTTCCTTTAAAAAAAATGTTAAAGCCCCACTATGTAACTTTTCCACCTTAAAATAACAGCTTGAAAAAAATTGTGAAGCTACAATGACTTTTAATATGTTGATTTGCGCCTCCGCCACTGCCATCGGGGGTCTGTGGCCAGAAAACTGCTGAATGTAAGATGTTGGGACCGGCCCGGTACTTCCGGTTGAGGAACAGGAAATACTTAAACTTGCTGTCTGGCAGTGATTACGCAACGTCATATAGTGCCAGTCCACGCTCGCAGGTGACTTTTTATTTGCTCCGCTACGCGACTCGTAGAGACGGAGTGACATGCTCCTGTGGAGAACACCGGGCCGGGTCTGAACGAGACGCACTGCCGCTGATAGAGGAAGCGAGTCGCGATCAGCTGTTCGCTCACGAGCCGGAAGAGCCATTTCACTAGGGAAAACCACGCCAGCAGTGATTCAAGTTTAGATTGTTTATTGTGAAATACATGAAGGGGTGATTATGTCTGGAACGAGAAGGCACGAGAAGGGTCGTGAAGAGCAGGTTGGAGGGGTGCTCTTGGAGACTGCTGACGTCTGGTGGTTAGAGGGAACGGCGGGGGTGGAGACTCGTGGGTGGGGGTTGTCTCTTCTGAAGCTCTGGCGGTGCAGAGTCCCCAAAAGATGCTTAATGAAAAGTGTGCTAGCCCGTTACGAGTGTTGTTAGGTAGGAGCGGGTATCGGAGAGAAAAGCGAGAGAGGACCGTGGCCAAGCGTCTGAAGATGTTGCTAAGAGGTTTGGCTGGCGACGAGAGTTTGAGAAGGCGTGGTTAGGGTCATAACACCATGAGTCTGGTCGAAAGGCGAAGGTGAGTTGAGGCAGACGAAGGTTTTGCTCTTGCAGAGTTTAGGGTTATGGATGATGTGTCGGTGGGATGGAGATGTCGGGCGTGGTCGACGTGGTAAACTGGAGGATGCAGGGAGGCCGGAAGCCAGGGAGACGATGGACTCCAATACTTGGCTGTGCAAGAAAGCACTAGCCTGAGCTGCGAGTGTGGGGAACTGAAGTGGGAGGCAGACTGTAGCATCTGCAGTTGGTTTGTCTTAATGGAGCCCGCTGCTGCGTGGCTATGCGTTTGTGGGTTGAGGCTGATGCAGAACCCCAAAAGATTGGATATCTCTTTCTACGACCCAACAAGGTTACTATGCGTTCGATGAAGAAGATTCCTGTTATTGGGACTGTCAAAGAATGACGACGATGAGACTACTGAAAGCGTAGAGTCGGATGGTAGAATAATGGTAGTGGGGTGAGGAAAGGTAGAGGCCTTTGTAGTAGCGATTCAATGGTTTGTGAAGGTAGTGGTGGATGGCGGGATCACGGTACAGGTGTGAGCAGGATCCTTGAAGACCTGTTGTGGCGAACGGGCGATAGGTCCAAGCAAGGTTAGTCGGGTGCATTTATGAAAGCGATAAGGCTGAAGTGTAGGAAGCGGGTGCATTTGCGACCCATGAAACCTGTGGAGCGAGAAAGTCCGAAGACAGAATCAAGCAAGGTTAGTAGTTGGTGTGAGAGTTGAGGACGGAAAGACGTTATCCTCACTATTCAACTGGGATAGGATTGGGGAGGAAGAGGTCACTCGCGATTTTAGTACGACCAGGAGAGGCTGACCAGTGGGGTCAGAGTTTGGATGCAACCGCAGTCCGAGGAAACGACAAAACAACGAGGACGGGATCAGGCGAGGTTAGTAGTGTACATTAGTTTAAGCAGGTGGGATATGGGGTGAGGGTTGAAAAGGATGTAGGGATTAGGGTTGCGGTTAAGGGATGTTGGGGTTAAGGATGCAGGGATAAGGGTAGAGATGAAGGGATCGGTGTGGCGGTCTGGAAACAGTGATAGTGGGAGGGTCTAGGAAGGAAGAAGTGACTCACGATCTGAGTACGACCAGTGGGATCGGGGTCCGGGTTTAATCACGGTACAAGAAAACGATGAAGCAACAAAGACAAGAGAGGGTCGAGAGGGAAAGGGTGCAGGGATTAGGGTAGAGATGAAGAGATAAAGGGATGAAGGGCAGAGGGATCGAGACGTTAAGAGACGGGGTCGAAGGATGGAGGGGATATAGGGTAAGGAGTGATGATTGAGGCATGATGGTAGAGGAGCCGTGATGGCTGTCTGGTCGGGAGTCGTAGAATGGTACGTATGAGTTTGTCTTCCTGTACGAGGAACCGAAAGTGAGTCGCTGGTCAGGTTTTGATGCCTTGGATGGAAGGCTCGGATGTTATGTCAACGCTATCTGAATAGAGGGCAACGGTGCTGGCCTGTCCGTGTATGCCTCTGAACGGCTCTGGCGTGCCGACAGGTGGAACACTTGGGAGCGAGGGAGGAGGCCCGAGCAGTGGGTGGCCATGTCTGACCGGATGCAGTGCAGCAACGA
The DNA here is from genome assembly GCA_036178185.1 of Liparis tanakae. NCBI lineage: Eukaryota > Metazoa > Chordata > Actinopteri > Perciformes > Liparidae > Liparis > Liparis tanakae. The sequence continues at coordinate 9,899,420 of CM070092.1, forward strand.
CGCAAAGCAACTTGCGGTCTCTCGAGAAACAACTCTTATTTCGGACCCTCCTCTGGCATATCCGCCGATGGCTGTGCCGGTCTCGGCCCCCCGTACCTCCGGAGGTGAGGGTGAAATGCAGCGGTGGGGGGGGGAGAATCGAGGTGGCCGTAGGCTCCCTGGACCTGTCCGCCCCGGAGCAACGCAAGCTTCACAACAGCTGCAGTGTCTCAAGCCTGGTTCAGGAGTTGCGACATCGGCAGGGCGTACGGGGAGCCGTTCGAGGCCTGTCGTAACGGAGACGTATACGGAGTCTCGTCAATTCGGTAAATGTAGGACATGCTGGAAGTTAGATAAAAAAACGTTTTTTTTTTTTTTTTATGTTGATGTTCTGTTTTAATTTCGTTTCCGTCTGCTTTTCATTTATTCTGTATTATTGTATTGTACGGTGACCGTGTGTGACTTGAAAGGCGCCTCCAAATGTATTATTATGAATAATGTTTGCGAGGGCTGCGTCGGAGGGATACCCGGAAGTGCTCCGCTGGAGATCGAGAGTTGGCTTTGCCGGTTCGTGAACACGTTGGAAAAGTTTAGTTTTTTCCTCAGACTGACGATTTTTGGATTCGATGGTTGAGTCTTCGGTTGAGGGACTATGCGCTCGCGAAGAGGGATTTTTTAATACGCCAAAGGAATGGTGAGATGAGGTGGCGAGGGGCGTAGCGGGCGCCGAAGTCGGGAGCTCCAAGGAAAAACATGTTGTATTAAGGAGCTTATTAATGAACCAGTACCTGTCCTAAGATAATTATAGTGGATCCAGAGATGGTTGATCCAGTTGAGACAAATTTCCGAATTGTAGGTTGTCCATCAAACCACATCTGCACCCGTCCGGACTCAGCCTCCCATGTTGTACAAATAGAGTGCCACATGTTCCCCTTGTAGTCCCAACCTTTATATTCTGTCATTACATTCTTGATATGGGGTTCCATCTCTTTATTTGCTTTGTCCCAGATAATTAGGAAGTCATTGGAACTACTGGTTGTAGACAAAGAGAACAGGATGTGGTCCCTCTTTAGGTCCATGAAGGACCTGTAAGCAAGGCAAAGACACGATTATGCATGACACTTTACACACTCAGAAATACAGTACAACCCGCTATATTTTGTACATTTGATGCATTCGGTTCTACCTGTGACAGACGTTTGCAGCACCAAAATTCTGTTTTGATGCTGTCAGCCTCACATGAGCGGTGTTGGTTTGTTGTGGGAAGGTAAACATTTAACCTGACAGATCTGAAAAGAGAGAGGGAAGGCGGGATGAAGAGTGGCGTGGCGGACGCCAATGTCGGAATATGTGGCAGGTGGAAGGGCAGCGTGGGCTGCTGGAAGGCGACTTCGGATTTGTCGGATGATGGGTGCCGCGGGGATCGTGGATGGCCCGAAACAGCCGATGATGCTGGCGACGAAGCGTGGTGAGTGAAGGAGGAGACTCAGAGGCTTCTGAATGCTTCTGAATGCGGCTGCTGGTCTGTATCGGGTTGAGAAAGACCGTTTGCATCGGGCCAGTCGTTTAGGATTGTGCTTGTCCGATGCGCGACGTGTCTCTGCCGTAGCGACGCCGGGAACCCGGAAGTGCCGTGGTGTTCCGCCGGCGGTCCGTCAGGCGTTGATAGTTAGGTTGTTAAATGGAATGTTGCGCTGGCGAGGCGTCTTTCGGCTTCCGTACTACTGTCCACCCGAGGGGGTTGAATTAAAGCGCTCGGCGGAGCATCGGCGGGGAGATCGATCGCGGCCTGCGTCCGAGCGTCTGGCCTCGACCGCGTGGAAGAGCGCCGTGTGTCGGCGCTGGGACGAAGCCTCTTCTAGGGAGAGAGACAAAACAGAAAAGGGGTCGAGGGGAAGGGATGTGGGGATGAGGGATGTAGGGATGGGGTCGAGGGGGACGGGATGACGGTCGAGGGGTAAGAGATAGAGAAAGAGAGAAAAGGAAAAGGGGTCGAGGGGAAGGGATGAGGGATGAGGGATGTAGGGATGGGGTCGAGGGGAACGGGATGACGGTCGAGGGGTAAGAGGTAAGGGAGTTAGAGGGGTTAGAGGGGTTAGAGGGGTTAGATGGGTGAGAGAGGGGGAGAGAGGGGGAGAAGGTCGGCGGGTAACCGGTGGGAATGTTGCTGCTGAGACGTAGCATGTCGCTGCTGAGACGTCGAGGGCTTCTGAGACGTAGCATGTCGCTGCTGAGACGTAGCATGTCGCTGCTGAGACGTCGAGGGCTTCTGAGACGTAGCATGTCGCTGCTGAGACGTAGTATGTCGCTGCTGAGACGTAGCATGTCGCTGCTAAGACGTCGAGGGCTTCTGAGACGTAGCATGTCGCCGCTGAGACGAAGAGGGCTGATGAGACATTGCATGTCGCTGCTAAGACGTAGCATGTCGGCGCTGAGACGAAGAGGGCGTGAATAGGTGCGATGTGTTTAAGTACCGATGGCTCGAGTGATTTGCTGCGTGAGGGGCGTGGTCTCCCCTCCCGAATTAAGTTCTGTAAAACTCCATACATGGCTCGAGAGCCAGACGTTAAATACCTTAAGGGGGCGCTACAGGGGAAAAGTTACATAGTGTTGCTTTAAACAAAGCATAACAATCCAACATTTCTGCCTCTGGACAGATATTTGTTAGTTTCACCAAAGAATAAAGATGACTGAAGAGAGGTCATTTTAAACAGGACTTTATTGAAATATATTTCAAACCCACTTGATTTGCGTAACTCACACTATTGTAGTTTTGTTCTAAAGGTTAGTAACAGATATTCTGTTTATCTTCTATCAGCACTCTGCCGTTGATCTGGAAGTCTATCGAACTCCAGTTGAGCACATTTCCCGGAGTGAAGTTGAGTCCGTCGACGTACTTCTGGATCTCACAGGGGGAAAGGGTGTGGTCCCACATGTGGACATCAGACATCATGCCAATGAAACACTGCTTGAAGTCAAACCCGCCACCATGGGAATCCTGCTCCTGTAGATTATGGGGTTTGAGATCGTTATATATTTATATATTTGTACTGAAATCTATACACTAGAAACACACAATAAACCAAGGAAAAACATGTTGTATTAAGGAGCTTATTAATGAACCAGTACCTGTCCTAAGATAATTATAGTGGATCCAGAGATGGTTGATCCAGTTGAGACAAATTTCCGAATTGTAGGTTGTCCATCAAACCACATCTGCACCCGTCCGGACTCAGCCTCCCATGTTGTACAAATAGAGTGCCACATGTTCCCCTTGTAGTCCCAACCTTTATATTCTGTCATTACATTCTTGATATGGGGTTCCATCTCTTTATTTGCTTTGTCCCAGATAATTAGGAAGTCATTGGAACTACTGGTTGTAGACAAAGAGAACAGGATGTGGTCCCTCTTTAGGTCCATGAAGGACCTGTAAGCAAGGCAAAGACACGATTATGCATGACACTTTACACACTCAGAAATACAGTACAACCCGCTATATTTTGTACATTTGATGCATTCGGTTCTACCTGTGACAGACGTTTGCAGCACCAAAATTCTGTTTTGATGCTGTCAGCCTCACATGAGCGGTGTTGGTTTGTTGTGGGAAGGTAAACATTTAACCTGACAGATCTGAAAAGAGAGAGGGAAGATTTTTTTTTTATATTTATTTTTTTGTCAGCATAGAATATTATTTCCAGCCATATGTTGGCTAATTTCATTATACATTAATTGTGGTAACACATTAAATGCTATTTTGGATTAATATTTGTTTTCACTGTGTTTTCACTGTTTTTTCACTGTCACATATGTTGCACAGTTCAAAACTCTGATATTAATCTACTGCAAAAAGAAGGAAAAAATCTGAAATTAATTACTTGGGACTAAGAGTATTGCATGACTACAATGGACTTCAACGTTTCCTTCTGTTATTCTTTCTTTTAAATAGGGATTTTATATTTTGTTTACCTTGTGGAGCTGCAGCACATGATGTCAATATCGCCAACAGCAGCACAAACTTCATCTTATATACACGGGGAAAGAGACCATGAAGAACACTCATTCTGTTGTTGATCCAATCAAGGCCACATTTTTATTTACTACTAGTACTCAATGTGCAACAAATTGAATCACTCGTATTTACTTTTAAATGTGTAGTAAGTAAAGAAAGAAAAAAAGATAAATAATATATAAATTCCGATATTTGGCAGTTAGTCATTTGTAGCGCTTACCTTGAAATCAGGGTCTGGACGTTGTGTGTAGGGTGGACATGATTGTGAGTTTTGTGCAATCACTGCTTCATTTCTTCCTATGCGTCTCTGTGTTTCCTTCCTTTTCCCATTGTGTTAACGGGGTCTGAGACTGGTAAAACCAGTTTGCAAGTATCTAGGGAAAACCTTCTGGTGGACATAACACTGGCCTTGCTCCATTTTCTGAGGGTAAAAACAATAGATTAATTTGCTGTCTTCTTAGACCTTATACAAACTGTCATCTTCTGTCTGGGTCTAATCAGGGAGGATCCCAATCATCATTTGGAGCCAATGAATAAGCAAATGCACTTTCACAAGAGATATTAATGTAAGGTATCTTCTCAAGAGGCAAAGGCAAAGCACGAGTAAAGTGAAGTACAAAAACAAGTAGACATTAACCTCTTTAGAATTACTGCAGGAAAAAGTACCAACACAGGCATTGTAAAGGGGAAGTGCTCTTCTTCTTAAAGGGTCAGGGAATTAAATTCCCCTTTAAGCATAATAATACTAATACTAATACTACTACTACTACTACTACTACTAATAATAATAATAATAATAATAATAATAATAATAACAACAATAATAATAATAATACACATTAAGTGAACAAGAATGTCTCAAACATTAGAAGTTCACTGTTGATGTAAATGTTGAACAGTGAGAACATTTATCAAAACAAACCAAAATATACTCAAATAAATGTTATATTAGCAGGGAGATAAAAAGCTCAGTATTCGTTTGTGGAAGGTACATAGATGCTAAATGATTCCATTAAAGATGTCTACTCTCCCATAGGTCTACTTATTTGTATTCGGTATATTTTTTATGGATGAGTTAAATCTATGTATTTATGTACGAATGTATCTGTACACATGTACTGTGCCATACAAGGAGAGATCATTCATGAAATCATCACATTATAACTGAAAAACATTCAATCCTAAATCCTAACTATCTATTGCAACTAGTTTATTACATTTTTCTACGGTGATAACTGTAGATTGATACAAATATTGTGATAAGTTTTAATTAATTTTAATTTTAATCAAGTGTCTATGCAGTAGTACTAAACTAGGACAATATGGTAGCTGGGCTGAATACCTGGTAAAGATGTAGAGTGATAATTCCCTGACTCACAACAAGCATTATATACATTGTATTAATACGTTTTACTGATTACTAGACTTTATTACAGCCCCACTATGTAACTTTTCCACCTTAAAATAACAGCTTGAAAAGAATTGTGCCACTACAATGGCTTTTAATATGTTGATTTGCTCCTCCGCCACTGCCATCGGGGGTCTGGGGGCTGAAAACTGCTGAATGTAAGATGTTGGGACCGGCCGGTTCTTCCGGCGGGAGTACGTCAAGTTGCTGTCTGTCAGTGATTACGCAACGTCTTATAGTGCCAGTCCACGCTCGCAGGTGACTTTTTATTTGCTCCACAACGCGACGCGTACAGACAGAATGACATGCCGCGGCTGAACGGCTCACTGCGGCTGCCGAGACGCGCTGCTGGTAGCGCGCATCGATCAGCTGTGAGATCAGCTGTGAGTCACGAGCCGGAAGAGCCATATATGGCTCGAGAGCCAGACGTTAAATACCTGAAGGGGGCGCTACAGGAGAAAAGTTACATAGTGTCGCTTTAAGTAAAACTTACACATTTTAATTTATACAATAAATTAACTCTGCGGAAAGAGTAAATGTTACTCCCCAATTTCTCATACTGTTTACATGTTTTATAATAACTGAACATAAACTGAAAAAGGTAAGTACATTTTAATTAATCAAAACGTCTATCGCGTTTGAATCAATCGACCCGCGCAATCTGCATTCACTCCAGCACTCTGATCACCTCGTTAGTCCCTCATTCCCTTCACCTGGTCCTCACACCCTTCTCACCTGCAGCCCATCCCCTCATTAGTCCCTCACTATTTAGCTCCCTCACTTCCACTTGTCCTCTGCCAGATTGTCTTGTGTTCTCTGACCGAGGCCTTGAGCGTGCCACTGTGTTCATTGATTCGTTCTGTTTCGTTCCTGATAAGACTTTAAGTAAAGCATCTTTATCAGCATGTTCTGTCTCCTGAGTCGTGCATTTGGGTTCACCCTAAATCCCGTCGTGAGAAGTACTGCCAAAGCTTGCATGTTGCTTATGGGGCTTATTTACGCCATGAACCTTGCTTACCCACCAGCATTGCGTTAAACAAGTGTGAATCCTGAGTGTGAATTTCTTTACACTGAATTTTTTGTTTTGGAAAAACAAGAGTTTTTATAAAGTGTAATGTTTTATTTGTTGACAAAATAAAGGATTTGAATTGCATTATTGCTGGTATTTGTGATGTATAAAGATTAACATTCATCAATAGAGTATTAAGAAAATATACATAATTATAATAAGTGATATGATACAACTAAGTAATTGCAAATGAAAAGTATAATAAAATCTACTTAGCTCTAAATGATAGATTTTACTTAATAATTTCATAACATTGAAATTCCTGGTTGTGAAAAAGTTAAGTAGACCTTACTTCATTAGCTAAATAAATATTACTTATGTTAAGCATAATTAAGTAACAGTTACTTAGTATTTTCATGGTTATTTAGTCTAAAATGAAGTATGCTATACTTAACCCTGTCTAGTAGGATTTACTCAATCCTTCAACAGTAAAAGTTACTTAGTTAGTGTTAGTGCAAATTGTTACGAGGATTTTATTAAGTAAATCCTACAAGTTATTTTTTTGAGTGTAGTAGAAACACACCAGCTATTCATAACTGTGTTTATTTTGTCAGTACTGTTTCCTTTCGACCTCCTGTCATTTCAGAATACTCTTTCTGTACCATATGCAGATGATACTCAACTATATCTATCGATAAAACCAGAGGAGACTAACCAACTCACTAAAATTCAAGCATGTCTTAGTGACATAAAAACATGGATGACCGGCAACTTCTTGATGTTAAACTCAGACAAAACCGAAGTAATTCTACTCGGCCCTGAGCACCTCAGAGATCAATTATCTGGTGATGTGATTTCTGTAGATGGCATTACTTTAGCAACCAACACCACTGTAAAGAATCTCGGCGTTATCTTTGATCGGGACTTGTCCTTTAACTCCCACATAAAGCAAATCTCAAGGACTGCATTCTTCCATCTACGTAATTTTTCAAAAATAAGGAATATGTTGTCTCAAAAAAATGCTGTAAAATTTGTTCACACGTTCGTTACTTCGAGACTGGATTACTGCAACTCCTTATTATCAGGCTGCACTAATAAATCTCTTAGGTCCCTCCAGTTGATCCAGAATGCTGCAGCTCGTATTCTCACTAAAACTAAGAAAAGAGATCACATTACTCCTGCACTAGCTGCTCTGCACTGGCTCCCTGTAAAATCAAGAATCACTTTTAAAATTCTTCTCTTAACATACAAAGCCTTAATTGGTGATGCACCATCATATCTTAAGGAGCTTGTAGTACCGTATCGCCCCACCAGAGAGCTGCACTCACTAAATGCGGGGCTACTTGTAGTTCCGAGAGTCTTAAAATGTAAAATGGGAGCCAGAGCCTTTAGTTATCAAGCTCCTCTTTTATGGAACCAACTTCCAATTTCAGTCCGGGAGGCAGACACAGTCACCACATTCAAGAGTAGACTGAAGACTTTCCTCTTTGACAGAGCTTATAGTCAGGGCTGAGTCAGGTTTGCCCTGGTCCAGCCCCTGGATATGCTGGTATAGGCTTATAGCTGCTGGGGGACGTTTTAGGATGCACTGAGCACCTCTCTCCTCTTTTCTTTCTCCTATGGATGAATCTTCATCTCTCAATCACACATGACTAACTCTGCTTCTCCCCGGAGTCCTTCTGACTTCACGTCTCATGGGGTCATCGGACCCTATGAGACGGCATAGATTCCATCTGCTGATGGACCTTCGATGGTTGGATCGTGAGTTCCTGTCGCCAGCTGTGCCACTGCCCTGCTGGGACTCCGCCCACTCCTCCACTTGGGAGGTCTCCAAACTCTCCATCGTGGAATATGCCTAAATATGAACTATTGATAAACTCTGTCAGATTCCTTGAATGTATTTTAACTCTAAACATGTCCTTCTGTACACATTACATCTATTGCATCTGTCCATCCTGGAGAGGGATCCTCCTCTGTTGCTTTCCTGAAGGTTTTGTAAAGAATATATACTTTTGCTTAGCTTACCCTATTATTGTGTGCATACATATTATGTTTAAAAGTGGAAAGGTCACTGAGAAGGTCAAAAACTTCAGCAGGGCGATCTAGTGCCTGACTGATCAAAGAAGATAACAAGTGAACACAAGAGAGCTTTATGCACTCCCCTCCCCTGCATCACGCACATCCTAGGTTTAAACAGAACAAAGCAACACTCATGCTCTCATGCTACAGGAACGTCGCAGGATACTTTTAATGAGCACAGATAGATAATGGCAACAAATGTCCGGGGTCAACCACAGGGCTTCCCTTTGACACACACACATGCATGCCCTCCTTTGCATCCTTATTTACTGATAGGAGCCTCTTTATTAATATCCGGAGAAACGGCCTTCCGGAGACGCTGCGTCCCATCTCGGAAGAGATGAGATTGTCATGGAAGACTCCCCAGAGGAAGAAGAAGCTTCAAAGGAAGCTACATTTTTAATCACCTCTTTCCCTTTTCCACACCTTTATTCACAACATATGCTCTCATGGGCGGGCCACAAGGACTAATGAATATTCATACAACGGCGGAAGCGAGGAGCAAGAACCAATGAGAAGACACCGCCCTCTTTGTTTCAGACCAATCAGAAGTGGTCTTGATGTGTATTTTAATGGCCGCACGCGCTCTGTTCAGCCCCTCTTCCTTCAGCCCCTCTTCCTTCAGCTCTGAGGCCTTGAATGGTGTTAGCTCTGAACGTTGGGTCCATGCATGTGTCTGTCTAACTGTATCATGATTTTCTAATTAAACGCTTTATAGATTTGAAGTAAAAGTCTACCGCTGTTTGTTTTCAGTGATATCCGTCCAGGTGTGTTCCCGTCCATCCTCAACAGTTTCTTCCCTTTTTTCCCCCTGAAGAGTTATTTGGGATTTTTTCCTGATCTGATGTGAGGTTTTGGGGCAGGGATGTCTATGTGTACAGATTGTAAAGCATTCTGAGACAAATTGGTAATTTGTGAAACTGGGCTATACAAATAAACTGAATTGAATATGGTTTATACACATATATTTAAACACATAGTTGTGTCTGGTCTCTACTAATATGAGGTATCGTATTACAATTACAATATTTATTTCCTGAACAAGTCAGGAGTTAGTGATGACAGCATTTCACATCAAAGCGTCACGCACACTTTGCGTTATTCACATCATGTATTAGCCTCATTTGCGCCGGCCGGCAAGATTCAGCGTCTCTTTGCATCCTTTCGCTAGCCTGACGATGTCATACTCATAATTCTAGTCAGAATATGAGTCTGATACCGCTTCGTTGGGCTGTGATTATGGGGCGTGTTTCAACCCAACCAAGAAAGAAAATGCCTCTTTGCTCAATTGGATAGAGCTACAACCAATCAGAGCAACGTAGTATGTAATGTGTTTTAAGCGACGCATAGTTTTCGATCTACAAATACCTTGATCGCGTTTCTCTGTTCCTCTTTCAAAATGAATGCGCTGTCGAGGTCTTCTAAAACAGACTCAATGGCAGAATCTACACATCTTAGTTCTCCACCTGCAGCCATGTTTGTTGGAAAAAAATTAAAACCAAGCGCCTTTTTATGACGTGGTTGGTTTCGTTACTGTTGATCATCTGCCCGTCATAGTATAAAGCCCGCCTTGACAATGTGATTGGTTCGGCAATATCTGGCCGGAGATAATTTCTCCCCAATGGCCAGACCCAACTTCCCGACTTCAAATGTTGAGGGCGGGGCTAAGTTCGGGCTGGTAACCAGGCTACCCTTTTGCGTCTTTGCATGGACTTTGTAGGTCATATTGTTCCTTTAAAAAAAATGTAAACAAAGCATTACAATCCAACATTTATGCCTCTGGACAAATATTTTTTTGTTTCACCAAAGAATAAAGATGACTGTAGAGAGGTCATTTTAAACAGGACTTTATTGAAATATATTTCAAACCCACTTGATTTGCGTAACTCACACTATTGTAGTTTTGTTCTAAAGGTTAGTAACAGATCTTCTGTTTATCTTCTAACAGCACTCTGCCGTTGATCTGGAAGTCCAGCGAACTCCAGTTGAGCACATTCCCCGGAGTGAAGTTGAGTCCGTCGACGTACTTCTGGATCTCACAGGGGGAAAGGGTGTGGTCCCACATGTGGACATCAGACATCATGCCAATGAAACACTGCTTCGAGTCAAACCCGCCACCATGGGAATCCTGCTCCTGTAGATTATAAATGTGATTTGAGATCGTTATATATTTATATATTTGTACTCAAATCTATACACTAGAAACACACAATAAACCAAGGAAAAACATGTTGTATTAAGGAGCTTATTAATGAACCAGTACCTGTCCTAAGATAATTATAGTGGATCCAGAGATGGTTGATCCAGTTGAGACAAATTTCCGAATTGTAGGTTGTCCATCAAACCACATCTGCACCAGTCCGGACTCAGCCTCCCATGTTGTACAAATAGAGTGCCACATGTTCCCCTTGTAGTCCCAACCTTTATATTCTGTCTTTACATTCTTGATATGGGGTTCCATCTCTTTATTTGCTTCGTCCCAGAAAATTAGCAAGTCATTGGAACTACTGGTTGTAGACAAAGAGAACAGGATGTGGTCCCTCTTTAGGTCTGTGAAGGACCTGTAAGCAAGGCAAAGACACGATTATGCATGACACTTTACACACTCAGAAATACAGTACAACCCGCTATATTTTGTACATTTAGCACGTTCGGTTTTACCTGTGACAGACGGTTGCAGCACCAAAATTCTGTTTTAATGCTGTCAGCCTCACATGAGCGGTGTTGGTTTGTTGTGGGAAGGTAAACATTTTACCGGACAGATCTGAAAAGAGAGAGGGAAGATTTTTTTTTAAATATCTATTTGTTTGTCAGCATAGAATTATTTCCAGCCATATGTTGGCTATACATTAATTGTGGTAACACATTAAATGCTATTCTGGATTAACATGTTTCTTGTCTTAGAAACAATATCATATGAACCACTGTCTGTTGAACTCTGTCACACATGTATTGCAGGATGTATAGGAGTATTTTGAGGAAGGAAAATACTTGCTATGATGTTGTGATGTATTATACAAAGAAAGACACTTTATGCCATTATAAAACTACTTTGGATACTCCACTTTTTGGTTTGCTTATTGTTTTGTGTGGTATATTTTTGTTTTATCTGAAAAACTAAAATATACCAGAAACAAATGAAAGTAGAAGGAGCACCAACATTCCAAAATCCAAGTTGGATATTTAAACATAATATTATTTGTTTACTAATGTTCTATAAATGTGTTACTTGTAATTATTGTAATTTTGTAGAACAATATAGAATGTAAAAATAATAAATGGATTATCTCAAATATAGCTGGCTTGTGCTTGAAGGCAACCTCTGTAATAACTAAAAATGTCTGACATATTTTGCACAGTTTACAACTCTGATATTAATATACTGCAAAAAGAAGGAAAACAATCAGAAATGAATTACTTGGGACTAAGAGTATTGCATGCCTATAATGTACTTCAACGTTTCCTTCTGTTATTCTTTCTGTTAAATAGGGATTTTATATTTTGTTTACCTTGTGGAACTGCAGCACATGATGTCAACATCGCCAACAGCAGCACAAACTTCATCTTATATACACGGGGAAAGAGACCATGAAGAACACTCATTCTGTTTTTGATCCAATCAGGTCCACATTTCTATTTACTACTAGTATTCAATGTGCAACAAATTAAATCACTCGTATTTACTTTTAACTGTGTTTACTACGTAAAGAAAAAAATAAGTAAATTCCTATATTTGGCAGTTTGTGTTGTGTAGCGCTTACCTTGAAATCAGGGTGTTGTGTGCAGTGTAGACCGGATTGTGAGTTTTGTGCAATTACTGCTTCCTCATTTCTTCCTATGCATCTCTGTGTTTCCTTCCTTATATACAATATTTCTTTGACTTCAGATTCCTGTTGTGATCCGCTTTCCACTGAATCAACACAATTGTACAATGAAAGTCATCCTTATGTCCAAACGGGCACGTTATTGTGGTGTACTTCATGAAGCTGAAGTGAGGCACTTCTTTGTGCTTTTACCTCCAAAAAAAATGAATCACTGCAGTAAGAAAATATAAAACAATTAAAATGTCTGTCTTGTTTGGACTATTTCTGAATATTTATAAATATTGCTTGAAATGACTATACTACGGCTTGAAAAGCAACACATGGTTCCTAAACAACTGTGGATGTTGTTGTGATTGTTTAGCATTCATCTTCAATGAATCAATGAATTACAGGTTGATCAGTCCTGACTAACACTGCACAGTTATCAGAGGTAGTTCATGGTTTCTGCTTTCATTCAGGATCAGACCAAAGGACTTGACTCTTTCTCACATCAATAGCCAATCTGTACTCTTACTGTAACATGTGCTGGGTATTTGTTGGTGAAATATAGTACAAATGCATTAGCAATCCTATTTTCACTTAGTGGTGGTTTATTTCTTTGCATTTATGCTTGTTTTGGAGTTATTATTCTTTTTTTCTCACTTGTTTTAGCATCAACTTGTATGCTGTGTTGCATGTTTAACTACACCTGCGACCATCATGTCAAGATGCTGTAAATAAAGCTCATAATTGTTCAGATATTGAACGTAAAGATATCTTATCAAGAATAAACCTGGAAAGATGTTTATATAAAACAGACAAGACAAGGATATATTAAGAACCATTTTTTATTCATAGAGAACATTTAAGATAAAATGTAGTCGTCTTTTTTATTACTGAAGAACGATTTCACTTGATATACTTCTAGATCTCACATAATGAAAGCATGCAGTTCCACATGTGTATATCAGACATGTTAATGACGGACAGATGTTCAACCTGTAGCTTAACCCTAACCCTAAAAAGGGGTTAGAGGGAAAGTATTTTACAGTTTTTTTTGCCCATGAATTGAAGATCAAAATTGGTGAAAGTTGTGCAAAATTTCAGGAACATACAGAAAAATAGGAACCATAGGCAATCTTTCTTGATGTACATTTTCTCTGTAAATAACTGTTTATTGAAAAAGGAATGGACATCAGTGATCCGGGGTGTGCCCAGTAAAGCAAACATATGTATGTCTTTCTCTCTCTCTCTCTCTCTCTCTCTCTCTATATATATATATATATATATATATATATATATATATATATATATACAATTATTTTAATTTTTATATATATATATATATATATATATATATATATATATATATTCCTCATTACAATTCTTTTAATTTTTTCCTGTAATTTACATATGATTGCATTTTTAGAATATGTACAAATTTCAAAAGTTTATTATTGACATAATGTAGTGAGTCATTTTTGTTTGAGTTGCAGTAGAGGTGTATGTGAGCGTGTGTGTGTGTGTGTGTGTGTGTGTGTGTGTGTGTGTGTGTGTGTTTTGAATACATTTATGCATGTGACAACTTACTGCATGTCTTCATGCTGGCTTGTCAAAGTGTAAAGATTAATGTTTGATCATGTGTCACCAACAACTACCAGTTCTCAGTTCTCTGCTTCCTCCACTCCCTTCATGATCATCTGAAATGACTCGCTGCAGCACAACATCAAGGGCCTATCTGTACTGTCACATCCAAATATGTGTTCCTCTCTGCAGAGGACTTCAGTGATGGAAGAGCTGCACGCCCCACTCTGCATCGATGGGATGAGATCCTGTAGTGACTGGGGGGAGCCTGAAGCTCAGAGCAAATGTTTCCTGGAGATCTGCATCAGATCAGCCAGAGGGATGAACTCTGGAGAGGGATCAGACCGAGGCGACTATAGAGCACCCTCAACTCTGCGGGTTTGACTGAGCCTTCAGACAGGATGAGATATATTGTATTATATTCAGTCATGCTTAAGTGTATTGAACAGTTGGCCAATTTCACATACAGCAAGATTAAAAAGAAATATATCAAAATAAAAATCCAACAAACACAAGAGGAAGGTTGAAGAGAAACTCTGAGGAATAAATGCGGTTGTTGCTGATGTTTAGTGAAATGCAACAAAGTGGCCTATGTTAGAGTTATAGTTCTGTATGACTACTTCAATGCCTACGTCTTTATGTAGTTAGAGGGTACAAGCCTACACAGTGACAGTGTGTCATATAATATGTACAACTTCAAACAATTACAAGATGTTTACACAATGAGAGACTGAAAGTCTGAAATCCATGACATCCAAAACAATGAACCTGCAGTTTATGGTAGCAGTGCATTGGCACTGCTGTCCTCCGGATCATTTCTCTCCCAGCCCTGTCGAATGCGGGTGAGGCTGCGGTCCACGCAGGGCAGGAGGAGCAGCAGCTTGAGCACGATCAACAAAGAAGGCAGCACAAGACATAGCAAGTAGACAGGAGGAGTGTACCATTTGTAGGAAGAGGCATTCAGGAACCTGCCCCAACCGTAGAGGTAGGTGTGAAAGGTACAGAAGAACACTGTCAGGTATCCCAGCTTGGACTGTAAGACAGAAAAAAACAATTCAGTCAATCATTAATTCACATAGTTACCCAACTAATTACTCTGTGAAAAACTCATTAATTGATAGACTGACCTTTACAGAGACACATTTTTGCCCTACACATGTATACGGATGTGTGCTACTCTGTATAGAGATATTTTATATACAGTACATGCATACACATGCTGGCACATTTAAATGCAAGTATTCCATACACATAAACACTAAAGACTGGCAAAAGATAATGTATAACCCCCAAATTACATTTGATGAATAACTTAACATTTAAAGCATTGCTCTAATTTAGGGTTGAGTAAAGGGGAGGTGTGTGGAAGGAGAAAATGAGCTTGACATGACCCAGTTACATTTATGAATTAGTTTGTTCCCTGTAGTGAAGCCAATTTAATTTCCAAATGGCCAAAGTGGAAAGAAAAGTAAACTTTGGTGTTACAAGAGTGAAAACAATCACAAGTTTTTGCAGCGAAGGATGGAAACAACACCAACACACTTTCAATAGCTCATCTAACGGGAGGCTGGAAACAGCTTTCTGGCCCTCGGTTTTCCATCCGGGCTGATGCACACAATCGTCCTTATCAGTCATAGCGGGAATCTTGGCTGATGGACATGACGGAAATATCGTGTCTGCCAGTATTCACACACAATGTTTAGGAGCATCGCTGTACAATTCCTCATCAACTGAATCTCAGCAGCATAAACAGGTGCACAACTGTTGTGGCAGTACACAGAACTTTTCATAACACACTTTAAAATACCTCCAAATGGCCCATTTTGAATGGATACCTACTGAGCCTTTTTAATATGGTGAGCGTGTATCTGTGTGAACTGAATCATCAATCTGCTTGTCATATGCAGCTTTTTCAAGGCCACAGTGTAGAGGTGAGATAATCAGTTGTCCTAAATTGTATTTCCCCGTTTGTATCCATTCTCTCTTTGTTGCTCATGAAATGTCATAGAAGTGGCTATAAAATGACGAACAACATAACTGCCATTCAGTTTCCTTTTCTGAGCTACCAGCGCCAAATTAGTTTTCTACAAAAGATGTGAAGCGTTTGCTGTCTTCCATGTTGTCCAAAAAAACATTGAAGTGCAAAGCAAATTGAATAATAAACTCACTTATGAAACAAACTGTTGTCATTTGTTGTCTGTTATTTCTCAATTTCTGTAAAAACACTTGTGTTTCATGGAAACTCTTTTGGAAAGAGTGCTTGGGAATCAATAGGGTCAGCACCACTGGAAACTAATTATACAATTCTCCAGTTGCAAATGCCAATGAGTGTCTATCTATGTAAACAAGATGCAGCCCAAGGATAGTTCTGTATGTTGTGTCCATGATGTGTCACGGTGAATGTGCAGACACTCTGAATTTCACACCCTCACACATCCAGATACCCACGAGTCACATGACTCAGACAGACAGTATCTACCTGTATGAAGCTGAACTCTCTCCAGCTGAGAGCATTGGTGACGGAGGGCAGAGAGGTTATTCCCAACAGGATATACAGGCCAAATCCCAGAATCCCCATGGAGTAGTACGAGTCACCACGCCAGGCCGAGGTGGTGTCAAACACGGACGTTTTATTCTCCTTGATCTTAAAGCAACAGTAAACAAGACAAATAATGTTGTATTAAAATGCTACAGAAATAAGCAAAAGTGTCTAAATGTATTTAGTTGTCTATGAATAAGTGAATTGTATCTCTTACCTGTGAGATGGTATATTCAGCAATCCTGAATCTCACATAATATCTGGTGAAGAAAATTACAAAACTATTTAAAGAAACAGTCATGAAGCCTAATTATGTTTACTAAGGTAGCAGTTACCATGGCTAATATGAGTAAACACTCCTTGTGTTATTTATATGTTATTCATCTCAGAATTCTAAGTTTGAATATTGGAGAGTTAGTTCCACTTGGAGGAAACTTCGGGTGTAAATTGTCTTTCTGTGAGCTGCAATTAATCTCTCCAATGACAGGTCAATTTCCCACAGCTCTTTCTTTCACTCAATATTTTCTACTGTGCCTTATTTTGTATCATTATGTGTTATTCAACATACTAAAACCCAACCACAGTGCTTCTAAAAGACTAAGCGAGTCTACTCTTTATTATGCTTCTACTGTTATCACTATTACTACTACTAACACCTCTATTACTACTACTGCTTACACCTCTATTACTACTACTGCTTACACCTCTATTACTACTACTTCTACTACTACTACTACTACTACTACTACTACTACTACTACTACTACTACTACTACTACTACTACTACTACTACTAACACCTCTATTACTACTACGGTACTAACACCACTATTACTACTACTAACACCACTATTACTACTAATGCTACCACTACTACTACTACTACTACTTCTACTACTACTACTACGACTACTTCTACTACTACTACTACTACTACTACTACTACTACTACTATTACCACTATTACTACTACTGCTACCACTACTACTACTACTACGACTACTACTACTACTACTACTATTACCACTATTACTACTTCTACTACTACTATCACTAATACAACAACCACTACTACTACCTGCTCTGTGACCACTGCTTTAAAGTACTGCTGCTACCAGTCAAACCTCAGTGACGCTACAACACATATTGTACCTGCTAAACCTTCAACACATCCTGGTCATCAACTAGCGGTGACCCTGCAGAAAACTACCAAGTAACTTCCTAGCTGTGTGGAGACCACTATCAACACCTCTGAACCTCCTGTCATCACGTGACTGCTTCTCTCTTTGAGTTGTAGTCAAAAGCTTTGAAATGGTACGAATTTGCATTCATGGATATTCATGATCAGTCTGAGCAACAGCCAATCAAAAACGTTCCATTCCACCTTAGGAACCACCTTCAACACTCTCTCCTGTGTGACCTCCACGTTTTTCTATCTTTTTCTTTCTTTGTTTCTTTCACACACTCATTGAGCAGATTATCGCAAAATGAGGGTAGACAGCATATTATAAATAACTCTCAGCACAAACAATATTAACCAAATTAAACACATTCTAAATATTTAGATCCACAAACTAAACATTAAAACTGTCATCATGAAGGTAGGATTTATGCAGGGCTGTCTTTAAATTAGATTAGCTTTAGCTTTGTGTTCCTGATAAACTGGCAACTAACTGCAAGTGAAATTACAATTTTGATTGCAAGGCCAAAGCTGTCGTAATTAGTTTTGGGTGATATTGACAACACAATGTGATTGAACCTTTATTAGATGGGGCAGTACTATGATGTGTGTACCTGTTACATACCGTATGGGGATGACGAGGGTGTAAAGCACATGTAGGAAAGCAAAGCCAAGTGCTACCAGTCCCAGTTGTTTCCTGCATAGCATCCAGCGATCCAACCAGTCTGGAAAACGCCTTAAACAACACACACTTTGACTTGTAGGATACAGTACAACACTATGGGAGGCATTTTGTGCAGACACTAAATAAAAGTCCATTCTGTTTTGATGTCTGACCTGTACTTGGTTCCTCTGTAGAGCTGAAGGAAGGCCGCTATGACACCAGGCAGGTAACACAGAGACAACATGATGAGAGACACAGTCGGAAACACCTGAGAGATGGGGGCATAAACACAAAAGTAGTTAAGGAGAAGAACACAGATATTGATCTTCAAAGATGAACTGGTGCACATATAACAGACACTTAAACAGTCTACCTTGTTGGGCAGGGACACCATGATTCTGTAGGAGATGTCCTTTCCCTGTTCAACATACGCGTAGATGACATCTCGAATCAGCAGATAGAAGAAGAAGAAGGCGGTGAGGCCGACGGCCACGCGTAGCGGCAGCCTCCACTCGGGGAATAGCTGCAGGGGGAAGTCCTCCAGCTCTCTGGCTGCTGACAGAGACCCTTTATCCACAACTGTGAGGCCCAGCTTGATGGATATGGCTGCTACTGCCTGCTTCCCCTCAGCACTGTCTCCACACAGGAACACCTGGAGCATGGAAACATACAGAGGATTTATAGCACTCAAATTGTGACCAGTATATGTCTACATTATTTCATGTTTATGCATTTATGTTAATGTATGTGCACACATAATGATGAAAGGATTGTTTTGACTCCAGAGGTTTGAACATTAAAGTACCTCGAGAGGCTTTATTCATGAAATATACATTTTGTAATAAAGCAGGTAAAAACTGACACCAATGCTCAGTCAACACCGATTTGATGTTTTTGATTGTGCCCCAAACACACAGACTCACACATATGCATAAACATAAACATACACCCCCGCCAACACACACACACACACACACACACACACACACACACACACACACACACACACTGTGTGTTTGTTACCTTCCTCAGGGATTGCACAACCAGATCTAAATGAAATGAATGAAAAACCGACATATGCTGCAGCTTTGCAGCATAGAGCAGGAGCACAAATCACGTGACGGAGTGTTTAGATCTAGGAAAGACTGTGAATTGATTCAAGGATACTTCAGAGATGGCATTCACAGAAAACATGAGGCCGACTTCAGATCTGGCTTCTTTTACTTGGATTTGGTTTGATCAAAACTTCAAAATGAGTTAATAATATAGTTTGGACTGAAATACTTTTCTGTCTGAAATAGAGTATTATTTATCAGTTATTGGTCAATGCCCCGCTGTGTTAACACATTAGGGAATTGCTAAATACAGTGGGGGAATGATTTCACAAGAACAAGAAATGCAATAGGTGAAGAAATCCCAATTTGGCACTTTTAAACTGTCAATACCGGTTGGAAAAAACATCTCAAACATATTCAGCACCTGTCTATTGGCATCTGAGGGTCCATTCTGCAAGCTCCAGGCAGACAAGGTGTTAAAGGCCTTCACCACACAAGCTCCAGGGATCAGCCTGACAAACAAAGTGATAATTCAGACCTCATGATGTATAAGATCTCTCAATATTTGAGATGATTACATTACAGTGGTGCCTAATTTCCTCTTACCTCTGCAGATACTCAGCATTGGCCTCTGGGTAAATATTTTTCTTGAGGTTATTGCTGACGTCCACCAGCACCTTCAGATCAATGAAATCAACAGAGCGGATGAAAAAGTAGAAATCAACCAACTGCTATGTTACTCGAAGGCATCTGTTGTGCAACACGCTACCTTCCCCTTGAGTTGAGGTGCAAGTTTCTCCAAGAAGTCGTAGTGTACTCTGTGAATACAAACAAAGACTAGACCAGCTGACTGGGCTGCTGCCTCGTGACTCGTCACCTGTACGACATACACAAACACTATTGTGTTGAACATTGCATGAACTTTACATGAGGCAAGACATGTCCGGCTCAGCGTGTCCAGTGATGGATCACTAGAGTTGAGCACATATCACATGACAGTTAAAGACTAAATGCAGCAATGGTGACTTTGTTTAGCTCTAGTCAGCTTATCAAAGCCTGATGACAACAATTTCCTTTTTTCCCGGGACTTTTAAACAACGTTGTTTGAGTTGGTTCAGGGACCATCGCGTAACACATGTTCTGAACAATCATAAGAAAGAAAAGCCAGGAAAGAAGGTTGAATCCCAGAGTGTGAGAAGACGTCATGCTGTGTGTCATACCTGAGCTCCCTGAGGCAAGGCGCCACAGCTGTGAGGTCTGCGGCTGCCATACACCACCCTGTAGCCCGACTGGAGCAGACGCTGGCCCAGAGAGCGCCCCAAGTCCCCCGTCCCGAAGATACACAGCAGCTCCGGCTCGGGGGCGGCTGCTGTCGCCAGAGGATGCAGCAACACATTCTCGGGCTTCACTTTCTTTGACGCGCTGCTCGGTTTGTCAGCCGACATGACCACGTCTCACACAAACAGTGGTGGTCTCTTCAGGAGTTTCGACAAAACACTCCACCAGCTTTTTTGTCGAAATGTGTAAAGTGTCCAGGCACAAGGCTCACATGTAACAAAATGATTATCTTCAAAATAACAGCTCTTCTGGGTGTTTCTGGTAAATGTCAGCAAATAAACTGTCTGTCCTTCAAGCTCATGTGTCTGGGTTTCCAACTCATTGCTCTTTAGACTGACACAGTTTTCGGGCTTGAGTTTGTTTTTGTATTGGCCAATCCCCTCCCATTGCCCAGCCTGCCAAAACTGGGACATTCCATGGCAAAAGGCGGGAGTACGTCCATCTCTGCTGATAGGGGTGTCAGGGAAAGGTTTTTATGTACCAACTCTGGGTGTTCCTGTATGTGTTTCTGTTGGTGTATTTCTTGGACTGGGGAAATTATTTGAGAGTTACGTACATGGCCTTCTTCTGGGAAATCAGTGGGTCATTTATGAGAGTTTATGCAACACTGTAAAAACCAAATTCACTGTGCCAAGATAATGTTTTTTTCTGGTTAAACCAAGTTGTTGCAACACACATAAAGAATCCCAGTGAGCGAAAAGCGGAAAGTCCCAGTTCATTTGAGGACATGAAGTAAATGCAGATCTAAAGAAACTCTGACTGGCACAGTATGACACAGATTATTTAATTGAAGCTTAATGCTGTTGCTCAACGACCATGTTAACAGGTTTAGGCATTTCCACAGAATAGAAACAAATAGATGAAAACAAAATGCCCTGCCTTGTATCAATGTCCGTGTATCAATGTCCTGGATTAAGTGAAACTCAGACAAGAATGGGATAACCTGCAGTTTCCTCATCACAACTGTCACAAACACACTATCTGAACCGTGAGGAGGCCACACTGTGTAAACACGGTGCTGGAATGCTCCCAACCCCCTTCTTTCTTCCCCTGCACTATCTCGATAATGACCGTGACATTCACATGCCCGACCAAGTGCATAATTACTTTGACATGTGTGCAAAACAAATAACAATTTTTTTTGTATGGGAGTAAAGTTGTTTGCCGTGCACTTGGAGTGAAATAACCCAATCCTTAGAATTAGTCACTGATATTGTGGTCAGTAGAGTCACTCACTGATCCATGTGAGCAGGCACACCACCAATTAAAGTCTAATCCTGTGTTCAGTACTTTATGTTTTAAGCCTGGTAACTGTAGTTGGCCTCTGAGTGCAGCCTTTCTTATTCTCCCAGAGGTCCAGAATAGCTCCGGTGTTCAGGGTTGAG
Organism: Liparis tanakae; assembly: GCA_036178185.1. Classification (NCBI taxonomy): domain Eukaryota; kingdom Metazoa; phylum Chordata; class Actinopteri; order Perciformes; family Liparidae; genus Liparis; species Liparis tanakae. The sequence continues at coordinate 9,921,452 of CM070092.1, forward strand.
GTGAACCACGGGTCGAGTGACCTGTCCTACATTGTAATTACTGCCTCTGCTCTACTACCTGCTGAAGTGGTAAGTGCATGTTTGTGTGAGTCTATATGAGACACAGGCTTAACACAATACAACACAATAAAGACCAGGACATTTTGTATCAGCAAATAAGAACAAAAGCAAACAGAAGTATGTCTGATGGTATGTGAGTGTCATTTATGAGTTGTGGTTAGGGGTTTACATCTTCCCCCACAGCCAGAAGTCATAACTGACCAAGAGTTCATTGCTCTCTGAAGCCGAGCTCAAAGATCAAGCAGCCACAGCCCAGGCACAGAGCTCGGCCTCACTGAGCACCAGAGCTGCAGTCAAGTGCTCCGAGCAACACGCCAAACAATCCCGCCTCGAACACTGAGGGTGTATTTCTAATGATCAAAACTAAACCGAATAGAAGCAGCGATCGCATATCAAATGTGAAGTCTGGCAAAAGGCACTCTCAGGCAAGGCTGATGATTGGACCGTCCACTACTCCCGGCTACAGCCATTACCATGATTGGCTTTACTCTGCGCAATATCTGATTGTCTAAGCAAAACTCAGTGTGCATTATGCCACAGTTCTATGCTAATTAATTCTGGTGCATTAATACAACATACAGTAACATATTTTCAAGATTGTTGTACTTTATATAACCAAAATGATTTTGAACGTGGTGTGTTGTGTTTTGTAAGGAGCAGCTTGCTGTGCTATTTCTAAAGCTTTGTGGCCACAGTGGAATTTGGACCTTGAAGAAGAAGTGATGTAGGTTTTCTTCAGAGCAGAGGCTCTCCAGGTAATGGATGATCAGATACATGAACAACTTTAGCAATTATTGAATGGAGAGCATGGACTGAACTCTGGGGGATGAATTATTAATAATCTACAGTGTGATTTGATGTAAAAAAAGAAACAAGGAGATGGCATAGAATGAGGGTGTGTGTCCTGCGAGAGCAGTGGGGCTTAACCGTATTGGAGGTCTAGTTATGACTTTTCTGCAAGTTTCATCAGTGCATTAACCAAACTCTTTTTAATTGGAAAAATAAAACATGATTTCTTCAAAACATATTTTATTAGTGCCCAAAATGAACCATGCATCAGTTCTACACAAAATCACTGTTCAAAGAACAAAAGCAACAAAACGTGAATTTCACACAAAAACACAACTCAAGGAATATTTACTGCAAATCAATGTTACTTATGCTGTTGCCTTTCAGATACAAGTTCAGAAAAACGCGTCTTTATCTTGGCAAGTGCCACTATCATATCATTTGTGCATTGAGGATGCTGACTATCACGTTCCTTGAAACACGTGAATCCATATTGTACGTATTCATCCAACCACTTTCTTTTTTTGCTCGACATAGTGTTAGGTTGTAATAGTTTATTTTGATAACATGTGCAGAGGTCTTATGCTTTAAATTAATACATATAGAAAGATATTATAATAGGAAATATTTGGGAGAATATTGATATTGTTATTAATGTATTATAAATCATAGGGGTAATGTTTACTCTATGAAAATTTAAATGGCAAGAATGAATGTATGTTGCATGAGAGTGACTGTATGTTATTATTATAGATTGACGGAGCCGGTTAAAAATACTTGTTGACAGGGACCCTGACGCCTGAAGGCTGAGGAGCCGGGACCGATTAAGACCACGATTGTGAGGCCTTTAATGTTTGTTCTACACTTCCTGCCATTAAATGTTGATAACTTAATTGATGCATGTCTGAAAGCCTGTTTTCCATCATTTGCGAAGTGCCCAAGTGTCCAGTTTCAGAATATCCTTATATGTATATGTATAGGTATGATTGAAAGATTAATAGAAAATCACAAATGAAGTAAAATCACAACAGCAACAAGGTGACTACTGAGCGCACCAAGGTCCCTTCAGCACAGATATCAAATGTGGTGTGACTGTGATCAGCTGCAGCCAATGAGGGCCAAGCGGAGCGTGACATCACAAATAAAATGAGTGGGCTGAATTTATTTTGTGTTACACGTTTTTACAAGCAACTAAATATTTGGAATCCAATGCTGCGTTCACACCGTCGCAACGCTTTGTCGTTTATTAGTGTCATTCACGCCTTAGAGGGGGCGTGGCTTATCTCTGTTGCTTTACTCCATGGAAACGGTTATAATTTCCGCCATCCACCGTGGAATAAATAATCACTATTTCTGCTTTAAACTTGTGGTGGAAATCCCACAAAACATCTGAACATCTAACTCCCATTGTTTTTGAGTTCATAACATTAATAATCAATAATCAATGAAGTGTGTTTTCCTATATAACCTTGTAAAATGCAGATGATACCAAAAATCACAATCTAATTTTCAACTCTTCAAAATAAAGAACATGAAAGCAACCGCTGTTACGAAACTGGTGGTTCTCAAGGCTGAAAACAAAAGAGAGTAAACAAGTTTACTGGTCTATCTTTGTGTAAATGTGAAGTTACAAACATCTATTACCAATACTGTAAACTGTGGATCAGCCCCGACCACATATAAACAAACGATCACTGGTTAGTTTCTTCCAATGGTCTATATATGTATGGACTTTGCAACCCTTTTGGTGTGAACCCAGCATAACACGGCAAAGTTAATGGTGTGTTGCTGTGAGCTGCTGCCACAGGGCCAAAGAGTGTGGGAATCCTTCTGGTCTGAGGCAAGATATCTGGTACATTGACTTTTCCCTCTTCTTATGTCACATCCTCCAGATGAAACATCTGCTGTTTGTGTTTTCCTTGAGAAACAGTGTCCTCACATGAACCATCCTTTAGAGGAAGTGTTTTGGGTTTGCCGGCTGTGTCCTGACACAGCCGGCAAGGCCACATCTAAAAACAGCTTTTCTTAACTTAAGGCAGGAACACTAGAGGGCCGGCTGAAACACAAATACCATACTCACCATTTGCTCAGAACATGGCTGAGCTGGCAAAAGTGAATTTGTTGTGTTTAAATGTGTAACAAAATAAAATAAAGTCCAGCTGGCGGGTTGGCAGCAGATGTCATCCTGAGTGAAACTTATCTTGGCTTTGGACCGAGTCTAGAACAGTGTTGCAAGCTGTGATTGTCTCTCCTCCTTCCCTCCCTCCCTGTCTTTCTCTCTCGTTGGTTTATCACTGAGATCGTTGTGGAGATTTACAGTGAAATCTCCCCACTGACCCCTGCTGCACCGGTGCTCAATGAGTGGCCTGTAAAGTTAATGGTTCAGATCCAATCTTTCCTTGTAACACGCTTCACTCTACTCACACACACACACACACACACACACACACACACACACACACACACACACACACACACACACACACACACACACACACACACACAGATTTGCTCTCTTCCTTAGCTGCACACACACCTCCCTGTCTCTCTTTCTGTCTCCTACATTTCAGAGCAGCATCAGGACATGGTCTCAGCTTTATGGGGACTCTAATCAAAGTGGTTATAAAACTTGAATGAATAAGCGAGCAGTAGTTCTGTAGTAACACAGATGTACTTCATGTATTGCATGGACCCTGAAGATTTGAGACTCCGGATATTGTGTGTATTTATTTTACATGTATTTAGTGTACACAGTTTACTTCCTATTCGGTTCCCAAAGAATAGAGTAGTGTGGAGCTTAAAGTGTCCTTTACACTAGTAGTCAACCCACACAGGGGTTGTCACATGTTGCATTATTTCTTCTCAGAACTGTGTAGATGTTATCACATACAAGGCAGGAATGACTTTTAGTGCAGGACAATACATTCCATTGCCGTACTTATTAACACATATAATTTGGGTGATAACATGTTCTTGCACACGAGTTCTGGACCCAAAATAGCTCCCGGAAGAAAACGCCCAGAGGTAAAAGCCCCATGAAGTGTTTCCATAGACTGTTCCTGGACTGGCACTTGGAGCACTTAGCTTGGACCGGCCCAAATCGGTCAAGGTGTTGTAGTATCTTCAAAACGATGGATGTGATTTTTCAGAATTTAACATATTTCAAACTGATGGTCAAACATAAACCTATGTGTTATATTAATTATAAGACCTTCATGTTTCTTAAGTAAGACTGAAGACTTAGACAAGTGGCACCTTGTACTTTTCAGCTCGATAGCATCACCCAACAATTAGAAGTGTCCACTAGAGAGTAACACCCTGTTCCGCGTCTCCTATGCCTCCTCTGTGTCTTCTCTGTCTTGATTGTTTAATTACCAGCACCTGCCCTCAGCCACTCATGTCTCGTTACTATCTGATGTCGTACACCTGTGTTTCCCCCCTATATATTGCGTCAGTCTTTCGCTTGTCGTCTATAGTTCCGTGTCCTTTTATCGTCTGTGTTCCTGGTTCTGCCTGTTTGACCTGACCTGGACCTGGGTTCTCTGCCTGCCCCTTTTTGGACCTTTTTTTTTTTGTTTGTTGTTGTTCTTTTCTTGTTATTCATATTGTGTCCAGCCTGTCTCTCTGTGCCTGAGCCTCATCCCGTCACAATAACCTGACAGTGCAATGGAAGACACCTATGTGGGTGTGAGTGTCATTAAAATCTCACTACACTATGTGGTTAAGTCAAAATTGAAATTGTTTTGGAGAAAAAAAATATTTGACTACTCTTGAGTTGATACTTTCAGCCATGGCTCTCATCAATGTTGGCAGTAAGCGCCTCCGTATGAGCAAAGGAATCCGGTTTTCCATGACAGGTGTTTCCTCCACTGGTTTTAAAAGAGTGGGGCTCAGTTTAGTCAAGGTTAGCAATGTTAAAAAACTGAATTTGAGCCCAACATCAGCTGCTATGTGCTATGTAGGATCTTCTATGTGTCAGTCACCATGCAGTATGACTGGGACACAATGTGCCTTGCATGTCAGGCACTAATTCTTGATGAGATCCAGGAGTGCAGCATCCGTAACTGTGACAGCACAAGTTTCAAACTGAGCCATAAAGTAGCAGCACCTAGCACACCAGGAGTTTAAGCCGGGCCTTTGACAGCTACACCGACTTATTACAAAGGCTCTGTTGGATATTGCAGCTGGTAGAATGTGAGTTGGCGCCACAACTTCCCTAGTCTGCCTGAATCGGCTTTGGAGGATTTACTATATTTTTATTCCATCATAACTACTGGAAACAATTACAGGCATATTCTCAAACACTATATAAGAACTGTTATTATTTAATTCATCTCAAAAAACCATGCATCTCTTGCCAAACACACTAAAACAAGAACTGAAACCAAACAAACTGGAAGCAGCATGTGCTGGTCAGCAAATGTGCACAGGATGTGCTTGAATCATCACGTTTCAGTGAGTCATGTGATTGTAAAGTATAACATTTAATTTGATAAAATGCATATAAAAAAATGAAATTGTAAAAAATGATTTAAGTGATCCCAATCCCAATCCTCTGGGTGTAAATCAGCAGTGCCTGGCGTACATCTGCATGCACCTGGTGATACCACCGTCTCCAGTAAGCTATAGAAATAAAAACTCCACTTCCTCCATGTCTAACCTAATTTGCCCTTCTTTCTCGTCTTCAACCCCCCCATTCACTCCTCTTTCTGTGTTTTCTCTCTCGATGTTACTCCAGATCCCAATCCCACTTTCTACATCGAATCCAATTCTTAAACAGAAGTCCTGATGGTAGTTCATCTATAATTCATCACCATGACCACACATTGCTGAATATTTCACTCTGACACTCATGTATAATTATAGCTGTCGGGATGTCAGTCCACTGCCCCCTTCTCTGTGAGGCTTTTCTCAGCCCTTCAGGCCTCAGACAACAGTTTCCTTGGTAGTGTGGGCTGCTGCCTATCCGTCTTTCAGAGGATTGTTCAATTACTGTCGCTAGTTCACTGGGAAACCGACATGATCCTGCCTCCAATAGAATATATAATGACTCGCATTTATTCCCTAAATGTGTGTTGCAACAAGCATACATCCACAGAATGCATACTGTGGTGTTTAGGAAATGCGATAAAGCAATCGGTTACGATCCTCACGGGGGTAGTAAGGAGACTTAATGGGAGTTAATGGGGTTACCTTGATCGGGAGAGTCGAGAGACCCCAGGTTAATACTGCTACTAACGGGACAGAGACTGAGTGAGAGGGGGCATAACAGACACACACACACACACACACACACACACACACACACACATGCACATGAAGCAAATATAAAAGCTGATCTCAGTGCTTGTGCAGTAGCCTGAAATTATGAGATGATCATAACTATCCTCAGTTCAAGAATTATACATGAGCCTTCTGGAAGGTTCCTGGTCTTTGATTCACTTCCAATGCTACCGTGAGGGTTGTACAGTGTGTACAGTGTGTGCTACGGGTGACTGTACCTGCGAGGAGGCCTTTGATGAAATATGTTCAGTTAGAGACGGGGTCGCAGAGAATAAGATGGGAGGAGAGAGGAGGGAGGGATGCAGGTATCAGGGCATGTGTGCATGCATGTGGGGGTATGGTCACTGCTTGAAGAAACTAGAGAGGACATCGAGAGGAAAACAGTAAAAAACAACAGAGTGGAAACAGGAAGAGTGGCAGGATTTAGGGAATGTGAGAAAAGAAGGGGGACATTCATTTTTAATCGAGAGGATAAGTCAGCTTCACCGTAAAGAGACAGGTAGATAGATGAGGCCCATTCCCTTCCATACATCAGCGCACACACCCACATTACAGGCATACCTGTGAACACCATACATGTTCACACACACATGTTCCCAGCTTTAAACTGTTTATAATGTTGGCACTGTTCAGCGTATTGTGTGTTTCAAAAAATTGATTGCACACAAATGTTAGAAAACCCATGAGGGAGTATTTGGATTATAGTTTTTCCTTCATCATAATCAGACTCAAATCCTCCTTTTAAACTCTAATACTTTAATTATAATTACTCCACACAGGCTTCAGTGAGCTGAAGACTGGGAGGCTTGTTATCCCTTGGGAGAGAAAAGGGGAAGAGACTGCAGGAAACAATGCAAGAAAGACAGAATGTCGAGAAAAGAGTTGAAAAGAGGAAGTACTGCCTCAACGCTGTTTAAATGATGGCTACCTTCAGAATGCTTTGATTTCTAAATGGAAGGAGCAGACAAGCATATAGAGCTCCACCGAGTGAAAGGCTTGTTTTATTTAATCAGACACTGAAGCAGGTATGTGTGTGTGTGTGTGTGAGGTTGTCATTCCTCACCACCCTATACTTCCACTCACCTGTGAGTCAGCCACCACACCTGTCTTCCATCAGTCTCTCCAGTATATACATCTCTGAGTCGACAGCCCTCAGTAGTCGTGCTCTGGTAAACATGGTGTTATTTTCCTTAACTCCCACCCTTAATGCCTCCAACGACTTGTGAGGATTATCCTCTTCCCAGTCCCAATGCGGCTCTGCTTTATTTACGATTAAACTATTTAAAACTTTCCCCTTGTGCCCCGTTGTCTGAATCTGAAAAACAGTTCACTTAACTTATTAAATAATAGTGAGAATATTAATATTAATGAGGTTAGAAATAGGAAAACACATGCTAAATACCTAACACCTTTACAGCCATGTATCTTTGAGGAGCAGCAGTATTTAAACGAGTATCCCCAGGTATACCAACCCACAGAACACAGACGGATGCTCTGCGCGATCTTATAACACTTTACTGACCACTGGCCCCGTGGGATTCCAGTTCAAACCAGACCTGGACATCAAAACACAAAACCGGAAGGATGTTTCATTTTCCCCAGAGACCTCTCTCTCTTTCTTTCTTTCTTGCGTTCCCTGGTGTTATCTATATCTTTCTCCACAGGCGCTATACTTTTCATCCTGCTCCTGGAGCTGAAGACACACACTCTCTCTCTCTCTCTCTCTCTCTCTCTCTCTCTCTCTCTCTCTCTCTCTCTCTCTCTCTCTCTCTCTCTCTCTCTCTCTCTCTCTCTCTCTCTCTCTCTCTCTCTCTCTCTCTCTCTCTGTATCCTGTGGCTCGATATTAATAGTTATTTTCAAAAGCTAGTGAATTTTTCTCCAGGTTCAGACTCTAAGGAGCTCAGGTCGTGTGTGAAAAAAACACAAAAGCAAATAATTGAGTTTAAGGTATTTTACTAAACAGAAAAATAAATCAATCACATATATGTATAACAAAAAATTAATTTTCACAGGGGGAGTTGGGTTCTTCCAACGTAGCTCGCCATCTTCAAATGATACAGGGCCGTATCGTCGTATTAAAAAAACCTGACCGCTGTCCCGTCTGCACCCAACCGAAACAGGAAGTGACCTCCCTTGACCCGGATATTTATAGGGAATGGGGTCCTGGGTTGGCCAACTAAAACTATTCCTGCCTGAAACAATCAGTGGGAATCGGGTCCTGGGTTGGCCAATTAAAACTAATCAGTGCCAATCAGTGGGCTCTCTCTCTTTTTCTCGCTCTCATGCATACATGTGTGTGTGTATATATATATATATATATATATATATATATATATATATATATATATATATATATATATATAGAGAGAGAGAGAGACACAGTGGGCCCTATTTCAGAATGCTGTCAGCAGGGGGACAGCAGCGAGAGGAAACACAGGATGAATTCTCCCCTGACTCATTCTATCACACTGCCATGACACCCCTATTTACCTCCCCCATCTATCTCAACACCGGCTGTCTAGCACCTTGTCTTGCCTGTGTGTGTGTGTGCGTGTGTGTGTGTGTGTGCTTGTTACTGTGTGAATGCATGCGTGAAGGCACGTGGGTGCTTCTGCACATGTGTGAGCCTAAGTGTATCAGCACATTTACAATGCTGGAGTGAAGTGAGGTGGACACTGTATATTGTGCTGTTCGGTGTCAGAACACAATGTGCAGCCCATCAGCGTCTGACAGGTTCCCCGTGTTTCATTTAGATGCTTGTATCACCTGACACTCAGTCCGACCAGACGAGACACAGGAAGTTTCTTCATTTAAGTTTGCCGCAGAACCAGACCTGAGGTTTCTCAAACAATCTCCTCGCCTGATTCCTCTTAATTTTTTTTTTCTCCTGTCATTTCTTCAGGCTGACATGCATCGCTCTCCCTCGGTCGTCATCCGATGGCTTTCCTTCACGCCCCATATGTTCTCCTGCGAATATGAGAGAGGCGCTATCCAATTCCCCAACCTCATTTTGGCTTTGAGAGAAATGGTCCCTTTCTTTGTCTCTCACACATGATCACATATTCACACACAAATGCTCCCTATACTGTGTTGTCCTTCTACTCCCCAAGGCTATGGTCATGCTTTTTTGCTTCAGATTAATTCCTTTTGTTTGCTCTCCCTAGCCTTTTATGATCCATGACCACAAAAAGAGAGATGGTGCACAGTGGGAGCAAATAAAATAAACATTATCAGAACAGACATGGAGTAGTGAGATCCCTCAATCTAATACTAGGAAGCAATTCTCAAGACCAACAACACAATTATAATTCTATTTCATTTCTGCTTTTTTTGTGCTTGCTCTGTATTATTGTGGACTTCCATGTTTGCACTGTTACTTAATAGTCCTTATAAATACACACTCACACCAAAGGACACTAAAGGACACATTAGGACGCGTACATTTACATTTGAGTCCTGTATGTGTCCTTCACTTAAAACATATAATGTTGCCATTACAGCCGGTCGACTTCGTTAGTATTCATCTGTACAGCATCCAAATGCTGAATGAGTCCGATTTACTTAATTTTATTCATACATTAAATACATCTCTATATTAGGTGGCCTCATACTGTTAAGTAAACAGACATCAAGCTGCAAAAGCAAGGTGTTGTGAGATCCATTAGTTAGAGGTTTTTATGATGCACACGTCTTTATATTTGTTGCATGATAGTGTCAAAAATCACATCCTCCCAGACATGATTGCAATCATTGTGTATATGGCACCAGCAAGGTGTTAATGCAACAGCTTTCTATACCTACTTAATTATCTTCAGCGCCCTGAGGTGTACACTGTACAGCCGACAGGAGAGTAAATCATTGATATGCTGTCACACATATTAATTAAGATTAGTGTTTTCTGAACACACTGAGATATTTCCTAAAATGTGCATTGATGCGCGTTGGAAGCTCTTCTCAGAGATAACTATTCTTATCATTAAATATTCATTAACACTTGGTATTCCAATAGCTCAAGGAGTTATGTATGAAAATTAAAAAAGTGCTTACTTTCTGTAATGTGCTTTGAGCTGTAATTCCTGCGGGTCTTGCAGCAGTTCATTTGATTACATTCAGTGCACTAGTTCTTAATATCAGTTCCTCATGACAGCTTGAACACAACAGGGTGACACACTAATGTTCATGTGACAAGGCTTACGTGAGAGACAGTTGTTCACATGCATAATGCGTTCTTAAATATGCAACAGACTGCTGGCAACCACTAGCTAAACAATACCTTTCATATCCCAGCCCTGTTTAACCCTGATAACCTGTCTTCCTTTTATCTTCTTGCCAGAGCAATGGAGTCCTCCCCAGCATGGGAAACAATGCACACCTAGAAAAAGCACCAACACTCACACACACACACACACACACACACACACACACACATTCATTAGCACAATCATGCGCACAATCATTTTTTCACAGGTTTGTTTTATGTTCCCCCAAAGCAGCAGCTTAGAATTCCCAAGGCAAGGTCAGGAAATAGTACTTAACTATATACACACACAACAGCAAAATAAGCCAAAGAGGCAACATCCAGAACTACTAAATTAGCTTGCTGCCCATTCCAAACAAGAAGCCGTCCCAGATGCTGATAAAAGCTCCTTTGGGGTCTCATATAATAATGCTTAAGGGTAGGTAGTTAATTTCAGAAGCAATAATTAGCATGCATAGTGTCAAGATGTATCTCTGTCTTGGCCCTCCCCGGCAATTATTTCATATGACAACTATTAATGCGATTTAAATCAACATGAACAGCTTATTGGTTACACAACTGTGACACAGCTATTTAAATGTGAATATACATACAACAGAGAGAGTTCAAGAAACCTGTAATATGTTAGGACAAATCATCATCATTTTCACTTATCTTGTTCTCTTTTCATATTTCACATACTTTCTGTGAACATGCATCAATGTATGGCTGTGTGAGCGTGCACTGGGGTATGCATGTGTGTCTGTATTAGAATGAGGATGTGAGGATAATTTAATTATGGACCAGATAGAGCGGGTTACCGAGGTTAATATCCTGCATGCACTCTGCTCTTCTCCGGACACAGTAATTGCTTTAAGCACATTAGGAACTTTATTGACTGCGATGGCCTTTTAAGACATTACATTTCTGCTGCTTAGTGTCAGACAGGAGTCTTCCGGTTCTGCTTACTGTCTCTGTCTCCCTCTATCTCTGTCTTTCTTCCTCCTGCCCTCTGCTCGCCCTGTCACTCTCTCCTCTCTGCGTGCGTCTCCTTGCCTGTATCTGCTTAATTGAAGGCTCCTTAAATATGATGAGATTTGTATAGAGCCTCATCCGTAGAGGGGCCTTGATGAGGTTTGATTGGCAGGTGATTAACTCCTCTTAACCCACAGAATCATTTGTCCTCGGTGGAACAGTTACACTAATGACACCATAAAAGGCTTTTTGATGTGTCAGATTCTGGAGCAGAGCTCTGGAGAAAGCCTCCAACAACTCCTTCGAAAAAATGCAGCCCCCTCTCCTCTCTTTCTCTCAGTTGAGATCAATCCACTCAACACCTCCTCAGAAGATCTCTCCATTTCCACTCAACTAGACCTCTTAATGAGGATGGAGGTGAATGCAAGGAGTTATTAAAAAGTCTGAACCTTCCTCCTGGGACTGCTGAAGAGGAATTATATGCAACAAAGTGCACTTACAGGCCGGTTGGAGCTATTTCACATTGCTGTTGCCATAAATCCACATTCACTTCAGTCATGACAGGAGTGGAAAATGATGTGTGGCCCAGAAAGATTTTGGTGTTGCTTTCTGTTTCTAAGCGATGTGCTGGAAGATTTTCATTAGGAGCTTCGGGTAAGGAACAAATGAAAATTACAGATTGGAGGCAAGGTAGGGAGGAGTTGAGAGACAAGCAAAGTGATGGGCAGGAGAGGAGAAGCGAAGGAACGATGTCGCAGCTGACAGCGAGGGGAGCCAAGTAATAAGTAGAGCAGATATAGGTAATGTGCAGAGATAAATGATGCAATATCTGCATGGATCGATGTCTGTACTGCCCCTTTTAAAGGGGTTCTCTGTATAAATCACATCACCAAGCCTCTTACTGTATGGGCACATGCACACACTTAAATACACACCGCAACGCAACACCGCTATCTCAATTAGTATGAACTAAGATGAATGGTTGTAAAGTCTCAGTGGCTCGACACCACTATGGAAATGTCTTCTTCCGGCTGTCCAGTCGCATCACTAGGCAGATGGTATGGGAGGATCCAAGGAGGGAATCAATTTGTTAAGATAGCACTATCCAGCTAATGAGAAATCAAGTGGCTTGACTTTTCACATGAATCCCATCATGTCCTCTCATATTATAAAACCAAGATGTCATTAGTTGCACTTAGTGTGACTAATAGTCCAACCACATCCTTGTTCAGTGTCTTTGCTAACAGTCCCACCGTGTGGTGTTTGCAATAATTGCACTTAAAAGGATTACAGACGAGGGGCTGGCCAGAGGGAAACGTCTCAACATTCAAAACAGCAGTCATGCTTAAAAAGACTATTTAACTATGTTATTGTTTCTTTTATTGAGAAACAAAGTGGATTCAAACTCAGTGGTTGGTCGATAGGGAAATACGTAATTCGCACACACCCTTGGATAATAATTATAATGTGAGAATTCAAAAACACTCAAACACACATACAAACACAGAGCTTTGATTTCATGACTTTTGGGGACATTACATTGACTTACATTCATTTTCTGGATACTAACCCTAGCCATAACTCCTAACCAGGACCGTAATATTAGCCAAGTGTTCCCCCTAAAATGATGTATGTAATAGGACAAGCAATTGTTCCCGATATTTTATTAAAAAAGACAAGTCAGCACAATATCACCGTGTAATTAGATGTCCCCACAAGATGAGTAAAACAGCCTCACCAACACACACACACGCCCATTGTACCCAATGGTATACTTTAAATGAGGAGACATTCATAGTCTTATTGCCTCAGAAAAGACTTCTTTTTTTAGGCTGGACTTCTGCCAAGAAGGAGCAGATGAAGGGAAAGGAGACAATCAGTGCAGTAAGATGAAACAGAAAATGCAGTACAATATGAATACTCTATACTCTATGTTCAGGAAGTGTGTACGTGGGCAGATGACTAGAAAGACATCTCAGAACCTCTGGGTGCATTTTGCTTCGTCCACCAGTAACAATAAATAATTCCACTATTTGATTAAAAAAACGTTTGTCAATCTTGGCTAATTTCTTCTCGTGACCAGTGTTTTCTCCACAGGCCTATAGAGTTTTTTTGGACGTGTCCTTCTTGTTATACTTTGGTGCTGTGTTGCAATGACAAAATACATCGCATGTAAAAATGCTGAATCATAGACTTCTTTTAAAGCTGACGCATACAGTATATTTCAAACAAGCGCTCAGCTTAGTGTGACTCATTTCTGAAGCATTATCATATTCATTGTATGAACAACATGTATTTCTGCAAGTTTCCAAGACAGTACAATTATGAAATGTGGCAAGGGAATAAGACTGAGCAAGACTAAGCGTTAACCACCATGCTAGCGGTTCTGTGCTAATGATGCTAATGTTAGTGCGGTGAAATGCCCACAATGACATTCTGCTGATGTTGAGCAGATAAAAGGTTCAGCATTTTAGTTTAGTCTGTTAGTAAAGTCAAGCTAAAGATGTTTGGAATGTGACTGGTATATAATTATGAACCAAAGTGTTAAGATTTAGAAAAATGACAACAGTAAAGGAAAATTCAAGGTGTAGCGGCAATCTTGTCTCTGTCCGGTAATCCCTATTACCACTACTGTTACAGTCTGAGTGTGGGCAGTGAGCTTGACGCGTAATGAATCTTCAGAGACAGTAACTCCATTTCAAGAAGGTTTATGTAGTGGGGAACACTCCCCAGAGAAGGGTTTGCGAACGCAGCCTTGGGGGAGGAGCCAGCCCAATCAGTGCCACTATAAAGGCACCTGTTGGCACGGCCTCTTGCACTCTTGGTCCTGTGGTGGCTCGTGGTTCTCCTGCTGCTGTTTTGCTTTTGCCTTTGTTTTGTTTTACTCTGTTTTGCTTTTGCCTTTGTTTTGTTTTACTCTGTTTTGCTTTTGCCTTTGTTTTGTTTTACTCTGTTTTGCTTTTGCCTTTGTTTTGTGTTACTCTGTTTTGCTTTTGCCTTTGTTTTGTTTTACTCTGTTTTGCTTTTGCCTTTGTTTTGTTTTACTCTGTTTTGCTTTTGGCTTTAGTAGTTTTGTTTCATCCATTTTATCTATTTTGTTAAGTCTACTTTGCTTTTATTGTTCTGCATGGGTTGTTTTGCTGGGATCTGATTTTGCATGTTGTGGCTTTTATGGTAGATTATATATACTTTTAATTCATGAAATAAACTTTTGGACAATCTTATAAAACCACGTCTCCGGCCCAATCTCGGTAACGAATCTGTGTCCTTAGTGAATCCTAAATTGACTCGTAGGGTTGCTAAACGGATATTTCTTGGGGTGCAAGTCCCCAGGTGGCGTTGTTGGTTCCCCTCCATTCCCCCTTCCCCTAAGACCCCGTCACATTCTGGCGTTGTCGGCAGGATGCTGTGAAGGCGGAGACGTGTAGTTTTATTTTTTTCTAACGTATTCCAGTTGGTTTATTTAATTTGTACGAGGTGTGTGTGTGAGCAAAACAGCAGCAGGGCCTGGTCGGATCCCGAAAGACAAGCCAGTACTACTCTTCTCCTCTGCACGGTTCCCTCATGGAGGAGGAACTCTCCCAGCTAAAAGACTTGATCGCCCAGCTGCAAGCTGAGAATCGATTGATGCGTCAGGAGCGGGACGTCAACCAGCCTGGGACCAGTGCCGCATCAAGTCCTCCCACACCTGGGCGCCCTTCTGTCAATGCTCCAGTAACCGAGAGACTGATATATCTTCCTAGAGACAGGAAGTGCCCCACGTTCCGGGGTAGGACAGGTCTCAGCATTGTTGAATGGGTTGAAGAGGTCCAGTCTGGTACACGTGCTCGTCATCTGTCATCAGCTGAAAAAGCACTTTTCATTTATGATCATTTAGAGGGGGAGGCAAGGGAAGAGGTTAAATACAGGTCACAGGCAGTGAGGGAAGATCCGGACCAGATTCTGGCTATACTGCAGGAATTGTATGGGTGTAATAAGTCATATGTGTCTTTGCAGGAAGAGTTCTTTTCCAGAAAACAACAAGAGGGGAAACTCTACAAGAATTTTCTCATGCTCTCATGTATCTAATGGATAAGGTTGTCAAAAGAGCCCCACCGGGGTCACTGAACAAATATGTGTTACTCAGAGACCAATTTGTTGAACATGTGTCTGATTGTTACCTACGCAGAGAACTCAAGCAGTTTGTCCGGAGCCACCCCACGACCACCTTGATAGAGGTCCGAAGTGAGGCCATTAGGTGGGAGCATGAAGGAATGCCAGGAGGTGGGAGGAGTAGAAGTAACTCTGTCCCTGCAGCATTTGGTTTTCAGCACTCTGCTCAGGGAGGCCATCTCGGTTATGGCAAAGCGGGTAACTCCTCTGTTGGGTCTGAGCTAGGTGAACTAAAGGAAATCCTAAGGAATCAGCAAGAGCAGTTGAGTCAGCTTACCAGAAGTCTTGCAGCCCTTAGCAATGCCCCTAGAACTCAGTTGAAACCTCGCATGAACACTGTCATATGTAGGAGGTGCCAACAGCCTGGCCACTTTGCTAGAGAGTGTAAAGGAGAATACGTTGCTGCCTTGCCCCAGCCGACCTCTCTAGCAGTTCACGCCAATTCTATTGATAGGCCCTGCCCTCAAAACCAGGGAACTTTCACCCTCTGAACCAGTGAGCCAAAGTTCAGATGGGGGCTCACCCGGCTCAGAGTCCGCAGTAGATCCTCAAAATTTGGTGTCAGCGTGCCCAAACATTACCGTGTTAATGGGTGGGGTCTGGGTTCCATGTCTCGTTGACACGGGGTCAATGGTCTCTACCATAACGGAGAGTTTCTTTGTACAGCATTTTGTACCCTGGGGCACAGAAAAACTTAGTTCTTGCAGCTGGTTGAGGTTAAGTGCTGCTAATGGGCTAGCAATACCCTATGTAGGCTACTTTGAGTTGGATGTGCAGCTTTGTGATAAAGTTATTACAAAGCGGGGAGTGTTGGTGGTCAGGGATCCCCCACACGGTAGGCCGGAGGTTCCGGGTGTACTAGGAATGAACATTCTCAAGGAGTGTTACTGGGAGTTGTTTGTACAGCATGGCCCTGCTCTCTTTAACTTACCCTCTGTGTTGCAGGCTCCAACCCCAATTCAGCAAGCTCTCCAGCAGTGTCACCAAGTCCAGGCTAACGTTCCTCCTGATCGCTCGGGTCGTGTAAAAGTGAAGGGAGGTAGGGTCTGCAGAGTCCCAGGGGGTGCCATGAAATTGGTGGCAGCCACATGCTCCCAACAGCACCTGGCAGATGATGCTTTGTTTGAGCCCCTTAGCAATGGCTTACCTTCAGGGTTACTAGCATCCCCAGCGCTAGTCCGTGTAATACAAGGTACTGTTTATATCCCCATTGTAAATGTAGGGACCCAGGATGTTGTACTTTACCCTCGCACTGTGTTGGGTACCTTGAGTCAGGCTCACCTGGTGAGTTTACCCGCAGGTCTTAAAGAGGGAGAGATATCAGCCAATGTTTTCTCTCAGACCGTAACCAGTCCAGTGCAGGAGAAGATTGAGGCATCAGATCTAACAGCACTCAATGATCAGGAGCAATGTCAGGTCAGGTCCTTACTACACAAGTACAGTGGTGTCTTTTCTGCCCATGAGGGAGACATAGGTTGTACTAATCTCATTTCCCATGAAATTCCGGTAGTGGATGAGGTACCTGTACGTCAAAGGTATAGACGCATTCCTCCGTCAGAGTATGAGGCAGCAAAGACTCACATTCACCAGCTCCTTGAGGCACAGGTTATCCGAGAAAGTAGTAGCCCTTTCGCCTCTCCCATTGTGCTGGTGAAGAAGAAGGATGGCAGCCTTCGTCTGTGCGTGGACTATCGGCTCTTGAACAGCAAGACCCGCAAGGACTCATTCCCATTGCCCCGAATTGAAGAGTCCCTTGACACCTTGTCAGGGGCCCGCTGGTTCTCGACTCTGGACCTGGCCGCTGGGTACAACCAAGTACCAGTTGCAGAAAAGGACAAAATGAAGACGGCATTCTGCACTCCCTTTGGGCTGTTTGAGTGGAACCGGATGCCATTTGGGTTGTGCAACGCCCCAAGCACCTTCCAGAGATTAATGGAGAGGATCTTTGGAGACCAGCACTGTCAGTCATTGTTGCTGTACTTGGATGATATTGTTGTCTTCTCTTCCACGGTAGCACAGCACGTGGAGCGTCTAGAAGCCGTGCTGGGCCGTCTGCAGCAGGAGGGCCTCAAAGCCAAGTTGGAAAAGTGCTCCTTCTTCAGACCAGAGGTGAGATACTTGGGTCACATCATATCCAAGGATGGAGTGTCCACAGACCCTTGCAAGATTGAAGCGGTCTCAAAGTGGAAGCGACCTAACCATGGGTCAGAGTTGCGGTCCTTCTTAGGATTTGCAAGCTACTACCGACGTTTTGTTGAAGGGTTTGCCAAGCTTGCTGCCCCACTACACCGCCTTTGTTATGAACTGACTGGCTCCAAATCACGGAAGTCATGGAAGTCATCCGGAAAAAGTCTACCTGCTGCATGGACGGAGGAGTGTGAGCAGAGCTTTGAGGGCCTTAAAAGTAGGTTGATGGCTTCTCCAGTCTTGACCTATGCTAACTTCACTTTACCGTTCATCCTAGAGGTTGACGCCAGCTACAGTGGACTGGGTGCTGTGCTCTCACAAGAACAGGATGGTAAGGTTCGACCCATAGCTTATGCAAGCCGTGGCCTTAAGCCTACAGAGCGTAACATGAGCAACTACAGCTCTATGAAATTGGAGTTTTTGGCCCTCAAATGGGCCATGACTGAAAAATTCAGAGATTACCTCCTGGGACAGAAATGTGTGGTGTATACGGACAATAACCCGTTAAGTCATCTCTCCACAGCAAAGCTGGGTGCCACGGAACAGCGTTGGGCTATTTCACAACTGGCTGCATTTGATTTCACCATCAAGTATAGGCCCGGTCGATGTAATCAGAATGCAGATGCCCTTTCCCGCAGCACCCAGTCAGTGCATTGGATTATGCGCCTCTGGCATCCAAGTTCCAGAATCGCTTCAGCGGCTATTGGAACTAATCAAACTACACAGGCCACGCAGGCCACCATCTCAGTTTTCCCCTGCCACACTCGTTCTGACCTATGTGCTTTACAGGAAGCAGACCCAATCATCAGGGAATTCCTGGGGTTTTGGATCCGAAGGAAGGCCCTGATGCAGCTGAACGACACCAGGCCTCCAAGGAAGTTCTGGTGCTGGTCAGACAGTGGGACCGGATGGAGGAACAAGATGGGGTGCTTTATCGCAGAGTCTGCCGCCCCAAGGGAGAAGAGGTCCTCCAGCTGGTACTACCCATGTCGCTCAAGAGTCAGGTCCTGCATCAGCTACATCATGAACATGGACATCAAGGCAGAGAACGGACTACTGATTTGGTCCATCAGCGGTGCTACTGGCCTGGAATGCACCATGACATTAAACAATGGTGTCTGGAGTGTGAGCGTTGTCAGGTAGCTAAAACACTCAACCGCTGCCTGCGCCTACATGGGCCATTTGTTGGCTTCTCGCCCAAATCAAATCCTTGCTGTTGACTTTACAACGCTGGAGCCGTCGAAGAATGGGATGGAAAATGTCCTGGTCATGACTGATGTCTTTTCAAAGTACACTCAGGCAGTCCCAACACACGACCAACGGGCCTCCACAGTGGCCACGGTGCTGGTCAATGAGTGGTTCTGCAAGTTTGGAGTGCCAAGTCGTATCCACTCTGACCAGGGCAGGAATTTTGAGAGCCATCTCATCCAACAGCTTTGCGGTATGTACAGCATTGAGAAAAGCCACACCACTCCCTACCATCCAACTGGCAATGGCCAATGTGAGCGGTTCAACCGCACTCTACATAACCTCCTACGCACCCTGCCAGTTACCAAGAAGAGGGATTGGTCGTGCTACCTACCACAAGTGACTTTCTCCTACAACACCACAGCACACCAGTCTACCGGTGAGTCTCCATTTTTCTTAATGTTTGGGCAAGACCCTCAGTTACCTGTCGATTTCCTTTTGGGCCGAGTTCAGGAACCCGTAGCTGGTAGCATTCATGACTGGATTGTGGAACACCAAACCCGGCTACGACATGCTTTTGAGGGTGCTTCCATGCACCTCGAGGCTGCCGCTGCTCAGCGTAAGAGGCACTATGACCAACGTGTACGAGACATTCCCCTGCAGGAAGATCAGATGATCTATCTCCGGAATGTTGGGGTGAGAGGCCGTCATAAAATCGCAGACATGTGGAGCTCAGTGGGGTACCAAGTGCTTAAGGCCCCAGCAGAGGAGGGTCGGTGTACACCATTGCCCGTGAACGACCTCGAAGGTAAAACATGTCCACCGGTCACTAATCAAAAGTAAATTGGCTGGTGTGGTTAACTTTCCTAGTGCGCCTCCCCAAGAGACTGAACCCCCTCCCATGGATGAGTCTTTAGATGGCGAATGGTTTGCGCTAGTTCCTGGACAGACTACTGCACCAGTTGATGTCCAGACAAGTCAACTACCGGTGGCAGTCGAGGCTGTTCCAGACAACCTGGAGCTATCCCGAAGGACCACACGCATCAATGCAGGGAGGCATCCTAACCCCCATCACCTACCACAGACAGCCGGGAGTAGGTCAATGGGGGCTACGAACTCGAGGGTACCTGTGTCTAGTGTTTCTGTCCCTTTTAGGCCCTGGCAGTAAGTCCCAATCGCCGGGACGACGATTAAAACATTAGGGGGTAGATTGTAGTGGGGAACACTCCCCAGAGAAGGGTTTGCGAACGCAGCCTTGGGGGAGGAGCCAGCCCAATCAGTGCCACTATAAAGGCACCTGTTGGCACGGCCTCTTTCACTCTTGGTCCTGTGGTGGCTCGTGGTGAGTTTACTTTCAGTTGTTTTAAGTAATTAGTATCTCATATTGTATGTTGCAGCAGGTTGTTACCCTTTTAACCTTTTGTTTTTCATTGGTAGGTTCTCCTGCTGCTGTTTTGCTCTGTTTTGCTTTTGCCTTTGTTTTGTGTTACTCTGTTTTGCTTTTGCCTTTGTTTTGTGTTACTCTGTTTTGCTTTTTGCCTTTGTTTTGTTTTACTCTGTTTTGCTTTTGCCTTTGTTTTGTTTTTCTCTGTTTTGCTTTTGGCTTTAGTAGTTTTGTTTCATCCATTTTATCTATTTTGTTAAGTCTACTTTGCTTTTATTGTTCTGCATGGGTTGTTTTGCTGGGATCTGATTTTGCATGTTGTGGCTTTTATGGTAGATTATATATACTTTTAATTCATGAAATAAACTTTTGGACAATCTTATAAAACCACGTCTCCGGCCCAATCTCGGTAACGAATCTGTGTCCTTAGTGAATCCTAAATTGACTCGTAGGGTTGCTAAACGGATATTTCTTGGGGTGCAAGTCCCCAGGTGGCGTTGTTGGTTCCCCTCCATTCCCCCTTCCCCTAAGACCCCGTCACATTCACTTAACAAATTTAGAGATACAAGAATCATTCAGTGCTTAGCTTAGCACAACGGTCAAAAAACTGTCTTGCTCCGCAGACTGATTAACCTCAACTGAGGGACTATAGGCTCTGACGTAGTCAGTAACGTAACTTAAAGGAGCCGTTCAACACACTTCTATAAATCATTAAACACATCCTATTAAAGTCTGTTATGGCTCTTACATTTCCAGCCCCTAATTGTTATGCTGGCTACAAACAATTATCAAATATGAATTACAAAGAGACATAACATATTCAACATGCATCCATAATAATGATTACATCATGTGCAAAAGGTAAATACACTTTATACAATCTTCTATCCAATTTTGAAGTCCAATTGGTTACTCTGTTTGCTTCAGCAGGCAGAGTTTGTTTATGGGTCTGTCCAGTGTGTTGGTTTTGGTTTTCACACTAACTCGCCTGACTGTTCCATTAGAATCTGGTAATGTCTTTATTACACGACCCATGATCCAAGAGTTGCGAGGGGCAGTTTCATCCATTATCAAGACAATATCTCCTGGCACTAAATTCCTCTGTAGTGTGTGCCACTTATGTCTGTCCTGAAGGAGTGGCAAATATTCTCTGGTCCATCGGGTCCAGAACAGATCCGCCATGTACTGTATCTGTTTCCAACGTCGTCGTGCATACTGATCCTCTTTTGGAGCACAAGTCTTGTAGGTCTTGTACTAGGCTGATTGCCTGTTCCTCTGTTGCCACTGATTTAAGACAGTCATCGACATAGAAGTTTTTTAGTACTGTCTCTACTGCTTCTGCGCTTGTTACTTCCTTTGCATCTTCTGCAGTTCTTCTTAAAGCATAGGAAGCACAACTAGGTGAAGATGTGGCACCAAAAAGGTGAACCTTCATCCTAAACTCTTCCACATTGCCATCCACATCACCCTCTGACCACCACAGAAACCGTAGCAGATCTGCATCTTCCTCTGGGACCTTCACCTGGTAGAACATGGACTCTATATCCGCCATAAGTGCCACTGGGTGTTCCCTGAATCTTAATAGGACACCAATGAGCGAGTTAGTGAGATCAGGTCCTTGGAGTAACTGCTCATTCAGGGCCATTCCCTGATACCTAGCAGTGCAGTCAAATACTACTCTTATCTTCTTTTTCTTGGGGTGGTACACGCCATGGTGAGGAATGTACCACACTCTGCCATTACTGCGATTTAACTGCTCAGTGGGTATTTTCTCGGCGTAGCCTTTTTCAATAATGCCTTTCATGAAGACCTTGTAATCTTCATGGAATTCTGGATTTCTTTTGAGTTTTCTCTTTAGACTATCAACCCGCTGCTGAGCAATGCAACGATTATTTGGCACTCTGATGTTTTCATTTCTCAGTGGCAAACTCATGCAGTAGTGTCCATCGACCAACTTCGCTGACCCTGTAACCAGGTGCATGAATTGTTGATCCTCCTGGGACATTTCATCCTTCTCTTCACAGCTTCTTTCTGTGAAATCTGTATTGTACTGCTTCACTAGCAATTCTTCAATTTCTACCACTGAGATGTGATTAGCAGAGTAGCTTTGCAGTTTACCGCTGGCTGTCCTAGGGTTTTCGGCTTTTCTGAGAGGTCCATTTATCAACCATCCAAGAGCAGTTTTGACAGCATATGGTCCCTCACCTTCACTGTTTATGACCCGCCATGGTTCCATGGCTTTTGGGATGTTGGCACCTATAAGCAGACCGACTTCTGCTTCAATACGAGGGAGATGCACATCTTTCAGGTAAGGCCAGTGAGAAATATCTTCCTGTTGTGGAATGTTTTCTTTCTTTACTGGGATGTGGCTATGTGTAAACACCTTTGGCAATTCAATGTATGTGTTCTCTTCAATACCACATATTTCTAGGTCTGAAAGAACACAACTGTTCATCAATTTGTGACTGTTCGACTTGTCTTGACCCATTGTGTCGAGAAGAAACTGGGTGCGCTTTCCTTTAAGGTTTAGTGTTTTCTGTAGCTCTTCACTGCAAAAGGTTGCAGTGCTCCCAGGATCTATAAAGGCGTATGTTTCTACATACCTTTCACTCTTTCTGGATTTTAGCTTTACTGGTACCACAGCTAGAACACATTTTCCTTCTCCAGCCCCAGTGCTTCCACAAACCTCTTGATCCAATGACACATAGGCACTTGAGATAGCGCTTCTCTTCAACTTCCGGCGCAGCATTATTTTCTTTAATGACGTGGAGTATGTCCGGGTGCCCCTGAGAACAGGTCCGACACACCATTCTCTTTTTGCAATTCTTACTAAGGTGCCCCAGTGTAAGGCATCCAAAGCAAAGGCCTTTAGCCTTCAGGAAGTCTATCCGTTCTCTGTTTGTCAGATCTGTAATCGTATTGCAGACAGACAGAGCATGATTCTTCTGACAGAATAAGCATGGTTTGTGGAAAGCTGTAACAACATCTTTCACTGGGCTGCTTGTTCTTGTGGTTGTCTCTGAGGTTGTGTCCTGTACACCTGTAACAAAAGTGCTTTTGCTTTGACCAGTTTTCCAGATGGTTCTCTCTTGGTAGTTTTATCTTTTTCCTTTGTGCCTTCGTAACTCTCCACCACAACTCCAAAAAGGATCCAGAGCTACCTTTTGCCTGCCGATCGATGAAGTCGACTAGGTTAGAAAACCTTGCTCGTCCTCTTCCTCTCTCATGGATCTCAAATGCCGCGTTCTCCACTTCTCTCTAAATTTGTAAGGAAGCTTTGAAATGACAACTCGCATGTTAGTAGGATTATCCATTTCTTCCATGTATTCTATATCAGCCATAGTGTTCCTACAGCCAATCAGAAAAGAGCGTAGGCGCTTAATGCTTTAGCATCCTCTGGTTTGATCTGAGGCCATTTTAATGCCTTATCCATGTATGCATTGGCTATCTTCAGCTCATCTCCGTAATGCGTTTGGAGTAGCTTTCTGGCCTCTGAATAGCCTCTGTCTGATGACATATGCTCGCAACTGCGAACAAGCTCTTGTGGTTCCCCACTGGTATACTGCTCCAAGTAATAAAGCTTGTCCTGATAGCTGTCAACTTTGCTATCCACTGCATGTTCAAAAGCCCTAATGAAAGATTTGTAAGTAAGAGAGTCACCTTTAAATACTGGAACGTCCCTGCATGGGAGGTGAGACATAGTCTGCTGCTTAACAAGCATTTCAATTATCACATTTTGCCTCTGCATGACTTGGTACAGCCCACTGTCATTGTTCCCAGATCGACGGCGACCGTCATCATAGACGGGTAGCTTGTCTTGTGCTCTCTCTTCCCTTCTAGCTCCACCCTCTTTCAGGGAGAGGGTGGAGCTATCTCTCTCAGGTCTGGTATGCCTGGAGCAACACCACCTGAGAGGGATCAGCTAATCAGTGAGCGGGGCTTTTATACACCCAAGTGTTTCTCTCTCGCTCTCTCCACATCTGAGCTGTGACTATTCGGTGACATGGTGCCTAGGTGTAGGCCACCATTAGTATTTTCGAGTCAAGCTTGTAGGGGTTCTCTGCCATTTTTGTTGTCTGTTTTCTTTTGTTTTATGGTCAGACAAGGTACAAAAAAAATATTGTTTTTCCTTTCTTCTGTGGTAGGTCAGTGGTATCCTTTGATTTTTAGTTAGCATCATAGTTGTGTTTGTTGTGTTGGCCTTGGAGACCCTGACGCCTATTTTTCTGTAACTTCTGTGTTAATCTACCCTTCGTTAAACCTTACCTCTGAAATAAATATTCCTTATATTTAACTTTATTGTCTGCCTCCTTTGTTTTCCCCCGTATTTGTATCCCTTCTTTGTATGTTACGGTCTGTGAATCCCTAGTTAAGCGAGAGGCCGTAACAGTGTGTCTGTTATTCACGTGTTGGTAAACTTGCATTCATAACTGGGAGAGTAACAATCAAGCTCAGCATTCCACAATTTCACATGAAGCCGTTTCATCAGAAAGCGTTGGCGCTGACACAATGAAGTCCTATTGATTTCAGAGGGTGTAAGAGGAACATCTTTCTGAGCTGGAGCCGATATAAAAAAGTGGCGAGACAATTTCAAAAGCTGAGTTATGAGTTGTTCAGTTAAACGTGAGGTAATTCATTTTGAGGTTCTGTTTTCAACCTTTTGTGAGAACAGGTGTCTTCTTCTTTTTTTTAAATGATATATATCTCAGTTCAGAAATACCATTAAAGCACAGAGGGAAGCACACCAAGACAGACAAAACACATCGTGGAAACCTGTTCTGCAGCATGATGAAGAATGATGACTCTTCCTCTCCCTGTCTGCCAACTAGAGGAGGACAATTGTTCAATCATTGCTTTTTCATCCAAGGTGGAGTCAAGGGATCGCTTGTTTTACCAGTGTGTGTGAGGGGAAACGTACTGATCCAAAGGTCACTGGAAAAAGTGTTGGATGGAGGTGGAAAGTCTCCTATGTTTTATGGAAGACTGATACAACTTGATATCAGCATTAGTAAAAGTGAACGGATGTTTTGAAAAGTGAATTAAGTCAGTTTAGAGATGACAGTGTGTTATTGTCCTGAGGTGACACAGCTGCATCATGACGGCGAGGATTATGGGGAAAGCTTCAGACGCTATTACGGTTGCTATAAGTAACAGTCTCTTGTCCATGGCTACCAAGTTACAGAATACAAGAATATCGTAGCCATATATGGGCATGTGTCTCACAGAGATGATGTCACCAACGTCTGCAAGGGCTCCCCTTTCATTCGTGGGAATGTAAAGACAGAGTGGGTGTGTGCTCCCCGGAGCCACACAGAGGGCATGCGTAGAGCAGTACGTGGCTTTGAGAGGGACAGACCGGTTTAGTTAAACGAAGTGAAACAAAACTTGAGGAAGAAGAAGCATGTTGCGTCATGATTTCTACACCAAGATAAATAGCTCTTAGTTCAAAGTGGAATGAGACAGGAATTGAAGGAAGGCCCCGAATAGAGTGTTATATAGAAGGCAATATAGGAAGAGAGAGAGAGAGAGAGAGAGAAAAAGAGAGGGAGCAAGCAACAGAGAGCAAGAGAGAAGGAGTAAAAAACAAGACAGGGGAGAAGCCGCTTTCGTTCAGTGCTCAGCCTGTTGGTATCTTACTGAAGGCGTCCTGCGTCAGCACCATGGGAAAATCAGGTAAGTGAAAACTGCACCCTGAGGATATTTACTGTGATTGTATCCATTTGGCCTGAGATAGAAAATGTGCCCATGTGAAACTGTGTGTGTGTGTGTGTGTGTGTGTGTGTGTGTGTGTGTGTGTGTGTGTGTGTGTGTGTGTGCACTTGCTTGCTTGTTTACTGCATGTGTTTGTAAGCTTTACTATCTTTGAAAAGTAGGAGGGATTAAATGCTGAGCTGCAAAGTAAGTTATTATTTTTGTTCATCTTTAACAATGCTCGCCGCGAGATTTCAAAATGTTTTTAATGATCTTAAGATTCATCTTCCAGCATGCTGAGTAGATGCTGGCTCTTAGGCAGTATTAGTATTTGTATTGTGTGTGTGTGTGTGTGTGTGTGTGTGTGTGTGTGTGTGTGTGTGTGTGTAGGGGGGGGGTACGTGCGTGTGTGGCGATTTCAATGTGCCTATTGTGTGAGAACTCAAGAGATTGTGGGGACCTATGAAAAGGCCAGTGAGTGATAGGCACCGGGCTTCGGGGGGTGACGTGAATGACGTTCTCCACTGCATCATCTGTCATGGTGTTGTACTCTGAGGTCACTCAGATTCCAGGTGATGAACTCACACTTCAGTTTGTATTCTGCAGCCATGCATGAACTGTCATGTTGCATCACCACGGGTCCTTTGTCTTGCTGCCTAACCCAGACTGCCTCTCTCCTCCGTGTGTGTCAGTCTCAAAGCAGTTTGCTGAGGAGGTGCTGCAATGCCACAATGAGTTCAGGAGGAAGCACCAGGCTCCTCCAATGAAGCTGAGCAGCAAGTTAAGCAGCCAGGCCACCCGGTGGGTTAATGCACACCCTTATCAAATTAGAAACCTTATTAGCAAGGACACATGCCAGTCATTGTCTCACTGCTCTAGATCAATTTAATTTGACGGTTCCAGCCTGTCAAATTAAATAACTACAACATCTAATGTGATACTTAGAACCCTGGTTTGTTTTTAAGTTATATTGACAATGTATTGTGTTGAGTAAATGCAAATCTAAACAGTGCTGTCAGTCAAGATGGAGTCAACTAGCTGTCTTGATTTATTAGACTCCCAGTCCCATTTTCTCGAGTTCATGGTGCAACAGCTACATTAATGCATGTGGTTTATCCACACCATGATGTATGAGTATGAGTCTCATGGGTGTCACATCCTTGAATACGTTTCCACCAGGCCCAGCTGTTGAACCCTGTCACTGCAGTAACAACCCCATATTGTACATTGGAGTAAATAATGTCACTGGATCAACACTGTGTTGATAAAACCTATACAGATTTAACTTCATGGAAATACTGTCAGGCCTAAAGAGTCTTTAAACCAGTAATCATATCAACCCAATTCAAATGGTTGCTCCTGCTTAGCATTTCTACACTAGATAAAACCTCTAAAGTATGGATGTCTCACTGTTGTTCAGTGTTTATCTTCGAGGTGTGGAAGATAACACAATGCAGAGAGCATTCAAAAACTGGGATGCCTAGAAAGTCTACATCTCCACAAATGACCTTCTGTAAAGTATACGCCACACATGGTGGCTGTCTCTCAAGTACAGGGGTGGAATTTGTTGCAGGATTCCAAACTGGGGAGAAAAGAGCGATTCACAACTTCCTTTGTCTCTTTCCACAGTTATGCTGAAAGTCTGGCCAGTACACGGATCCTGAAACACAGTGTGGAGTCCAGTAGAGGGAGCTGTGGAGAGAACCTTGCATGGGCCTCCTATGACCAATCAGGTACACACCAATCGGTTATATAGATAAAGGCAATATATACTATTCATAAAACTGAATGATGTTGTGTATATGACCTCATGAGATACACATCCCTCCATACACACACACACACACACACACACACACACACACACACACACACACACACACACACACATTGAGTCTATGGGGCTTCATGCAGACTGTTGTCCTCTGAAAGTGAACAGCTGGGATCTATTTCCCCTCCACTTTGTGTTTAAGGACTGAGACACCATGACTCACTGCAGAAATATGTCAGCGCAGGACGCTGAGATTCATAAAGCATCTCCTCAGCGCAGCACTAAAGTGCAGCGCCGGGTGACAGAAAGTTCAGCCTCGTAAACAACATGTGTTTAGATCAGATTTGTAGCTCGAGGGTGCAGGCTCCTCATATTGCTCCCATTCTGATCAATATGTACAACACAGAAGCGATTGTATTGTCCTTGAGGTTATATTTTGTGAATGTGCAGGAAAGGATGTTGCAGACCGCTGGTATGACGAAGTGAAACAGTACAACTTCAACCGCCCTGGATTCTCCTCTGCTACTGGTGACATTTACACTTCTTTCATATTTCTGTCCGTGACAAACTACTTAAAAGAATTGGCCAATATTTCAAGATACCAGGATAATCGTAAATGATAAATACATTTTCCAATACAGTATAACAATCTAATAACTAAATAAATAAACAGTAAAACGAGTAGTTCATTGATTGCAGAACATTAATCAGCCATTTTCCATTTTTAAGAAAATAAAAATATCTTTGGTTTTGATTGAATCAAGCAATTTAAATATATCAACTTGACTTTGGGAAATTGTGAATGGCATTTCTAACAATTTTCTGACACTTAATATCCAAGAATATTAATCAAGGGACTAATGAAGGAAAAATAATAATTTGTAGAAATCCTGTATAACTTCTCTCATCACATTGAATACAATAGGAACATTTAATATATATATTTTTTAATCTGATGATTCATTCAAACATTATGTATCACCGTATGTATTCATTTATTTTTGTCCTGACACCTTAAATCAAACATTTGTTTTCTGTTTCTCCTCTTGTTTTTTTCTTCTTCACTACGTCCATCTCAATGTATCATTTCTTGTTTGGTTTCTCGTTGTCACTTTCTGTTTACTCGCTCTGCGTCTCGGCGTGGTGTTTACTCAACCCCCCCCCGGCTGCAGTCCCACCTCAGCCCCTGTGTGACTGTGATTGTGTGACTCAGTGACCAGGCATCCCATGTATCACTCTTCAGCCCACACAGACATTTCCAGTCTGGCCTAATTCCTCCAGATGGTTTTCCAATAATCCTCAGACTCTAGTGTGCATGAGTCTGTTTAATTTAATCACACATAGAGACATAGTAATTCACATTGATCATATAAAGTAGCCTTAAAGAGAAAGAAAGGAAAACGTGGTACATAGGGAGGTTTGGCACTAAAGAGTGAGACAGGAGTTAAGATTCCTCGGTCTGTAAATATTTAAAAGAACTGCACTTGGCTTTGAATGTGTTATAAGAAGTCAGTTATTTCCCCCTGCTTTCATTTCTTTATATCTTTTCTTTCTCATTTCACTCACCACCTACAGGCCATTTCACAGCGATGGTGTGGAAGAGCAGCAATAAGCTGGGTGTGGGTAAGGCCACTGCATCAGACGGGTCTTCCTTTGTTGTGGCCCGATACTTCCCAGCTGGGAATATCACGAACCAGGGACACTTTGAGAACAACGTGCTCCCGGCTAAGACCGCCACCTAATGATGCATGGACCCCTAACACGTGACTGTTATCTGCCTGCACTGCTATGAAGACCACTCAAGAGAGCACCACTCCTTGCCTAGTAGAGATCCAGACTGCCGTTGTGTATGGATTTTGAAACATGAAATGCACTCTGGTTTAAAATCCACATTTTTATTTTGAAAAGGGACCTATGTACGCTATAGTGTTTAGAATAAAGTCAGCACTACTGTTTGACATTGCTAACAAAACAATTCCAGTGACCATTTGCATTGCCTATGACAGTATTTCATTCATTAATGTCAATATGTTTATATTTCCACACACTGAAACACATCATAGCCTCACATGAGGAAGAGTGGGAGCGAAGTCATTTAAAGGGACAGGCTTCAAGCGTTTACATTTCATTGCATATTATTTAAAGCTGATGAATCAACATGTTCATGTGTTTGTGTTATTTCCAAGACTTATCAGAGCAGAACCCCACAGTCCAGTGTATGTGTTTTGTATTCTAACCAGTTTTGTACAATAAAGTTGAGAGATTGCCAGAAATGCATTTGGCATCTTTCTGCGCATGACTGTCATCGGTGCTGTGTCACATTGTAAGAGAGTGGAAAAGAGAACAAACAAAGGGTTGTTTCATAATGACACATCCACATCTGAGTCTATGGAGTATGAATAATATAGGAACATTTTAGACAATGTTAGTTGTAAACACTGACTAATGGGTGTTTTTTTTTCAAGCTTAGTATTAAACCTTTCAGGTGCATTGTTTTTATAGGCTGTGTGCCATCTTCATTGACTCTTTAACCAGTTACATATAGATTGATATTTACACATCTGAAGAAAAGATTACATGTATGGCCTTTATTATAACACCAAAAGTATTCTAATAGCCCTTGTAGTTGCAGAGATAACCCCATTTTACTTTGGGTATGCAATTCTCAATTTGTTTTTAAAAGCTTAAAGGTCAGAATAATTGTAAGACTTGCATAGATCTCCTGGGTCCAAAGAAGGATACAGCAGGGCAACATATGTATTTGAGATTTATATGTATTTATCTGCAGAGTGTTTTAGAAAAACATTAACACAATCATTGTGTAATCTTACAATGCAACATACTTGCAATGTTTCGTTTAAAAATACATTACCGTAAATAACGTTTTCCCCTATTCCACGTGGGCCTTGGCATCTGCCACATGAACAGCCGGTGATGATATAACAGCCTTTCCCATTAAAAGACTATTTACCTTATAGATAATCACCTGAAGGTGCGGATGAAAAATAAGCATTTTCTTTGTTTTTCATTTGCTCTTTTTTTAAATACAGGCCTGTTATCCCTGGAAATCTGCACAACATACTTTATCTACGTTGTTGTTCCTTAGTTTGAGTGAAAGCAAGTTCCAATCTGAGCTGAATTGGAAGAATCCTAATGTTAAAACAAGTAACACTGAACCATCTGCAATCTCTCAGTAAAATCAATCTTACAACGCAGTCACAGCCCACATTGGAACAGACTTTATTTAGCGGATATTGGGGATGCAACATACAGTAGCAGCGATACAGAAGAGTCAATGGCGTATAGGCTTTATAGGCTGGAGGAGGGGATGAGGAGTCAAATCATCCTCACCACATCACATGGTCAGCTCCTAAAAGGAAGAGGGAGAGAGAGAGACGGAAAGAGAAGAGCGACACATTGAATAATGTTACAATGAAACAATGAACAGTCAGTGAAGAAATCAAATTCAGTTGAAAACAAAACTATTACAAGTGATTTTCCTCCATTATTCAAACAGTCTTCCCATGAGTCCCTCTAGATGTCCCACAACATCAATACACGGACTGTTTTCACAGTCAACATTTGCTAGTGATCTCAAGGCAGCTTCATCTTGCCTTAACCCCATCAGTAAAATCCACTGCGTCACTAACAGCAACAACTCACACTGAGTTGTTGCTGCCCCCTAGTGGACATCCCATGACACTGTAAAGAATGCTCAGTTATTGTCTCTCTACTTGTGATTTGTCCTATTTCTCCTCCCCCCCCCCCCCCCCCACGCCCTCTCTCTTTATACACTCCCCGCCCACTGGCGATGACTCGTGATTTTGTTCCCCATCTGTCCTCCCTCTACCCTCCTTCGTCCTCACCATGATAGCATTCACAATGTCATTCTTGTTGTGCTTCAGAGCACGGACAGCCTTGGCCCGTGACACGTTGGCCTGAGCCATCACCAGCTCGATGTCCCTCTGCTCGAGACCTCCCTCATCCACCTAATGGATAGAAACAAAGAAAAAGAGGGAGAGATACAGTTAACAAGAGAATACAATATTGTACTGAAGAATATAACATACAGCGCTGACGTTAATTAGTATAAGAGGTATTTAGAAAAAATAGTTGAGACAATAAGTACCTCTTCTTTCTCCTCTTCACTATCTTCTTTGATGGTGAGGCTGGGTGGGACAGGTGGGGCCAGGGGAGAAGAGGTCACTGGCATCTTGAATTTCTCTGCAGCCGCTTTGTGAGCCTGCTGAGAAAGGTCCTCGATCTGACAGGAGAGGAGAGGTTGAGAGGCGATGCGATGCATGTGCGGGCGCTTGAATAGCTAAGAAAGAAAGACAGACTGACCTTTGCCTCTCCAAATACAATGTAAATGTCTGATGCAGGGCTTTTGAACACATCTGGTCTGCTGATGACAAACAAGATACTCTTGGACTTCCTAATGGTGATTCTGGTCACACCATGGACCGGCTTCAGACCCAGTTTAGACATGGCCTACACAACACACACAGTAAGACGGTCAGGAATAAAGACAACATAAACGCTGGTGTCATTTAGACTCCACTTGGTTCGCTCAAATATGTTTTATTCAGCCAGTAGTCTGACCTTGCGTGCCTTCTTCTCACTGCGACTCTGTTTTGGTCTGTTTAGCCCTTCATCTGTAAAGGACTGAAACAAAACACGAATATCAGCTACTTTAACTGGAACAATCTTTTTCATTCAGCAATTCTGCACATATCACAGAATGTGGCTCAGCCTATACCCAATCTGGTTATCATAGTGGTTTTGCTGATGTCAGACAGACTGTTTTCACTTCCACACGCAGGAAGCGATGTATTTTATGTTTCTAGCTACAGGAGTAACTGCAATTTGCTTGAAGCACACACAAAAACAAAAACTTCTATATACCAAGCAGCTAAATCTTCTTTTATGTTCTCCTCAGCAGTAACTGCAATTTGAGACATCAAGATCTCCACGTAACACTCTTTTTAGTTTTCAGGTTGTCAGTATGTAAGCTAACAAGCTCTGACTATCACAAAACCACAGTCTCGAGATCTGAAAATTCTATTTGTCAACATAATCTCAATGTAGTCCCAATATCACATGTTGGAACAGTTATGTACTCTAGCTCTAAGTACAGGAAATGGAGGTTTCCAACAGAGCAGTGAGAGCAGACTCACCTGGGGCTCTGATGGTCTCAGGGGCTCGGGCTCCTCCAGCTCAGGCATCGACCCCTCGCTCTCAGACTCGTTACAGGAAGCCAATATGGAACCTACACAAGCACACATTCAACACACATCCTGCACATGTAAGTGAAGGGTGTCTTATGATAAGACACCCTTCATAAGACTCTTCTCCTTAATGCCATATAAACTAATCACCATAGCAGACGTCATGAGGGCATTGGTGAATCTCATTAGTGCAATGCTATTGAGGAGCTCATCTAATCAACGTCAGGGAATTAAATGACCCCACTTGAAAAAACTACATGTAATCATATGGTATCTGCATACTGTGAACTTTTTTAAACTTTATTTGCAAAGTGTTATTGACAACAAAAGTTCACACTTCATCCATAATTCAATCATATAGTGCAGAGGATGTACGTCTCTTGTGATATTGTCTGTTGTAACACTTTAAGTTATTCTGTCATATTTTTTCAATTTTTATTCAAAAACATGTAAATGAAACAAACAGCAACAGCAGCTGAGGGTTTACTATTGTATCAACGGAGAGAGTGGTGGTAAAGGTGATTCCTGATGTTGAATCTTATTTCCAATATAAGGTCAGAAACAACTTACAGTTGTTTTTGAAGGAAAGGTCGATCTCTTCTGCAATCCTGTGACTGTGGTTGATTGGACAGCCCGACTGTCTGTTGGACATCTGGTGAGCAGAGAACGGTTGCATTTCTCGCTGATTGGATGGACCAGACTCTCTCTGCATGGCTCCATTTCTGTTTCCTGCCACTCCTCTGGCCTGGGATCTGAGGCCACGTCGAGGCAGTCCACCGTCATCCTCACTGTCCGTCTCTTCCTCAGCCAAACTGGGACCTTGGATACATCCATCAATCGTATTTGCATTAGGAATGACACATTTTACTTCAACACACTTTTTATGTTTCCTGCTGTTCTTTTTTTACTGTTTAAAAACTAACAGACATGGGGAATATAATGCAAATTTTCCTTTTTGATAATAAATCACAAAAAAATAAAAGAAATAGCCATGTGTATTGTAGAGTGAACCAATGGCTTATTGATGGTGGAACGGACCAGTGTTGATCTGTGATTTGTACGGATCCCCCATCGCAGTTTGACACGCGCGTGACCCGCAGATTAACGACAGTTTAACGTTCACCGTCACAGGGTAAAATAAAGTTTGACTGACTACTGTTATCTGTCGATATTCAGTAAAATACTTGATCAGGACATCAGCGATAATTTTCCTCTAGTCTCTGATCTCTGATAATGCACCGTGAATTTTATGATCCGTTGCACCATCACAAGCTGTCATTTCTCTACTCACCTCTGCACCTGTCTTGTATGCTCCATGTGCAACTCTGCTTGATTTGTGTGTGAGGCTGGACGTTGAGATTAGGCTGAGCCTGGGGACGGGAAATAGAGTCTGGAAAACATGCTGAGTGTAGAGTTCCAGGCGCGGGTGAAGACGACTCCTGGGTTGGCTGGGACAGGCTTAACAGCGTGGCAGTGGGAAATGAGGGCGAAGAGACACTTGTGGTAGATGTAGTTGATGCAGAAAAGACAACATTCATCTCTTGGAGGTTGATGTTAGGAGGTAATTGGGAACCAGGGGCTTTTTGTGTTGTGGGGGAGGTAGAGGAAAGTGTAGCGGGGGTGTGGGACATAGACTGAGAGGGCTGTTGCTGGGCTGAGAGTACAGGTTGGGATTCCTGCACAGGTGTGGGAAGATCATCATCTGGCTCTCTTGAGGCACATGGTAGAGGAGAGGAGGAGGAAATTGGAGGTGGTGAGGAAGAGAGTGGAGTCAAAGAGTATGATATGGCATCATGGGAGGATGGGCTGTGGCCAGTATTGATGTTGTTATCATTAATATCCACTGTGATCCCTCTCTGACTATCAGATAGTGGTCTGTTATCAAGCACTTCCTGTTTCTGATGTAGTTCTTGGTTCATTGCCAACACGACATTGAGGTTATCTGGGGTATGCATGGTAGAATTGCAGTATCCATGTCTAGGATTTTTGACATCAGGACTGGCACTGTTATCCCTCTGCACCTGTGACCGAAATGTATCCTCATCGGTCCCAGAAGTCCTCTGTTCATAGTATGACGATGATGATTTTTTGTTTGCCTTTCTACCTGTCTTCGTTTTACATTTTTCTGGGACCCCTTTTGTCCATTCATCTGCTGTGGGATTTAATAGAACAGAAGGTTTCTTTGGATCATCAACAGTTTCAGGGCTGCAGTCAGGGTGACTGCCTGCCGGTGATGCCCTGTATTTGTTCTGCTTCCCTCTCCTCCCTTTCTTAGCAGCAATTGGTTTATCAGTGCAAAGTTCCTCTTGAGAGACGTGATACACGTGACGCTCTTGGCCCGTCTGTGCAGGAGAGTTTTTCCTTGCTTTTTTATTCTTTTTATCTTTATCCACATCTCTCTTTTTTGCTTTCTCTTCCACTTGTTCTTCCTCAACCTCTTCCCCTGAGTTACTTCCATCACACTGCTGTCCTCTAAAGGCATTGTTAGTCTTTGGATCCTCAACAAGTCTGTTAGTCACATGATTGACATCATCCCTTCTTTGGCGTTCAGTCTGAGGCTCCGCCATCTCAGGTTCCGACTGAGAACCGGCATTTTCCATCTTTTCTTTACAAGCTCGACTTGGTCTGGATTCATTCGATTTACATTTAGGAGTAAAGGAACCAAAGGATCCATGGAGCAAAGAAAAGGCTGTATTACTCTCTTGAGTGATTGCCTGACACTCTAGACTAGTGTGACATCTGGATCGGGCTTTATCTGGTGGAGTCAGATGCTGGTTTGTTACAGCTTTGTCCAGGTGAGTTTCAACTAATGGCACTGAGATGCTACAGGCCCCTTCCTTTGATGGTGCCTGTGTTGTGTCATTTGTCGGGTGTATAGAGCTGTCTCTATGTTTCCCTTCTTCAGGAATTGTGTCGGAACCCTGAGGTGGCATTTCCTCAAGTGGAATATTCGACACAGAATCTCTAATACTGAAACTCACACCCTGGGGTCTCACTTCCTCTGATAGTGCATTCAGACTTCCACACATGGCTACTTCCAAGGAGTTAAAAGCTGAGTCATTGTTATTGTTCGCGTTCTGCCAAGTGTTTTGTGTTTGTGTGTGAGTGGTATCTCCATCATTGTCTGGATTTAGATTACTGACATCATCCTCTGGGAATCTGGAGCTTCCATCCTCGCCTCCACCTGCTTCTGAGATCTCCTCGATGGACTTCCAGCAAGCCAAGTTGGACTCAGAAGCGCCCTCTCCAACCAATTCTTCATCTGCCATCCGGTCCCTCTTTCTACACTGACTGTTGTTGTCTTCTTCATCCAGAACAGCACGTAGAACATTGTCATAATTGTCAGACACTTCACTGGTCATGTTGGGAACCACTGCCATCTCTGTGCTTTGACCCTCTGTGTCACACATGAGCAGACCCTCTGCCTCCAACTCATACCTCTTCCCCAGAGACAAGGAGAGAGACTCCCCTGCTCCCCAGACAGAAAACTCTGCCCCTGAGCCTAATCCTAAAGTGAACCCCAGCCCCATCCTGTCATGGCACCATGCCCCAGGTCCAGGACGCATCTCCCTGCTCCCATCCATGCTGTCTGTTTCAGAGTTTTCCCTTTTGGGTGAGATGGCAAGTGGTGAGTGTGGGGATCCAACAGCTGCCAGTACCCCCTCATCTGTACTCAGAGTATTTTCTCTCAAGTTCTCCTGAGCAGAGTCACCGGGGATCACGGCCAGATTGTCAGCAAGTTCTGAGATGACCTCTGCAGAAACCGAAACAGGGATATTACTGGGGTTGGGACAAGGGTCTTTTGGGCAGGAGAGAAGAAGAACTCCTTTATTTAAGTCATTGGTGGCAGAGTCAATGCTTCGACACTCCACACTCGTAGACTCAGCTGAGGCATTCCCATTCCTCTGGTCAAGCTCAATGTCAAACTCCCTGTGAACATTGGTCCTACATATGGCCTCAGCCCCTAAAGGCACATCTGATTTATTGGAGAAAGACTTTGATAATACAACTCTACTTGCCCCTACAGCCCTGTGGCTTTCTGCCTGATAATGACGAGGCTTGATGAGCAATTTGAAAGAGTCCCTTTCTGGTTCTGCTGTGGGTTCCTCCCCTGAACAATCCTTGCTCTCTTGCAAATCATCATCTTTCTTCTGGGGATTTTCTTTTTGACGAACTGAACTATTAAGTGCTGCTGTCTCTGAAGGAGGAGAGGTGTGGAACTCAGCTATAGGACCAGATGGACCACAAAAAACCACAGGAAGGGTGGATGGGTCGAAAGGAGGGCTTTTTTTAGGCTGTTCATGAGAGTTGAAGGAACCACAGAGAGCCATTATCTCACTTACACTCACGCTCTCATCCAGATTGCTGGATGACTCTGGTTGACAAAAGATTGCTTCTAAAGTACCAGATGGTCTCTGCTCATCCACTGGTTTGTCTGTGCTCACTTGTGTGTGCAGAGGTGTTGTCTGACCTATTCCACTGGTAGACGTCAGTTCAGGGTCGGACTGTGGTTTAAGGGGTGTAGGTTCATCAGGAGGTTTGTCTGTGCTCAGTTGTGTGTGCAAAGGTTCAGTTGGACCTGTCCCAGTGGTAGACCCCTGTTCCGCTTCTGTTTGGACTTCAGATAGATCAAGTGCATCCATTGGTGTGGGTTCTAGTGATTGTGCATGCCTCTCAGTGCTGTATAGACGTTCATCCTCCTCTCCATTATAGGATGCAGAATCTAATGAGTCATCTGTATCGTCATGGAAACAGAAGGATTCGTCCAACCCCTCATTGATAGATGTCTCTGAAAGTGAATGAAGGAAGGATGCAGAGCTGTCTTCTTCTGTAGGATCCTCCACTGCTTTGAGAACACACTTATCCTTGTCCTCTTCCTGCTCTTTTTCTTCCCCCGCTTCCGCCTCTTCTACCACTTTCACCTCTACCTTTACTTCCTCATCCACCTCATCATGATCGCCATTGTCATCATCTTCCTTATTTTCATCATTGCCATCACCGCCAGCAGTGCTATTAGCATTGTCTTCTCCCTCATCGTCATAATCATAATCATCCTCTTCATCATCGACATCTTCAACATCTGCCTCCTCCTCTCCAGCTGCGTAAGCATTAACATCCTTTCCTTCATTTCTGTCATTACTTTCTCCTATATCGTTCTCGTCCTCTGTGGGGAAGAGGGTGATTTCCATTGAATCGGCCTTAAAGATAAGGCTGGTGTGGAGGGGAAAAGAGAGGAGGGAGGCTGGGATCATCATTTCCTCATCTGGCATATCATCACCACAAGCTGCCTGGGAAAACATGAAAGAACTGGGGCCAAACACACCAAAGGCTCCAGGACAGAAGGCATCCAGGGGGCTGACAGGTGAGTCAGGACTAAGGCTCGATGAGGCCATGGTCATGCTCTCTGTGTCAGGAGTCAAGGCAGTGGAGGGTCGTTCTGGGAGGTCATCCATCTGTCCATAGTGTTCCTCTGATATACATGCTTCCAGTTGCAATTTCAGGCCTGTCTGCATGGGTCTAGAGTACTCTGCTCTCCCTGCAGTAGCCTCTTCCAGTGGGCAGAGTGAGCTCTCAGACTCTCCCCCATCCTCCTGGGAGTCACTGCTACGGCTGCTACTGCTCCTTAGCGGGGACACATCGTCAGTCAGCCAGCAAGGACGACAACTTTCTCTAGCCATCTTGATCTCTTCCTCTTTTAGAGCCTCTTCCTCCTCGAGGATCACTGTCCCTGTTATGCCCATCCGTGTATTCATGACAAAATTCTCAGGGCGGTACAGGCAGAAGTCTCCTGCTCTTTCCTCTTCCCGCTCAATACCTGTTCGTCCTTTTTCCTCCCCAACTTCATCTCCAATCTCTGATAAGGAGCCCACAAAGCAGGCGGGGGCCTCCTGTGATTCTTCTGTGAGGAGCAGGTTGGGAGAAGTGGATGGGGAGGTGGACGATGTGTAAGAGGAAGTCCAGCTGCCTCCTTCTGCTGTGATATAAGAGCCAGAGGGTGAGGTGAGAGGAGAGCAGAGGTCCTCGCTGTCTGAGGGAGAGCCAGGGGAGAGGGGGCAGGCTGGAGAACCTGGATATGAATGATGCTTAAGGTGCGAAGAGCGGGAGGCCATCTTGATTGGGGTGGAAGGAGCGGTATAGTATAGGTCAGGGTCAAGAGATGTGGGCACACCCACTCGTAGTGGGTCAACAGCATAGGCTGGCTCAGAGAAGGACAAAGCAACTGGACAGGCCAGTTCAGAAAAAGAAGGGGAAGGCACTTCATCTTGAGAGAGGTTTTGACTCTCTTCCTTTTTGTCTTTCAAACTATCATCTGTTGTGATTGGCGCTGTGGAGGATGAGGTAGGGATGGGGTTACGAAAAGAGGAAGGGAGTGTGGTTGGGGGCTGCATAGGGTGTTTTTGCTTCTCCTGCTGTTTTTGAGGGATTTTGAATTGGTTAGTTTCCACCTCTGTCTCTTTCGCTTGGGACTGAGGACCTGCATGCATTGGAATAGCTGGCAAAGGGATAGCCTGACCACTTGGCTTAAGCAGGGGTCTCCTTTTCTGGATCTCTGTTGTTTTGCGCAGTGTCTCTTGACCCATCACCACCCTTGCATCCATGGTCTGTGGCTCTTGATAGTCACTCTCCACCTCAGAACCAGTCAGGACCTGGGAGAAACACAGTATCATCCATAATAGAGTTAATACCAGTATACCAATACGATGTATCTGGAAGCAAATCGGATGTACAATTGTAAACATGATCACTCACACACAATACACACCTTGATTCTCTCCATCTTAATAGGGACATGGCGGCCACATGGTCCATGACCACCTAATTTCCCAGATAGTCTGACTGTGTTGTTGCGATAGTCAGAGCCTTCAGGTTGTGGTCTTGGAGTACCAGAGGAGCTAGGTATTGCATGAAATAGTCGTGGTCCAAATGGAGAGGTGCATGCTGGGAGTAGCTTCTGAGGAGTACTGGGAGATGGGCTAGAACCACTGTCACTAGGAGAGGAGCCACTGTCACTAGGGCTGGAGTCAATAGAAGGGTGTCTGGTCATGTCTGGAAAACAGAAAAAAACATTACAAAACAACTGCTAAAATAAATGGAAAGGGCAGTTGAATCAACTTTTTGAATCAAGGACACGTCTACTTCGCAGATGTATGGGACATTTGAACAGTAGGAATAAACAAAGAAGTGATATCAATTGAGCTGACTGAATCATCTCAGCACAACTAAACAAGAAATGATCAGAAAGGCTAAGCCTCTTTTATTGTAAAATAATATAGTTATTATCTCCTCAGCTGAACTTTACTTTTCATTGCCAACACATAAATAGAGCTCCATAATGTCACCGCAATGTCAGTCAGTAGATTCACCAAATGTCTCGCCTCTGTGTTACCCTGACACTTAAGATGTCTTTAGCGAGCAAAACCATAACCAGATTGACCAACTGAATAACCCAGGCTGTTTTATCTCACCATAAAGCTGGACTCAAATCATTGAAGTGTAAAACAATGCTTCATCACACCCACTTCCGTTTCTATCTCCAAGTTCTCCGTCTCTCTTTTTTTATCAACATACACAATTGCACAATTAGCCAGAAGCAAAAGGAACTCTGTCATTGAATTACGGTGTTCTCTGTCCTCTTGTCCTTCTAGACCTTGCTATCATCTTACGGCCATCAAGAGTGGAGAGATCACTGACACAAACTGACAGGATGCCTCACAGAAAGGGGGGCAGGGGTGAGTGGAGGGACTCTTGTGTATAAACAAGAAGGGAGAAATAATTGCAGAGATAAAATGGAATTAAAGACTTTATTCATCATTTTGTCAGTTGCACTGCTTATCATCAATTCATTTTTTTTGTTGAATTGATTAGCATCACATACAATATTCGCAGTAACAACCCAAATGCTATTAAAGCCACTTTCTTTATAGCACAAATTGAGGGAACAGAACTTTAATTGGCTCTCCTAACTGGGCCATTGCCACGGTGACCTCGTTCCTCATGCTGATCGGCCATTACGAATCACAAGTGGCTCAGCTCGGTGCCAGCCACAAGCACACACACCCACATATCACCTCTGTCTCACTCTTGAAATTCCTCTCTAAACTATTTTTGTATCCGCTCTGCATCCATAAATATAAATATATGTGTATGTGTATGAGTGTACGTATATATGTATATATATATATGCCTTTACTCGTAGTGGTGAGTCTTAGCTCAATTCTCTTGCCTCCATGTTCTTTTTCTCCCTTCACAGTACATCTCCTCCCTCGTTGCTCTCCTGCCCTGCCTGTGGTTGGTGGCAGATGCAATCATCAGCACTTAGCAGCCATGTCTGATCGATGCCCAATGATAATCTCTGGGTGTGTTGTGTGCAAGTCATGCAACAAACACTCAAATGTTCCACTAATCAGAACGATGCACAGTGAGCCAAACTGCTGCTCTACACTTGTACAGCAAAGTCTTATTTGGTTAAGCGGTATAGAACACGTGATTTATTTCCTCTTATCATAGCCTGATAAAAAGGCACCAGTGGCCGTATGTTTAGGTGAACAAAAAAACATAATTAATATATATCTGACTTATAGAAAATCAAACAAAACCACCACATTGAACACATTCAGAAACAATGTCTATGCTACATTGGCATCACATTGCACTGTTGGAGCTACTGTTTTGCTAGAATGCTAAATGAACCAATGACATGTATTATGTATGCTAGCATAACGGCCCGTCTCTGTCTCCTAGCTGCAGTTACACTGCTGTGAATAATACATAGATGTCTGACCCCTCCCTGGCCCGGCCTGCAATTCTCCTCTGGGAGGACGCAGTGAAATTGAGCTCCCGGCTTGCCGTAAGAGGAGCAGGCCACACGCAGAAAGCTGAACAGACTAGAGCTGCGTCACAGAGGCTGCAGCGCTGGCCTGTCGGCATGGGGTGCCTCTAGTATATCTACTGCTCAGATTTGGCTTTGAAGAACAGACACCACAATAGTTTGTTTGTCTTTCTCCATGAGATCTCACCTCTTCAGTCAGAATCAATCCTCTAATCTCTCCTCTTTCATCACGTATGTGCCAAAAGAACACGTTGTAACTAGAGCATCCGGCAACTCTCTCTCCTCCCTCTCCTCCCAAGATTCAGGCCAAGAAATCTTTAAATAATTCCTGTCCTAACTCCTAAGAACAAATCAGGGCAATGATGAAGTCAAAATAGCAAACCATTGTAATCTAAATCCAGCAGAGAGAACACAGGGAGTTTCCATAGTAGCCATTTAGGTTATGTATCATAACTGTCAGATGTTTACAACAGTATACACCGTTCTCATGAGAGCTAAATGGTGTGAAATAAGTGCAAGAGACACTGTAATCACAAGACTTTGTCCCAAACCCGACACTCACTGACCATTATTGTCTGACTGTAATTAAGGGGCCAATTTTTTAAAATGGACCCACCCAATCACAAATCTGCACTGACAGAACATCTTCTCCTATCTCACAACGTCACATATACGGCAGCAACATTATCAACAGAAACACAACAGTTTGTGACAGAAGCTCTTGAGCGTGTGTGTTGCTACAGCACAAGCAATGCAGGATCATGACATGCTGCTGTGTCATGCTCCTGCTAACACGGGGTGAAGGGAGGAGCCACTCTACACTTATAGCTCACAAATCAGCTTGGCAGATGTGGATGCAGATGGGGTGGTGCCGGGGCTAAAGAGAAGCAGGCATGCCGGTGTTAGGTGTGGGGGAGAGGGGGCTGGGATGTGATGAGGATGGGGGTTGAGGGCTGGAGGGATTTGAAGGACATATTGTAAAGGATGGAGGCTTTAAGCTTTGGAGAGGCTGCGTATAGCTGCTGGAAAGGAGACAACCTGGGGGTTAATGAGGAGGCTAACATGCAACAGAACCACAGTGTACTCAAATTGCACATGTCAACGACAGATATGACCCCACATGGCAGTGTCAAGCAGTGAACAGTCCCTTACACTTTAACTAGCCCAGCAATCTCTATATATCTACCACACTTCTATCCTACTAACTCTCTCCCTCTCTACTCCCTCTGGTAGAATCTATTCAACACCATCCTCTCTCCTCTAAATATGTCCTTGTCTTTGATCGCATCCACCTGGTCAAATTTCCTCTTTCTTCTTCCTCCATCCCCAACCCCAGATGTCCTACCTGGTCCAGGGAGCCCCGTCTCCTCAGCTCCCTGTTCTGGATGTTTTTCGGTGGGCACAGATCTGTGAGAGCTCTCCCCCGGCATCGCTGGCTCTCTTTGGCTCTGACGCAACAATAAACCGTACAGCCGGAACAGACAAGGTGAACAGGGAGAGGGAGTGAGAGAGTGATAAAGAGGAGGAAGGGGAGG
The DNA here is from genome assembly GCA_036178185.1 of Liparis tanakae. Lineage (NCBI taxonomy): Eukaryota > Metazoa > Chordata > Actinopteri > Perciformes > Liparidae > Liparis > Liparis tanakae. The sequence continues at coordinate 9,964,763 of CM070092.1, forward strand.
GGGGACCTGAATGCTCAGCGACCCAACACGCAGATCCTCCCTGCAGCACGTGTCTATCTATGTGTGTGTGTGTGTGTGTGTGTGTGTGTGTGTGTGTGTGTGTGTGTGTGTGTGTGTGTGTGTGTGAGACAGATAGAGAAGAGTAAGAGTGAGAGATGAGAGTATACACTGGTCTCTCTGTGGTGCAGCAGTGATGCTGCTGTAGTGGGCGTGTGTTTTAGAGCCTCGTGATCCAGTTCATCTGAATATACAGTATGTGTGTGTGTGTGTGTGTGTGTGTATAGATACTGAGAGGGAGCTGCAGTATCCTCTCTTGTTGCCCACATCCTGATTCCCTCCCTCCTTTCCTTCCTATCTGTGTCTCTCTCCCTCCCATCCCAACCGAGCTGACTGGATCTTGGGGGATGATGTCAGCAGATTTGCACGGCTCACTCAGTGCTGCCCTCAACCTTGAAGGAGAGGACCAGTACTGCAAAAACAAGAGGAACATGGAGAAATCAAAGGAGGGAGATTCAAGAAAAAAAAAAACCATCATTGTGAGAGAGAAACAGAGAACACAAGCAAAAGAGACGGAAACAAAAGTATACAGATAATTATGCCATCTGCCTCCTGCTGATTGCATTAATTCCTCGAGGCTTCACCAAGGAGCCGGTTACCCTGAGGGGAAGCTGCAGCATCCGTCTGCTCTCCATCCTAGCCATCTCTCCTGCACGCCTACTTGATTTACCTCAACTTTTGTAGACAAAGCGTAAGGGAGATATAGATCGAATGAGAGGGGGCGGCAGCACCGAGCCAAACGATCATCAATGATAGTTTCCATGGCAACCTACAACTCGCCATGATAGATTGCCAGCTCAGCAGAAGTGCTGCATACTGCATAATGTCCAATAGCTCACTTGACTTAAACAAATATAGCAGTTGATAAATAAAAAAAGGTGTTAGTACATTATCATCTCATCTCAGACCTGTGCACAGCAGCACTTCAGAGGCAGAACATAGAATAATGTACAAGATCATTTTATATTAAAACACTGTTTGTGTGATGTTTCACATAGTGATGAAAAGTCTTTGCTTTAATAAGATGGGCTTCACCTGCACACCCATCAGACAGCCGATACGACCCCGGAGATCAATACTGGAGCTGCTTGCTGGGTTCTTGGTCATGAAAAGAATCAATCCATTAATCCCCACATATTAGGGAGAATGAGGTAGGCGCTTCTGATACTGTGATGGATTATCAAAGGAACCATTAATTGTTCATGTTTGTTGTTTTCTGTAACCTTATTTTCTGCTCTGGCTTTGTAATATTCTTAGGATCCCTTTCAGGTGAATTCTGTTCGCTCCACAGCCTCTAATGTCAGAGCTACTGCTACCCATGCTGCTGTGTCAGCAGTTTCAGGTCAGCAAAGTGTTTACCTGTGAGTTTTACCCCAACATAGATTTAGTGGATATTTAGATATAAAACAGCCAAAGAAAAAAATGAAACGCATTCAAATGTATCTACAATGCAAAAGTGCTATACTGAGTGGCTTAAAGAATACAATTAAAAACTATTTATGAATCTTAATAACATATGCTCTGTCACTTATGTGAGAAAAGCTGTGGAAATACTTATCAACCCTGCTCAATGACGATTCAATAAGCGTTTTCAAATACTGATCACACGCAGCAGAATGCAGCAGTAGGTGTGCTACTAGCTGCCACATGAGAAATGATGCACATCCTATCTGAATACCACACCAGATACAGACAACTGCAACAGGCCCCTGACTATGTGAAAAGTGGCAGACAGAACAAGTAAAAATGGCAATAAAACAATTTATTCCATGACAAGCGGACACAAATTCACAGAGAATAAATTATTGCAATCTATTCACATGCCAATATTAAACCCAATGTTTAGGCCGAAATTATACAAGTGGAGCTTCTGTTTTGACGCAGAAGCAAAGCCTGTCGTTGATCATATAACTTCTACAGAAAGACTTTGTACATACTTTTGCAATTATTTCCATCTTTCTCTATGGCTCCAAAAACCTCCCTTTAAAATCACCATGGAAACAGGGAAAGCCCCACGTGTTGCCAAGGGAACCAGAGCTTTTTTTTTTTTTTTACTGACAAAGTATGAGAGAGCTTTTCTGCAATGCACGTGAGTGTGCGTGTGTATTCCCTGTGGGCCATTGATTTGGAAAGCTCCGATTTATCCGTCTGCCAGACTCGTTGGTTCACTTGGCCATCTCCTCGGCCACGGCCTTCCCCATTTTAACCTTCAGGTACGCCAACTTCTGCCAATCGGTTTTCAGCTCCAGCCAGTCATAATATGGCACCTGAAGGAGGACAAGAAGGATGGATTTGAAAACATTCCTTTTAAGAGCTACTGAGCATGTACCATGTCATCATCAGTGAGCGCTTAAGAACACACTTTAATAGTCACACATTTACTAGGACATGATGGCTTTTAGTCCCATGTACATGCGATTGCTCTGGTAACAAAAATCAATCAACAATGCAAAACGGAGGCAAATGACAATTGGCTGAGGTGGGTGTCCTAGATGAGAGAGAGCGCTTGCATTGGCCGAGATGAGACGGAGCTGCAGCAGCAGCAACAGCAGCAGCTCTATTTATACCAGACTGCAGCAGAGCCCACCTGAATATCTCCTCTACCAAAGTTGCCTCTCTTCTTTGCAATATTTCTCACTATCACAGCAAACACAACACACCAGGAAATTATTTGAGCAATTAATGTGTGGAATGTAAATGTATCTGAAGAACAAGTAGCTTGTAGTCACTGAAGTAGTAACTAAAACCGAAACACTGCATCATATATGGGTTTTCTCATTCACGTCTCTCCCCACCTCCACTGTGATGAAGCCAGCCAACTGGAGATGTCTCTTCATCATGGTAAACCGTCCCAGAAGGTCTTTACTCTTCGAGCTGAAGTTTGGAAATTCCCAACCCAAGAAAGCGAGCCTAAAGAGGGAGACGAATGGAGCAAAGAGGATCACTTTTTATTTTAGACAGCTAGAGCAAGAGATGCAACCTTTTAAAAAAGCAGAAAAGCAAAGATCCATCTTGAACCAAACCTAAGGCCACAGGATTCTCCTCTGGGACTCACCGATGTGCCCCTACAGGTAAAGCCTGGTCCCCTCCTACACCAGGAAGGTGAGCGGCTTTCAGCAGCAATAAATCAACTGATTTGTTGTCACAATCCAACACCAGCTCACCATCTGATTGGAGACAGGCACGTCAGTTATTAAAGATATTCACCGTAACAGAACGTTATGAATGTTACCATTAGTGTAGAAGTCTTGTAAAGCTTCAGTAAAAAGATGAACCAGACACCATGACATGTATGGGATCTCAAAGTACTCTTACCAATAGTCCATCCATAAACAGTGTCAACCCCAGTGCGAAGGTTCTCCGTCCTCCCACCAACCAGACTCTGTAAACTCTCTCTGAGACTGGTCTGCATGGGGGAGAGGGGGGCGCTTCTGACCGGCGCAGACGGGGCCTTCAGGGAGAACGGAGTATCTGAGGAGCCGGAGTGCTCCAAGTGGAGAGTAGCAGCAACGTGGAGGAGCTTCAGGCGATAATTCTCCACTCGAACTGGACTGCCCTCTACGGACAAAAACAAACAGAAATAGAGTGAGACCAGGCCGGCCACTTACACTATTCTCCAAACCACTTCAGACATGTTTTAGTCATCAATGCTTCAGATGTCCCCGTTTCACCAGAAATGTATCGGTGCAGCGCTGCCCTCTACTGAGAGAGAGTGGTCATTTGGTTTGGCAGTCACTTACCAGAAGGTACTAATATATATATATATATATATATATATATATATATATATATATATATATATATATTAGGGCTGGCCACGTTAATCGTGCGTTAACGCATCACTGCGTTAACGCCGACAATTATTTTATCGCGCGTTAACGCAGGTTTAATTATTTTTTATGTATTCCCCCGTCAACACAGCTCGGAGATCAGCTGTGTCGCACGCACATACCACCCCCCCACCCCTCCTGTCAACAACTGCGTCTGACGCCTCCTCAGCTGTGCCTCGATCAGCTGTTGTGCGGCAGGTGAACTCTCTCGCTAGTCGCTAGGTTAAACAGAGAGAGAGGGAGAGAGCGCAAACGTCCCCCTTATAAGGAAGTGGTGTCATTGTGACGTCACGCCATATGAGGCGCAACAGCGCCTCCTCCTGAACAAATATAATGACATGCATACATTTATCAACACTCAACAGTGGCAATAAGCTTTAGTTCTGTTTGTTTTGATACCATTGTTTAATTTGAGATTTACACAAAGTATTTATTTCATTTAATTGCTATACAAATGCTGATGTTAAGTGTTTGTTTGCACAACAGATTTTATGGCACTTTAGTTCATATGGCACAACATTTAAAATAAGAGTCAAGTTCTAGGAGTTGACAAACTGCCCTGAGAGTGTTTTCTGGTGTCTCTCTCTAACAGGACAACACATGTTATGGCTCGTTCATTCATATGGCACAACATTTAAAATAGAAGTGCGCTATACACTACTTTTGAATTAATTATTGGATTTTGCGTATACAAATGCGATTAATCGGGGACATCATGCGATTAAAATTTTAATCGTTGGCCAGCCCTAATATATATATATATATATATATATATATATATATATATATATATATATACAGTATGTATATGCTGCAGTCATTTCATTAATACGGTGTGTGGGCCAATTAAACTCAGGGAACTTTTACCAGGTGCCTGAACCACTTACAAGCCTCTACTAGTGTTGGCAGGTATTTTAAACTGCTGACTGTATGTATTCTGTAATTTGAGTGAATATGCATATTTATTAACTCACCGTTTGTCAAAAACAGTACAAGTAAAAAAGCATGAAAGCCCAGAGCCATGAGTCTTACCTGACAGTTTGCTAACATGGTGTTGTTGCATGAGGGGGAGGAGGTAGCGGGGCGTAGCCTGCTGCAGCACACACAGAGCCCACACCACGTCGGTCTGCAAGAAGGGCTCCAGCTCGGGGAGCGCGCCCTCCAGCAGAGGGTGAACCTTGACACAAAATGGCACGTGTCAAGAATACATCCAAGGTGGGAGGCACAAGCAACCATGTGCAGTCCCCTAACAGCCTGTAATAGTACTGGTACCTTGGTAAAGAACTCTTCTCCATTGCTGGGCTGAAAACTCAGTCTGGCAAAAGTCATGAGCAGATTACAAAGCTGAAGGGTGCTGTAGTTGTGGCAGTTCGCTGTGAAATGCTGGTGAAGAAATGTACAGAAAAAAATTACACAGTGAACGAGAACATATTTAAAATATCTTTTCACAATGAACTGAATTAGTTGGTGATGACTAACCTCAGCAAAGGCCTCAAAGAGAGGGATGTGGAGCCACTTCAGGAAGCCCAGCGACTTAGCACAACGTGTGACATCAGCAGAGCTGAGCAGAGGAACCCTGGGTAACAACTCAGAGGCCATTCGCTGAAATAGCTGAGAATGGTGGAAATTCAACTTCCCTATGGGAGAGCAATGACAAAATGGGTAGTTAGAGTTAAACAGGCCATTGTGTTCTGGCCTGCACCAGACAAGCTGCTTACCAAGGACAATGTGGACCACTAAAAAGCAAAGGTAGTGGAATATGCATGTTGTATAATGGAGACTAGTTGAATTGACATTAACGGTTACATGTTCAGTGTTGGATGATGCGAGTTTGAAGTTATCCCTGGTCTCAAATGCATCCAGCCACCAACTTCCCAGGCTGTAGCTTTTCCTCAACTAGCTTCCATTTCTCTGCACTTATCTGCTGTCTGAATTAAAAAAGTAAGACTTTAGCTCTTCAGTAAAACATCTTCACAGGTAAAGAGAGGAAGGGGAAAGAAACCACAAATTGACAGATGGGGCAATAAATGTGTGGATATACACTATAATAATAATAATGTGGTTCATGCATTCCTTCTGTTATTAAAATGTAACAAAGTTATTACCGTATGCAAAAGCAATGTCAAGTATGAGTGGAGTGGTGAACTCTGCCGATGACTTCTGGAAGAGGTGGTAGGACAAAGCTCGGAGCAGCGGGACTGATCTGCGGCCGCGAGCTGCCAGAGAAACACAGACTTTGCAGATCTCCTCTGCCGAGAAGCCCTCTGCGAGCTCCAGAGCCTACAACAAAGACAGAGCGTTGCACTATGGGTCGGGATTGTGGGCCAATTGACCTTCGGCCACATGATCCAATGGGTATAGGGTAAACTCATGTTGTACATATTTATACTTGCTCATTTAAAAAAGACAACGATCATCGTTTTCACAAACTGGCCACCCTAGAATTCAAAAGATTCTAGCTGGTGAATAGTCATCATTGACCAACTAAATGGTATTATGTTCTTTACTAAATACATTTACAATTGATACCACTAAAAGCTCATGTTATAAACTCTTTCAATGACCGTATAACATTAATTTCACATTCCTTCTCGAAGGGAAAATACTTCCAAGCTTTCAGACAGCAGTGACTATTCTGGTCGAGTACATACGGGGACTTTTCGGCAAGGTTAACATATTTAGCTGAGCCATTAACTTTGTGCTGAATGGCGACGCATGTTTTTAACTCTGATACCTTGTCTTCGAGTCTTTCTGTCAAGGCAGGTGACATGCGTTGTGCATTGGCTATCAATCCACACAGAGTTTTGGCATCAGCAATTTCCGTCCACCGCAGTTCCAGATGTTTTAGTGCAGCGTTCACGATGGCCACGTCTTGCTGTCCTTTCCTGCCTGCTCCCCAATCTGCCAGATAGCCCAGCTGCTTGTAGGTTAGCCTGCGGACTCGCCACAGGATCTCAGTCTGGACCGAAGCGAGTACTGAATCAGTGGCGGGCAGACCAATAATCCAGAAAGATTGCAGGACAGCCACAAGATTTCCATTCCACACGGCAGACACCTGGAAGAAAACCACACATAGAAATTAGTAATCGCAATCTCAACCGGCAAGCACCAGGGCTTGGTTAATTATCAGTTACCATACACAATAATAACTCCGTCCACATCCGTTTGTGACTTACTCACCTGCCCAGATATTGTAGCCATGATATCCAGTAGCCTTGAATCTCTCATCAGTTCTGCTTTTTGTTCCTTAAACTTGCCCTTCGTCCTGAGCACCAGCTGAGTCCACTTCATCAGGGCATTCGCAGCTTGATTTCCATTCTGTCCGTGTTCGGCCCAGGCCGCCAGGATGTCCTCTGGCACGACTGCCTTCTCCAACAACTCATCCAGGTGGGTCCGCTTCGGCGTGTTTGGAACGGGGTCTTCTTTGTTGACGGTCGTTCCCACGCTCATTAACCGCTCTGTAACCGTCGGCCAGGCCTGAGCCCTCTTCCTGTCTGCAGGCCCAGCCGCAGGCGGAGGCGGGCGAGCAGCGGCAGCGCTCGTCTTGGAGGACGCCCTGCAGATCAGGCGGGCACATCTGCCCAAAAGGCGGCTGGCCATTGGAACCGAGGGTCAAGACCGTGGCGATGGGGAGGAGGGAGAGGAAGGGTTTCTCACAACTCAGCCGCTGACTCTGCCATCACACACCTAACCCAGAGAGCAGAGGAGCATTACGCAACAGGGTAAACAGGACAGCTTGCCAGGTCAAAGGGTCATCTCAACATTGACGGCTCATTGATCATGTGCTTAATGTAGCAACAACTACCTTGTGTCCAATATGAACATTCATGTGGACCAGACTATCTTTCACTGGCGCTCGGGTAGTGTAACGTGACCATCGGGTGTAACGTTAACCCTTCAACACAGGCACACAATGCAACAATGTAGCTCGGTTGAGACGAGTCAACTACGTCTGTAGCTATATCTGTGATTGACAGCCGTGTGCGTGACACCGGGAGGTTAACGGACGCGGCCGTCCCGGGAGGAGATGTTCCTGTCCGGTAACGTTAGATCCTGACCTTGTCGCTTGAGGAGGAGACTCGCCGAAACGCCGCGGACCGGCTCGCTTCGCTGCTCTTCGTGGAGCTGAGGGTTGTTATCAGACGCAGAGTGCAGACAGAGCCACGTCGCGCCCTCAGATAACACACGGATTCATGACTTACCTGTAATTAACGATAACTTTGGCGAAAGCCGTTCACATGGCGCTTGCTTGTCAGTAGCCGTCGCAAGAAAATGACGTTGCATGGCGGTGTCACGTGATGCAGCTGTAATTGGCTAGAAATGCAACTGCTTTGCAAAGTCAAAATTAAACTCGTATTTTCTAATATATTGGGCTCAGTTTATTGTCACACTCGGGTTGCGACTTTTATATAATCTTAAAGTGTCGGGTGGGGGCAATTCATACATTTTATAAATGTAACATCCGTCTTTCTTTAGTTTGAGGAGTTTAACATATATATTATATATATATATATATATATATATATATATATATATATATATATATATATATATATATTATATATATATATATATATATATATATATATAATGTTCATAATTGAAAGAAACAATAATCGAGTTAACCTTACGTTTAGTCACCTTTATGTGTCAAGCTCCATAAATACTTTATCTTACAGTTCATGAAATGCAACTCTAGAACTCTCTCTGTAGGCTATGCCTTTCTTACGATTGTATTTAGTGCCATATTGACAATTTACAGCTTACAGTTTAACAGACTTATTTTTTTGTGACACATTCATCCCATCTCATGCATCTATTCTCCCCCTCCCAGTGGCGGCTCCTGAAAAAATTCTCAGGGGGGGCAATTTTTTGATAGGGATTAACCCTCCCAAAACCACAGAACTTGACGGCTGTCTATGTGTAGCTTCGTCACAAGGCCATCAAGTCACGTGACTCCAGTCAGTGTTGTGGCTGTGACTGAACTCTGTCTGTGAGCTTGTAGTTAGTTCATAAGCAGACAGACAGTCTGAGCTGTCAGTGAGCTGCTGTCAGTAATCCAGCTCCTGGTCTTTGATTTGGTAATTTTTCAACAAGATTTAAATACTTATAATAATAATAAATATGAGAATCACCATTTGTGACTCCTGCATCTGTGCTTTTTCAAATAATAGAATAAATACAATTGCAATCACTTTCAAGTCAACCAGAATGCTCCAACAGACAAGAAAAAAAAAGCTCAATGTTGAGCTTTTGTTTTGAAGGACAACAACAGAATAGCCGAACTCATGGAGGTAAGACCTGGCAACTCGCCAAGAATCTCAGCTGTCGCGCATGCGCAACCTGTTAATGACGTAACGTAAACATTTACAAGAAGGTACTGGCATTTCAACAATTATTTATTCATCACTTAGTTGAATGTCGGTGTACTTTGGCCGTGTGTAATATGTGAAGTTATCAATAAAGGTCTTTCTGCATTTCCCCTGCGCCTCACCTGTAGTTCTAGTTCTCCTCTCTCGGGGAGCACAGCTGACAACACGGCTGTCAGAGAACCCGTTTTCAGGCGTTCATTAGAATCAGACGGAGATCTTTTCTCACGTTGATCTTCCAGTCAGGAAGAAAACGTTTCAGAAGAACTTTAGAAAATGTTCGAGAATGAGGAACAATGTGTTTCTGATTTTATTTTCATTTTATTTTGGAGAGCGACAGGGAATGTCTTCGAGGTCGACCGGCTGATCGCGATCGACGGGTTGGCGACCGACCGCTGCTCCAGGAGGTCCTGATTGTCTTGTTCCCGATGTGTCTTCATTGTTACGCCGACCGAAAGGATCTCTTTCAAAGAAAGAATTGAATTGCTGCTGTCGCCCTGAGTACCGGCCATCTCCACTGAATACGCCTCTGTCGCAGTTGTATGACGCGCTGATACGCTTTTACGCTTTGACGTCGATTAATTATGACAAGACCAGGCGGGGCGAGCCCTCCCGGAACCCATAGAGAATGCATTGAGAGCTCCGTTTTGTGAAAAAAACGGGTTTAACATTGGAGTCAATGGGAGAGGTCTGGGGCGATTTTCATTTCGCCCAAAGTCGCCCAAGAAGGGGCGGGGCCACTTGAAGCAGGACTTTAGGCTGACTGAATGACTGTTACCTGATTGGACGATGACATACAGAGGCAGATCAGACGTCTAGTGGGAGAATGCGACTTTTTCTTTTTTCTTTTTTCTTTTCCCCTAGGCAGTGTGTCGCCCCAATCGCCCTTATGGACAAGCCGCCCCTGCCCCCTCCTCACTTGTAGCCCCAGCAATGTTTCACTAGAGCTGATAAAAGCAGACAGATTACACTGATTTGATTAAACAGCCACTGTCACTCTATAGTACAAAACAATGTTGACCCTCTCAAACACAACTTATCTTACCTTGCTCTTATTTACCCAGAATGCAACATGGTCTCGGCAGGAGAGTTAGGACAGGGTGACCTCCATTTTTACTTACTTCTCTTCGTTACAGGATATTAGCCTACAATATAATACCAAGAAATAATGTTTTTTTAAATAATTGTGTTCCAATTGTATGGAATGATTTACCTAAATATCTTATAATATACATTTAGGTCACTGTATGTGTCTTAAATGGTATCTCTTATACATACGATCTATCACTATTTGCATCTGTCTACAATAGTGTGCCTGTTTTTATCTCTAAATGTGTAATGATTCTTCGACAGAGATTGTTGATGTTTATAGAGCACGGTAAAGAGGACTGCTGACGCATATCTGATAGAATGACCCTCAGCCAGGCACAGGTTAGTGCAGGGCTTCAATGTCAATGAGAACACAACTCAGAGTTAAAGTGTAGAACCATCCATCACGCTAAATTACAATCTCTAGACAACATAATAAATGAGGTGCACACACCTGTAGAGAGGAGTGTATTGATCAAATGTGGCTGACAGAAGTAGTGCATGGTCAGAGTAAACCCACAGACTGTTCACTCAAAACACTATGAACATGCTCACACCATTCATTGACTTACCTCTGTGGATGATGCTACCTATTGTCGCACTGCTGATGAGCTGGAATTGGTATCAGGTGTGACTGCAAATTAACTTCAGCTATACTGGCTATTTTCTGCGGATGTCCTCTCCCTTTGTATTTGGGTTTGTTCTGGTGGTGGCCCACCTGTCAGTCAGTCGATTGGTCTCTTGTCTTATTACTTAGTTACGTATATTTCAGCAGGAAAGGTGGCACATTTCCCCTCTGCTAGTAAAGCCAGTGATTCATAGTTCAACAAATGCTTATTATATCAAGGACCAATGTCATTCACCAGTATGCCCAACATTAAACTCCATCAATTTACAATGAATGGTCCACTACAAAACTGCAGTCTAGCATTGGCCAGTAAGTCTTGATTTAATGATTTAATTGCCAATGCTACACGGCAGTTGTGTAGTGCATGCATTCATTGTAAATTGATGGAGTTTAATGTTGGGTGTACTGGAATGACATTGGTCTGTGTTAACCTTCACTGTTCCTTTTCTTTTACTACAATCAGTTTATCAGGAAAAGAAACGTGCAGAGGCTAGATAAGAGATACCAGCATAGTGTGATATGAGAGAATTTCTGTATGTGTGTGTGTGGTGTCTGACCTGTCTAGGGGTGACATTGTTGCTACCTGAGGTACCATTTTACGTAGGTAGTCGCCTTGAAGTGCGTGTTTAAACATAAATGTGTGTATATGTCCAAAGGTGTTTGTGCGCATGTGCCTATAAAAAAAGGGGAGTTGACATATATAAAAAGGCTTTTCCAGAAAATCTATCTTTTTCTGACCACTGTGTCTGTGTGTGTATGTGTGTGAAAGAGAGAGGGAAACACGGTGCGTGTTTGGGACTGGACCCAAACTGACTGCCAAAATTCCGGGGGCCAAGAAGAAGGATCGAGTGGTCTGGACCTCCATTGATTTAGGAGGGCAGTCCCCTAACACACCTGCAACCATGACTAAAAAGGTAGGCAACCCTGTAGCTGATAACCTTGTGAATTATTTCAGGCTTTTAAGTAGACTGGACTTACTTTACGAATACTTGAAAAAAAAACGATGTTGGTATAAGAATGTTGAAGTTATTCTTCCAATCACTAAGGTTCAGTAAATGTTGGTAAATCACTCGATAAATCCAGTCATACAAATATGTATGCATGTAAAAATGTTGTCAATAACTATCTGCCTTTAGGACGCGTACGACATGTTTGAGATGGATGGAGAGATGGACAAGAAGAAGAAGAAAAAGGTTAATAAGAAGGAAAGACTGGAGGGCATGAAGAAAGAAATGGATATAGTAAGTAAATATAAACACCTCAGGGTTTCAAAATAATAAGAATATTTAGTAATGAACTCTCTGACCATCTGTAAGCAGCTATGATCAAATCCCCAGGATTGACTCTTATTTTCCCTCTAAATATCTGCTCTGAATGACCGTAACAAACTGTCTCATCCTGCAGGACGACCATGAGATTACCATAGAAGAACTAGAATTGAGGTACAACACTAGTGTTACCAAGGTATGACATTTCTTACACAATCCTTCATGTTCTGCACTTACTTCCCTTCACCGATCCAACGTCCTCCCAATTTCACTCTTTGTAGGCCCATCAGGCTCATGATGCTTCAAAACTCCCACTTTGTGAGCTTTTATAGTTGTTTTAACCAACCAAAGTCATCAAATTACTCTGTTTTCTGTTCTCCATCCACAGGGTTTGACCTCAGCCTTTGCCGCCCAAGTCTTGGAGAGAGATGGTCCAAATGAATTGAAGCCTCCCAAAGGAACTCCAGAGTATGTGAAGTTTGCCAGGCAGCTGGCTGGAGGGCTGCAGTGTCTGATGTGGGTCGCAGCTTGCATCTGCTTTATCGCCTTTGGAATTGAACTTGCAAGAGGCAACGTCACCTGCTTTGACAATGTATGTTAACATTTAATTTAAAGTTTTTCTCCTTCAGTTCCCTTTGGAAAAAAAGCATTTTTGACTGGTGTTGCTTTGAGGGAAGGAGACCACCAGGCAACAGTCATTTCTAGTTACCTGTTTGTATGGTAATATCTCTTTTCTCACTCCAGCTGTACCTGGCCGTCGTTCTGATTGCTGTCGTCGTTGTAACTGGTTGCTTTGGTTACTACCAAGAATTCAAGAGTACCAACATCATTGCCAGCTTCAAGAATCTGGTGCCTCAGGTAATTTGCACATAACCAATTTGTAAGCTGCAACTCCATGTCTGCATTTTGTTTGAATTTACTACAAATGTACTGTGTGTGACATCCCTTTTTTATTTTTTTTAAAACACATGTGTGTTTTACTCTCACTCCGTGTCTTTTTCAATATGTTTATCTATTTTATCTCTGCTAATGTATTTCTTATATCTCAAAATAGCAAGCCATCGTGATCCGTGATGGTCAGAAAAACCAGATCAACGCCCACCAGCTGGTGGTGGGCGATCTGGTGGAGATCAAAGGAGGAGACGGAATCCCTGCTGACATTCGCATCATCACTAGCCAGGCCTGCAAGGTAGATCACACTCATACATTACACTCTGCTGTAGAACATTCAAATAAATTCATGACACATCTCTTGATGCAAGCTCAGACTTTTATTGGCTTCTCATAAATCATAAGTGTCTACATTTAGTTTGCTAGTAATTTAAATATCAATAACTCTTTAATTATAGCATCCTGAGAAGTAATGTAGGAAGTATTGACACAGGTATTTTAGGCCAGTAGGGTAGAGGTAATGGTTTTTAATAAACAGAAAACGGAGGAAGACCTAATCCATAATTGTTGGGCCATTCCTTCCCAATTGTATCATGTGAATGTAAGGAACTATTTGTGAATATACTTTGTTTGCCAGGTGGACAACTCATCTTTGACAGGCGAGTCCGAACCACAAACCAGGACTCCAGAATGTACCCATGAGAATCCACTGGAGACAAGAAACATCGCTTTCTTCTCTACAACTTGTATGGAAGGTACTGTAAGCAGCACATGCTGAGTGTGCATATACAAACCATGGACAATATATGACTTATTTAGTCATATATATTCAGTATTTTTTTAGTTGCTGAAAGAATAACTTCTCCCTTACAGGTATAGCTACTGGCATGATCATCAACACTGGTGATCGTACCATCATTGGTCGAATTGCCAGCTTGGCGAGTGGCGTCGGCAACGAAAAGACGCCCATTGCTATAGAGATCGAACATTTTGTTGACATCATCGCCGGTCTTGCAATCTTCTTCGGGTTTACCTTCTTTGTGGTTGCCATGTTCATCGGATATGCCTTCCTGGAAGCCATGATCTTCTTCATGGCCATCGTGGTGGCGTATGTGCCAGAGGGGCTACTTGCTACAGTTACTGTGAGTCAACTCAATACATGTGAATTTCTCATACCATTGTTGTATGTTGTCTCGTCTCCATTGTGTCTGTCATCTGGACTGTGTGAATGCTAATTTCTGAATGCCAGCCGTGCACAAACACGGGCTGTGTATTAGTGAACACATGCAGAATGGAAGTGGATGTCTTTGTTCATCATATGATGCGTCAGCTTCTGTATACACCTGTCAACGTGTACCTGCCCGTTTGTCTTTGTGAACAGGTGTGTCTGTCTCTGACTGCCAAACGACTTGCCAGAAAGAACTGTGTTGTGAAGAACCTGGAGGCTGTGGAGACATTGGGTTTGTTTACCTAAACACCAGACATATCCTGTTCCTGCTTTGTTCTCCATTAAGTTATTACAGCATGCATGTATGTACAGTGTGCATGTGTAACCCATAACACTATGTGTGTTCAGGCTCCACTTCAGTGATCTGTTCTGATAAGACGGGTACCCTGACCCAGAACAGGATGACTGTAGCTCACCTTTGGTTCGACAACAACATCCACGCTGCTGATACCACTGAAGATCAGTCAGGTAAACTCATGAAGAAGAGTTTGTTATTGTTCAAAGCATTTCCTTTAGTAATCGATCAATACTGTGATTACAAGCAATGGTATAATGTTAATATAATTAGGGTGGATTAACAATTGTTTTACATTTGAGTAATCTTTATGATGATGCGTGTTTTCCAGGGAAGAATTTTGACCAGTCATCAGAAACATGGCGTTCACTGGCGAGGGTGGCTTCCCTGTGCAACAGAGCGACATTCAGACCTGATCAGGAAGGTGTACCTATTCCTAAGGTACAAGTTTACTGTTAGGACATTTCTTGTAACAAATGTCACAAAATGCCACATCTTGCTGTAATATTACATATTTTACCTACATTGTTACTTTTGATTAGATAAGCCAGTTTCTTACTCTGATTCATTCTCATAAAAGATCTCTTTCTTCGTCTCTTTATGTCTCACACAGAGGCTCGTGGTAGGAGATGCATCAGAGACCGCTCTGCTGAAGTTCACCGAGCTCACAGTGGGAAACATCGTCGAATACCGCGACCGCTACAAGAAAGCAGTGGAATTGCCCTTCAACTCCACCAACAAGTTCCAGGTGAGAGTGGAGCTGTGTAACACCGTTGATCAATTACTACATTAGAAGATCAGTGGGCAATTAAAACAACATGTTTACGTTATCATTGGAATTTCTTACTTTGATAATATTACCCTAATGTACTATAATCCTGTGATTCATGGATCTGGGTGATCTGATTACTTTTTTTGAGCTAGTACCAACCATCTCTCTCTCTCTCTCTCTCTCTCTCTCTCTCTCCAGGTATCTATCCATGAACTGGAGGATCCTATGGACCTCCGCTACCTGTTGGTGATGAAGGGAGCACCAGAACGTATCTTGGAGCGCTGCTCCACCATTCTGATAAAAGGACAGGAGCTGCCTCTTGATGAACAGTGGAGTGAAGCCTTTCAGACCGCTTATATGGACCTGGGAGGACTCGGAGAGAGAGTGCTCGGTGAGGGAGCATTTCTTATGACCCATATGTAACCTCATCGTGTGGCTTGCTGTATTGAAAAGGAGTTTTCTTACAGTATATAAGCCCTGTTAAATAAAGTGAATGATTTTGTGTCGCTTTGTCACTTAATACACAATCAGTATACTTTCTACATTTAGTTTTATGGCTATTTTCTCTTCTATACAATAGTAACTTTATATTAGTTGTGCCGTTCTTGTCTCCTGCTAGGTTTCTGTCATCTCCTTCTGAATGAGAAGGAATATCCTCGTGGCTGTCCATTTGACCCTGATGAGATGAACTTCCCCACGTCAGGATTGTGCTTTGCTGGCCTCATCTCCATGATCGACCCCCCGAGAGCCACTGTACCTGATGCAGTGATGAAATGCCGTACTGCTGGCATCAGGGTGTGTTCCCATTGCCCCATATACACAATAGGACTAGTTTCAATATTTCGTTTTTTTATGCGCGCAAGAGACTGCTTTTTTCCCTTTATGACTTTATGTTTATTTCACTCTGTTTGTGTTTGTGTGTTCATGCATGCATGCATATATACAATCTTTCTTCAGGTTGTCATGGTGACTGGAGACCATCCAATTACAGCAAGGGCAATTGCCGCTAACGTTGGTATCATCTCAGAAGGCAGTGAAACGGTGGAAGACATTGCGCTGAGGAAGCGTATTCCTGTTGAACAAGTCAACAAGAGGTATTGGAAGAGCTGCTGATCATCAAGGGACACTCCGTTGCAGTATAATTTACATTTATAATGCCGTGTGACTATCACACATAACTACAAATCTACATCATCGTCTTATTACCTTCGCATTGAAAATGCGGAAGGTTATGTTTTGATCGCCGTGTATTTATTTATTTATTTGTATGCGTGTTACTCGCATAACTTAAAAAGTATTAAACCGAATCATATGAAATTTGGTGGGATGATTGGTTATTATCCGGGGACCATTTGATTAGACGTTGGGATTGATCGGGTCAAATGTCAAGGTCATGGTCATGAAAAGTTCACAATCTTCTTTTTACCATAGCGTGGTCAATTTTTATCCAATTGGCATGCAACTAATTCCAAAATGTTCATAAATCAATGCCCAATCGTGTGATATGCGAAGGTATGCGCTCTACCAAGTGCCCGTTCTAGTTACAGGAATGTGATTGGACTGCAGTGTTCTTTGAGTATTTATTTTGTGTAACTCTGGCTGTCACTGTGGTGTCTGTGCAGGGACGCCCGAGCTTGTGTGATCAGCGGCGGTCAGCTGAAAGATATGAGCAGTGAGGAGCTGGATGAGGCACTGCGAAACCATCCGGAGATGGTGTTTGCCAGAACATCTCCTCAGCAGAAACTGATTATTGTGGAGAGTTGTCAACGTCTGGTAAATACACACAAACACGCACACACAGATTTTTCGACCTGTGTCATTTTAATCCTGTGATGATTAAGATATATTTATTTTAGAATCTCAAAGCAATATGTATCCAAATCCCCCCCCCCCCACACCCACACCCAGGGCTCTATTGTCGCAGTGACAGGGGATGGTGTCAACGACTCTCCGGCTCTCAAGAAAGCTGATATTGGTGTCGCCATGGGGATCTCCGGATCAGATGCAGCCAAGAACGCTGCAGACATGATCCTATTGGACGACAACTTTGCTTCTATTGTCACTGGAGTGGAGCAGGGTGAGAGCGTGTGATGACTGGACCATCTTAACTCAAGGTTCACGATGAGATAATGATATTGTTCATTATCAATGAATCTGAAGTCAAACAGATGAATAGTTAAAGTACTCAATACCTTGTCATAAAGTACAAGCCCCTAAAATTCAAGAAAGCACCAAATTATGAAATGTGTAGACATTAAAGTTGTGTATAGTGAACAAATATACTGGTAATGAATAGTTTGGGTAGAGTATATTGAGCAAATGTGTTGAGTTGAGGTGTGTGTGTGTGTGTGTGTGTGTGTGTGTGTGTGTGTGTGTGTGTGTGTGTGTGTGTGTAGGTCGTCTTATTTTTGACAACTTGAAGAAGTCTATCGCCTACACTCTCACCAAGAACATTCCTGAGCTGACTCCATATCTGATCTACATCACCGTCAGCGTGCCTCTTCCTCTTGGCTGCATCACGATTCTGTTCATCGAACTGGCCACTGACATTGTGAGTAATTGTCATTATCCCTATAGATCAACAAGAAGGCAAAGTACTTAGAGACATTACACTAGCCCTTGTCTTTTTCTTCTTCTTTTTTTTTTTTTTACAACGAAAGAAGATAATTGTGTAATATTTGATTCCATTTCACAGTGACTCGTACACTTAGACTTTGACTCACCTTATCCTTCTACAACGAGTGACTCGGTGACCTTAACATTAAAGTCCCTCCTGTGTCTTCTTCATAGTATCCCTCTGTCTCTCTGGCTTATGAGAAAGCAGAGAGTGACATCATGAACCTGAAGCCCAGGAATCCCCGTCAGCATCGTCTGGTGAACGAAGCCCTGGCCGTGTACTCGTACTTCCAGATCGGTGAGACTGTGTGCGTGTGTGTGTGTGTGTGTGTGTGTGTGTGTGTGTGTGTGTGTGTGTGTGTCGGTGAACAGAGCCTACATACTGTACCTGTTACTGTATTTAAGAACAGTTATGTTAAACTGAATATTTACTTCACCCAGACACAAAACAGACAAACGGTCTGTGAATATATGGACAGCCAACTCACAAACTTTACTTGACACGTCTTCAATCAATTCAGTTTATTTTATATAGACCGATATCAAAAATTTCAAATTTGCCTCAGAGGGCTTTACGATATGTACACATCTTCCAACGTTAGCCTTTTAAACAATAAAGCTGAAAATACAATACCTGTAAAAAAAGGGCACTCAGAATGTCTCTGGTGGAGGCGGAGCCACGACCCAGAGGAACTGTGACACAAGGCCATTGAGCTAGATTTATACACTGTTAAGATCGGGTTGACGATGTCTTCCTTTCCTCTTCCTCTTGTTTTCAGGAGCCATCCAGTCCTATGCAGGTTTTACAGATTACTTCGCAGCCATGGCCCAGGAGGGCTGGTTTCCACTCTTGTGTGTCGGCCTGCGTCCTCAGTGGGAGGATGTTCATCTTCAAGACTTACAGGACAGCTATGGACAAGAATGGGTTAGCATTAACTTTAGATCCTACATTTGGACATGTGTTTTGTCTCATGGGGTTGAGTGAGCGTGATATTTAAATTTGTAAAAGCATAGTAACCAAAAACCTCTTCCCTTGTGTCTTCTGCCTCCAGACCTTCAGTCAGAGGTTGTACCAGCAGTACACGTGCTACACTGTATTCTTCGTCAGCATAGAGATTTGTCAGATCTCAGATGTGCTGATCAGGAAAACTCGACGTCTCTCTGTGTTCCAGCAAGGCTTCTTCCGGTCAGTGAAGACCATCCCTAACATGCATTGCTCTTCATCATTTATCTTAATCGCCAAAGTTAACACATAAACATTTACAGTATTAATCATGTGTCTGTGTCATGGAAACATTAACACCTCCAAAGTTTATGCTGAATTTACATTTATTGACGGAATAGGAAGAGCAGGAACACGTGCCACTATTTCAACTTCAGAGGATTCACATATTATTCCTACATGGTTATTCCTTGTTGCCTTGTAGTCATTGAAAACAGCCTGAAGTAACTATTTGTGTGGTGTTAAGCATCTTAAACTGTTTGTAAAAGGTGGAACCAGATACACATAGTGTGAAGCTGTGTGTTATACTTGTAAACAAAAAATCTACTTGATGACTGATCCTAACTGGGTGTTTTCATTATTTTATTATGTTTATTTCTGTGCAGGAACCGTGTCCTGGTTTCTGCCATTGTCTTTCAGCTCCTACTGGGTAATCTGCTTTGTTACTGCCCAGGAATGCCCAATATCTTCAATTTCATGCCTATCAGGTGAGCCACACAGTGCTGACCAGCTCAGACTGGATTAGAAGGAACAGTGTTGTGTTTGTTGTGGATTCTGACAATACAAACTGTAATTGAATCAATACTGTGAGGCAGTTAGAAAGTAATTTTCCCCACTACAATCATTGTTTATATTGTTCCATACTTGTATATTTAAAAAAAGAGCTGGAGCATGTGGTTTAATGTTACATATTGTGTTTTCTCTCCAGAGTCCAGTGGTGGTTTATACCTGTTCCATATGGTATTTTAATCTTTGTGTATGATGAGATCAGGAAATTAGGAGTGAGAAGATATCCAGGAAGTAAGCCAAGATCCTTTATCCTTCCTTCTAACCTTTAACATCACTAACATCTCTACATTTATTCAGTATTTATTAATCCATGTTTTATAATCTCTCAGGTTGGTGGGATCAGGAATTATACTACTGAGACCAGAGAGGCGCTTTCAGTCATTCATCTGCATGAGAAGACAGAGCACCATGCATCTACATTACTGTGTGACCTATGTATTTATAGCTTAAATTGTCTTTTAATATTACCATTACATCAATATTCAAGGGTCTGCCTAAATAAGTAAAAAGTTAATAATTACTGAAACTCACCAACTGATAATTCATACAGATTTAATATGTTGCAGCCCTTTGACTGGTTGCATTGTATTTGTATTAAAACATTTTCAGATTGATGATCTCAAATCGATAACAAAAGTAGTGCTCCTTGTTAAAAATTCTGTATTGATTTGTGTCTGTTTTGTTTCTGATTGCATCTTCACCCGAGTTGAAGTTGCCGCCAGACCATTATGAAATTCATGAACTATGAATTTAATAATGTCCCGATCATTCAGCTGTAGCCGGTTTCACTGCTTTCTAAAACACACTTTGAAACAGGAGGCCGCTGTCTGGAGGTGACACAAAGTAATCAGCCTCGAGCTGCAGAGCTTCACACACAACACAACAGGACACGATGAAAACTGGAAATGAAATGTTTTATCATTCCTTAATAAAGAAACATGAATGACAATCATTGTAGTATTTTAATATCTTACTGCTGTCGACATCAACATTTTAAAGCACAAACTTTACCTTTTTCACATCTCGTGTGCATGTTTATTTTAAAGTAAAAGAAGACCTGCTCTTTATAGTCCAGGGCTGGTGACAGAAACCAAACCCTCTCAGGGCTCTCGCTTCCATAAACGTCTCAAAATATCATGAGATGCGTTTACTAACTTGTGTCTTTAACCGCCAGCAGAACTAGATTACCGTTGTAATCTGGCCACAAAAGATACTCCACCGAGTGAGAGAAAATAACTTTCCTCTGCATCTGTTTCATTTGTCATCTCCACCATTTGGTCATCCCGTCTCTTCTGAACCTCCCACAGTTGATCTTGTTCTCACAGTCAGGTCTTGTGTATGTACTCAGAAGTATATTTTTGCTACTTCTCCTCTCTACACCTCAACTCGACTTTCCAGATGGCTATCTTTCCATCGCGACATGCAGAGCCACTCAGCACGTAGCGATCCTCAGCAGAGCAAAGTGTCCGGATGCTGTCTGAATGGGCCTGCAGCTCCTTAGCCACAGCGTGGCTCTCTGCGTCCATCACCAACACCTGACTTCTCAGCTGACCGTCACACGGACCTTCAATGCCGCTCCGGCCACGACAGCCCACCCAGATCTGAGGGGTGGCAGAGGGCATCGAGGAAAGGTAGCAGGAGTTAAGTGATAGAAGAGGAGGGTAAAAGAAAGATGGACATGTGGAAAGAGGGGAATCCACAAGGTATGTTTGAGTTACACTATTTACCTAAAACTTCATAACCACTTAAATCGATTACATGTGGAAAAAAAGCTATAGTTGCATCTATAGTTTAAAGTACTCATAAAGTGTCTATTAGAAACACACACACTCCTATATGCATGTTTTTAATCTTTCAAACATATTTCACATGAGCACATTTGCATCAAACAAATGAATCATGTATAACACACACACACACACCTCAATAAGCAATGTCTCCCCCCCCCCCTAAGCCACAAACAAATGGACGAGTTGAAAGCACATTACGTATATAAGCAAGTTGGAACTCAGTACAGAATCTTGCTAACGGTCAGACATCGCAGCTCACCTGGTCCTTGACTCGAATCATACAGGTGACCCCGGAGCAGCTTGGCAGAGAGATTCTCTTGGATGGACATCTGTGGTTGTCGGTGTGCCAGAGACACAACTCCCCAGAGTCTGCCCAGCCCGTCCACACCTGACCTCGCTGCGACACACAATACAGCGAGCCAAAAGGTGTTCACGCAGACAAATACATGATATTGTGGTTGTTTATACATCTTCAAGTATTGGAAAAGAAAAGTTGTCTGTAAATAGCTGAGCTTCTCAGTTCCAGTGGTTGTTCCAACAACATTATCACTGAATCTGTGCCAGAGTTTATTTTCTTCACTGAACTTTCCAATTTGTTGGCTTGTATATTTGTTTTGTTTCCTAATAGACTGACGTACTTGAATTTCTGATTGAACAGCAAACTGAACGACTGACTTGCTGAATAGCTGCTAATTTGCCTAATTTGTGGAACATCCACAAATTGATTCAAAAGATTGCAAAATCACCTCTGGGATGAGGACGAAGCTGCTGAAGCTACCGGGCACTTCATCGAGAAGTTCCATTCTTCTTTGTGGAGACCCACTCTTTTTCATTTCCACAATGCAGTCTCCTCCACCTGCACATACACAGACACCTTTCAACAAGACGCATCGCTGGAGTTCAGGCATGAGGGATGGAGGTCTTATAGTCATTTAGCCATTTAGTTTACACTTTAGAATGAGGATAACTGTATTAGCAAAGAGGAAAATAAAACACCACATTGAGAGACAGAATCACTGATATTCTGAGCTGCATGCTCTCCGTGGAGAGCAAGACACACGACAAGAGTTTGTTATTTGAGTGTTAGTGAATCAAATAAATGAGCAATAACAACTGTTAAGGAGCCGAATGAAAAGGAAGATGTGTGCACTTACAGCACCACAGTGCTCCATCATAGATCTGTATGGAGGACAGACGCTCACAGCTGAGGTGGAGCTGTCGCTTTACTTTGAGACTCGCTGTGTCCCACTGCAGAATCGTCCCATCACAGCTGCATGAGAATGTCTGCTGACTGGGAAAGGCAGTAAGCGTTCACTTTTTATATTTACACATGTATTCCCTTTTCTAAAAATGTTATATTTATGCTTAACTTGATCAAATTGACATGTTGACGGGAGAGAATCACGTCTCTATACCTGTTGTGTTGCTCTCTGGGGTCCACGGTGAGTCCAGTCACTTCCTGTCTGTGCTCAGTCAGCTGTTTGTTGCAGGACATGCTGTGAGTGTCAAGAATGTAGATGACTGAGTCCTGAGAGCCAATCCACACTTGTTCCTGGACCAATCCCAGCATGCAGTTCTACATGGAAGAATATGTGACATGGTTACAAACCGCACACTTTTTATTTGTACTTTAAGTACACACTGCAGCTGCCCATTTTCATTTATTTTCATTTATTTATTTATTTGTACAGGGACCGTACACATTAATCAACCCACGGGGTAAATGTGTTAACGTTAGCTAAGGCTAAATTTCAGCTTTGGTCCCTGTGGCCAGATGTTACAGCCTTCACTAAAGGAGTAAGAGGTTAATACAGCAACATAATAAAAAAGGCAGTAAACATACAGGTTACGATAAAATACTGGCCTCTTCATAAAATCATTAAAACATCAAATAAAAAATAAAAAACATTTAACAGACATAAAAACAACATATGCACTGTTGCATGCCCTATGCATTCAAATGGGTCCTTAACCTTTTACTCTCTTGCTCATATATCCACATCACTAGATCATAAGCAACGTTGGTGGAGTTCCTCTTGAAATGAATGTTCCTCATAGGAAGTGCAGCGTGTCTGTTCTCACCAGCTGTGACGTTCCGACCTGGATGCAGTCCTGCAGCATGGACCAGCTAGCTGCATCGAATACGACCACTTTGCCCCCACTGAGAGCCACCCACAGCTTGGGGTTCATCACACTCTTTGAATCATTGCAAGTCAGCTGACCTGGAGCCAGCCAGAAGGAGACAGAGGGTGAGAGAGCAGTGGACCAGTGACTTGTGGGAGCTGACTGCATGCAGGTGGTTTAGTGTGGAGGGACACCGCCACCATGAACAGGAGAACCACCACAGGTTTTTTACAATGCGGGCCACAATATTCATAAATGTCTTCAGTGGAAATAGCAATACATAAATAGAAAGGATATCAAATATGTGTCAGGGACTTTAACAGAAATACATTCAAAATCAATGCACACTGTATCACCGCATATTTCTGCTGTGGCTGTCATTTAAACAAATAAAAAAGGGTATCTGCTATATTCAGTTGAATTCAGTTATGTCTTCAAATCACAGCAGTATCCCCCAGTGGCTTTTGTTCTCTGTCAGTCTATCCTTTGTTTACACTAACAGCTGTTATCCCGCCAGCCAATACAAAGCACAGTAATCCTAATTAGATTACGTGGATAGGTTTCACTGTAGCAGCTGCTGCATCGCAAACATTTACAAAGGACATGAGAATATCTGCTCACACAGGGCTTCAGTGTGTGAACACTGAATCATTCATTATCAAAACACATCTCTGTTGCTCCTTACTGCAAAGGACGGTCAATAACATTGAGAAAACAATGGTGAGACCCATTGTGTGGAAGTAGAGCACTAACATGTACAGATAATCACACTTCATGAGTTGCTCCGCGTAGTACCTGGTGTGTATAGCAGCACATGAACAGTCTGAGGTTCAGCAAGGCCCAGAGACGGGTTGATCTTGTGTTTTAGAGTCTCTGAGGTGGTTTTAGGCACCATCATGGGCGCTGATCAGAGAAAGAAACAAGGTATAAATATGACAAAGAGGGGAATGAGAAGAGTATAAAGAGAGGCACGAAAGAGAGCGAGAGAGAGAGAGAGAGAAAGAGAGAAATACACAATGAATTACAGTTAAAAGAAGTAGTTGAAAACTGAATTAGTTGTTCTACAGAAAATTATCCAGCAATATATTTGATAATCAATTAATTATTTAATTTCTAAAGAAAAAATGCCAGATATTATTATTGTTATAGACATTGTAATTTGCTCCAAATAATGCTCTTTAGAAGTAGCACAAGAGTGAGCCAGACCTTCATGTTTGATCTTATCGAAGTAGGCCAACTTTGAGGCAGCAATGATGGGCCTCTGTGTCTGTAGGCAGCCCATCACAGCATCCATCAGCAGAACGTTGGTCAGAGCCTCAGTTATGTACTGAGGGTCCTGAAGAGACGGGGAAGAAACCACAGGTTGAAGAATCGTTAGCATACTACACCGTCATGTACACAAAGGGGGGTAAGAACAACTTTCAAAAGCATAAAAAGACTTGACAAAAAGTAACTGAATCCTATATTCATCAGCCGCAGTCGTATTTATTGATGATGTGAATGGTGACACAAGCAGGAGGATGAATTCTGAAGTGTTTCGGGACACATTATCCGCTCACGTTCAGCCCAATGCTTCAGAACTCATTGGACGCCGCCTCACAGAGCAGGTGGACAAGGACCCGAAGCAGACTGCCAAAGCAACCAAAGAGCTTTTTAAGGCAAAACAAGTGTAATGTTCTGCAATGGCCAAGTCAATCACCCGCCCTGAATCCAATGGAGCTGCTTTTCACTTGCTGAAGACCAAACTGAAGGGACAATGCCCCAAGAAGCATCAGGAAGTGAAGACAGTGGCAGTCGAGGCCGGGCAGAGCGTCACCAGGGATGAAACCCAGCGTCTGCTGATGTCTCTGGTTCCAGACTTCAGGCTGTCATTGACTGCAAAGGGTTTGCAACTACATTGATGATTATGTTAGTTTGTCCAATTACTTTTGGTCCCTTAAAACGGAGGTACCACATATAAAATGTGTTGTTATTCCTACACCGTTCACCTGATGTGGATGTAAAGACCCGGTGATCTTCACGGTGTCTCGATGGATTGTGAAGTGTTTGAAAAAGGGGAGTTTATTATTCCAGTAGTGAGCCATCATTCGATGTTGTACCTTGTGCAGGTCGGCCATCTTGCGTCCGGCCCACATCTCTTTCACCACAAGGTTCCAGAGTTCGGTCTCGGTCTTCAGATTGGCCTCAAACACCTCGACCCTACCAGAGGTCTGGATACGAAGGGAAGGAATACGAAGAAGTAGAAAAGGAGCTGTGGCGATCTTCACCTCCTGCACAAAGATGTGGAAGTCATGTTTAAACAGGAGTGCAGGATTATGAACTACGAATCCAAAGATGATTTCAGAGAAACACTTGACCTGTATGTCTCTGAACTTTGTGATTTCTAGGAAGCCCTGTCGTCCAACAGTGAGCAAGACCAGACGTTTCTGAGTCATGGCAATTTTACCGACGCCGAGGGAGGTCTTGACACACGACGACAGCTTGTAGACACATTCGCTATCGTCAAGATGCTCTATGACCTCAGAAGGCAGGTTGAAGTCTTGTGCCTCGGCTTCTGTCTCCTTCCAGAAGGTGTAGAAGACTCTGAATAGTTTGGGGTCGACCTGCTTTGGCTGGCCTGGGACAGAGAGAGAGAGAGAGAGAGAGAGAGATAAACATATATTCACAACAA
Source organism: Liparis tanakae (assembly GCA_036178185.1). NCBI lineage: Eukaryota > Metazoa > Chordata > Actinopteri > Perciformes > Liparidae > Liparis > Liparis tanakae. Next base: position 9,991,183 of record CM070092.1, read on the forward strand.
AGAGACATTGAGGGGAAGAGAACATGTGCAATGTCTAGCTGAACATGTACATTAACCCCCTTATTCAAACAAATTAAGTTAGTTCCAGGTTCAATGGCAGATGTCTCAGATTAGCGCATATTATTGTTCTTCATGCGTTACTAAAAGAACGACTGAATTCACAAAGATCCAAATTGTTGTGGTCAAAACAGACTCCCATATGTCAATTACAAGCCATTCAGCTTGATGTTCTTTCCTGTTACACTTGTGTCTGTTTTTTGTATTTTATGGAGACATGCATGCCTTTCAGGTCGGATAAAAGTCCAGACAAAGAGAAGGGGAGTGGCTTCAAAGTCTTTGAGTGCCCTTCACTCAAAGACTTTGAAGGGGCTCATTGGTCAGTGGCGTGTCACAGCATGAACTTCATGAAGTCATGTGGCATCACCATTTCCTTCTTCTGTTTCTCTAAACGGACTTCACAGCAAGTCCATTTTCCTTCAACCTACCAATTAGACTTTCTCACTAGAAATGTACAATGCTTAATTTCGCTCTGAAGAAAAATGAAGTGCCTTATCTTACATACCATGGTAGCAGACATTGAGCCTTTTCACTGAAACAAGTGCTGGGTGTGGCCAAACACAATGCTTGTGAGAGTGATGAAAACACCAGTGGTGTCGCTAGGCTAAACCCCCCATCTTGACTCATCTGCTTCACTCCTCTGGGCTAAGCCCCGGATGTATCAAAATCCTAGAGACGGGTCTGGAAAACACCACAGCTGTGAATTGATAAACCGATCATAGCGCTGACGGAAACACATTCCACAACCTGTGCAGAACAATCAGAAAGATATTCTCTAAATAATTATAAGTCTATGTCTGTTTAAGAAGTAAACATTAAAATACATGGTATGGAAGAATACAGTGTTTTTGTTTCATTCACTTCAGTTGGAGTCTTACATTTTAATGGAGAAGGATTCCTTTTACAATCTGTGTGTGTGTGTGTGTGTGTGTGTGTGTGTGTGTGTGTGTGTGTGTGTGTGTGTGTGTGTGTGTGTGTGTGTGTGTGTGTGTGAGCAAAAGAGAACGTGCTGTACAGACTGTACTTCACGCTTACAGAGACTTAAACGATCATCTAACGGCTGCCTGATGACACCATGTCGGCAACAAGTAATGTAATCGCTTACAAATTATTTCATGTAATGCTTGAGGAGAAGATTATTAACGTGAGAGTCACTCCTGTGTCCACTAGAATCTGAAAAATGCCTAAGAAACACAACGGATCCAAGATTGATCAATCATTCAAAATGGATAATTTTTAAGTTTCAGCTTTGATATTGCAACTTTCTATTAAACTCATAGAAATATTCCAACTACAAAAGAAACCACAAACACATCATCCTGCCTGTCCCCACTCACCATTAGTGAGAGCGTCAAATAAACGATGTATGGTTGCTACGTCCTTAACGATGCCGCAATCCTGAACGCAGCGCACAAACTCTTCCTGAGGCAGATGCTTTCGGGGAAGCTCAAACTTGGTGACATGGTCGTCCGGCTGCACCGACAGCTTCTCATTGTCCGTCTTCACCTGACAGAGGAGAATTAAAAAACACCATCGCCAATTCTATTGTGGAGTTTGCCCTCCGACCCCCACAAGACAGCCGGGCGGTGGGAACTGACTGACCCTGAGGATGAGTCTCTTGAGTTCGGGTCGCCGGTCGGCCTGCTGTCTCTCGTCCCGGTGCAGTGAGTCCACGAGCCACGTGACCAGCTGTGTGGGGAAGATGGCGATGTCCGTCTTGTTCAGGTTTTGGAAATCGCCCAGAGCGTCCAGCCGCCGCCAACACAACGTGTTAATGAAACCACGCAAGTAGTAGAATCTGCAGAGAGAGAAATATTGTAATTAATGATCAGCAACAGTGTAAAGTGGTGAAATGATTGATTGAACAAATACAAGGACAGAGGAATGACAGAGAAAGGATGACATAAGGAGCCTCAATAGCAAAGGGAGCAGAGTACCTGGCCAGCAGCATAGAGTCCTCCTTCTGGACAGAGAAGATGGCTTTGCCAAGCAGCTGGATCAGCTCCCTGTAATAACTTTGGACGGAGTAGAACGACAGAGAGGCTGGGAAGTCCGGGAGCCGGAACACTCTGGCTGCTTTAGAAGGAGTTCTCAGCGCTAGGACACAAAGAGGCAGGGAGAGAGGAGATGTGAAGAGGAGGAGAACAGAGGGATGTTTAACTTGTAGTCTTCGTCTTGACTGTTTCTGCCTCGGTTGAAGTCTCACCGGAGTCAGACATGATGATCCTGCTCAGCATTGTGTTTCTCCGGAAGCTGAGAGCGTTATCGTGTCCGAGGTCGGGGAGGCTCATGCCCAGCTTCTTACTCATCGCGCTCCCTGAAATAGAGCTCTTTCTCCGGGCTTGAATCTCCTGCATGGTGCGTCTGCGTGGGACCTCAACCATCGCCTTCATCCTAGACGACACGTGATAGACACAATGCTTTATAAGGGTGCTTTTCCAGCACAAAAAGGAGATAAAGAAAGTATGCCAGAAAAAGAAAATGATTCCACGTTGTTGGAGACGAGGTTTGGAGAGGTTATTTGGTAGCTCGCCTCACCTGAAGACTCAAGAAACATAGAACCTGTTTGCCTGAGCCAGTGAACTCAGTTCAATATGGTCGGGTATGTGTTTGTGTTGATAGTGGCCTCAGTAACTGGAATGCCATGTATGTCCAGTATATTTATTTTGGATGGGTTTGAGAAGTTACCTGTGCATCTCAGAACGAGTGCTAAGTTCCATTCGAGCAAAGTTGTCCATTTTCCTGTAGAGACGATCCTTGAGGAAGGAATGGAAGATGTGTGTTTCCAACACCTGCAACACAGCCACGTCAGTTTGAAGATGAGCACCTCGCCATTCAGGTTGAAGTAAAAACAATTATAATTGTGTTCCATAAGGCAGTGTTTACCTGTTTGTAAAACAGCTGTTCAGATGGCTCTCTGGTTTTCAGGAACTCTTCACTGTTAAACACCCGATGCTCATAGTTTAGATGACTGCTGACGTCTCTGTTAGAAACACACACACGTACACGTTAGCTAAATACACACAGTTGTCGTTGGAAACATCGTGTTAGATCTCAGTGCGGGAAGAACACACACAGAACCTGAATATGTTGACGATCAGTTCCAGCGTGATTCTCTGGATGTCCAGGTTGAGCTTGTGTTGCCACGCTCTGCGCTGCGCCCGCTGCTCACTGATGTCGGTGCAGCTGGCACGGTTACACTGACTCAGGTCAAAATTAATCTGCAGTGTTTGACACCTGCAGAACACACATAACATACTACATGCACTAAAAGAAGCATACTCATATATCTTGCCAAGTTTGAGAAAAGGATGAGTAAAGCTGCAAATACACAATCCAACACAGAATCTGATTTGTTTGTTAGTATTTCCGTAAAGTCAGTCCTCTAGTATTTTATGTATTCGTGGCGTTACTGTGGGCACCTCTCTGTGAAGCAGTCTGCAGCCGCCGGGGGGATCTCTGGGAGGCCGAGAGTCTCAGAACAAGAAGTGGACACACTTCCGTTATCTATGTTGATGAGGACCAGATCATCGGTTTCCTGGATGGATAAAATAAATTGTGTCCACATTTTGGCTGTAATATATAAACAACTATATGACAGTATTTAAACAAATAAGTTATCTCTGTGATCTAGTCAAATTTAGTCAACATTTTGTGAACATAGCCACCAAGAAATAATAGTCAAATGTAATGCAAAGTATTCACTTAGCTGTAGATAACCTGCTTCATTTGACACGTATTTAACATTCCTATTACCTTTGGGGTCAATTTGACCCCATTCAATGTTTAACATCTCTATAAATATGATTAACATCATTTGTTTTGCTTCCTATTTCATGAGTTTTCCTAATTTATTGGGGACAACTGGGAAAACATCAAATTCACATGATGATATGTTTTCAATGTCCTGTACACAACTTGTACGCATCGGTGTTCTTTGGGGTCAATTGGACCCCAGGCTGTTCTTCACTGTGTAAAACATATAAGAAATATAAACTTTTTAATTTATTCAAAGGGCTATTTAGGTGGTCAACAAACAAATAAATATACCTCACACTTAAACTTGGGAAACAATATTAATTCTAATCATTTTCTGGAGGTTTTAATTGCTGGGGTCAAAAAGGGTAAAACATGTTAGTAAATTTGAAGGTAACAGGAGGGTTAAAATAATCCAGCCTCTAAACATCCTGAAGTCTGAAAACACTGTCCTGTCAAACACACTTTGTTGGTAATAATGGTCATGATTTGGAGGCTTGTGTACTCACAGAAGCAACCTCTTCGAAATGGCTGAGATGGCAGCCCATGAGGAAGGCCGTCGGGGCCATGAGGAAGTCCAGCATGCCTCTGGCCAGGACCGGAACGTACGGCTGCTGCCACGACAGAGGCTGCACGGCAACCAGAGAGGCCGCACGGCAACCAGAGAGGCCCGATGGACAGATGAAGAGGTCAAAGGGTGAAATGACGGATGGGTTGGTGAAGGATCCTGAAGGATTCAACACCTTTCAAATGTTCAACATGCAAAATACGTTAAGAGCACTAACTCAATAGTAACGTATGATTTAAAACTGAATGGAAAGGCTTAACATGTAATTACAGTTCTATTATAGTATTACATGTAGTGTGCTTCAGTTTCAGCACCCAATGATACATTCATGCCGAAGGAGCTTTTATTTTCCTAAATAGCAACAGGAAGTTCCTTTTCTAAACAATAGTAGCCCTACTTACTATTTACTGAAACAACCACAAACCACGTAGCTCTGTGCTTCTAGTTTAAAAACAGGCCCACCAAATGTATTTAATTTTATGAAATTATTATGAAACCAAAGTTGTGTGATGCCTGAAGTTTTAATTTAATTCACTGACACATCTAGGGAGAGTGGCTTTAGTCTCAGGTAGACTCTACTGATATAGAGTAGAGTCTACTCTATATCCTCGCATAGCGTCTAGTTGTTTGATGCGGTATCAATGCTCTAAATGTGGAATATAGCACCTTGTGGCCTTTGCAGATACGCAGACACCGATTTTCAACGGACCTGCAGAAAAAGCAAGAAGCTCTCCGCCACCAGCGTGAGTCTGGCCCAATCGGCTGAAAACAACACCACCCGCTGCTCCTGCAGGAGACAGGACAGCCCCTACGGAGACGGCCAACAGAGACACAGAGACAAGGAGACAAGAGGTCATCTGAGCTTCCTCCTGGTTCACCTACATCAACTCAACAGGTGTGTGTCGTACCTGGAGGAGCTGCTGCGGCCTGAAGCAGAAGAAAGGCAGATGGAGGTCTAAATCTATAACTGGGTGGTCTTTCTCTTCTCTGGATGGCAATACAATGGTCAGAGGGCACAAGGTGAACATCTGGAACAAAATACACAGCGTTACAGTTTGGTTTCTTCTGGCTGCATCACAGTCACAGCTTGGACTAAAAATGAATGTATGTAACAACATAACAACAATATGAACCAGATCAATCCTGGCTCATGATATTATGAATGTCTCACACACACACACACGCACACACACACACACACACACACACACACACACACACACACACACACACACACACACACACACACACACACACACACACCAAATGTAGTCGTCCAGGAGGGGGAATAGGCACCAGTGCAAGTTTGGCTGCAAACTCCTTCACTTTCTCCTCCATGTCAGATAAGTGACAGGTCCTGAGCTGGATTAACAGACTGGCAGAAACAAACAGGAAGATTTATTTTATTTTAGATGTTTCATTCGGTAAAGCTAAACCAATTTAATTCGCCGGACAGTTTGGTTTGGTACACCGTTTCTCACCAGGACAGACAGTCTTTGAGTGCAGTGAAGTAAGGATACTTGGATATGACACAGAAACTGTAGGTAGAAAACAGTTTAGAGGACTTGAGGGATCCAACTCCCTCCTGTACAGCAGACGTCCCTTCCTGTAGAAACAGGAAAGAGAATGAATCGATTTCATTTAAGTTGTATGTCACTTTTCAATGCGGACTGACACACGCTACATGGTTATATGTATTGTTGTTCCTTGTGAAACATGTAGTCCTGAGTACCAGTATGGGTCGGTAACATTGCATTACTACTCCATGGGTCTTGTTGCCAAAGACATCAGTGAAGACCAGGAAGTGGAATTGTTCATCTTTCTGTTCATTGGTTACTTGAAGCCCACCTGGAAAAAAGAATAAAAAAGCATATCAACCCATCGGCATGATAAAGTACAGTTACAAGATAACAAAAGTAATAAATCAAATATCTCAATTGTTGACCCGAATATATGTGTATGAAATACCCGGGAAGCAGAGCTGAGGTAAAGCCATGAGGTCTATGTCTTTGGGAACACTGGCCTCTTCACGCCCGCCTGCCGAAATAATAATAATAACATGCAAAAACATTACGTTCTATTGACGAGATGGGTAAAGTTAGGCCACTGACACATCCCAAACACGTGAGGATAGAAGATCAAACAAACAGGCGCCAGACCTTGGATGGGAAATGCTGCCGCTGGAGGAAGTAGTTTCCTCTTCTTCTGGAGAAAAGAGCGCCGCCTCTTCCCGTGTGGCCTCACTGCTTCACTCTCAGCCCGTGGTCTGCTCACAAAGGGAGGCGCCAGGATATACAGTACCTCCGGATCCAACAGGAGGTGCTCTGGAGATCCATTACTGTTCATGGCCTGAGAGGAAGATAAGGAGGAAAGGATCATCTTTAATACGTGTTGCAATCATCTACATTACACATAATATACATACATCCATGTGGTTTGTTTAATATAAGTGAGCAGGAAAAAACATATTTTATAACATGCTGGTTAATCTGATCCTGACAGTTAGCATCATTTAGGCGATATTCTGGTTTGTCTGGGCCAATGGTCTCTGTGTATCGTCCCTCTTGTATTGCACAATTATTCAATGACAAAGATCGTCTTCTTTGCTGAGTCTAAAATAATAATAAAAGACTTGGTCCGTGGGAATCTGGAGACAATTATTTTATGTTTAACATTTTTGGGGGGCATAATTGTGTCATTATAAGAAGGAAACCTGGAAGAGAGAGGGTTGAATCCAACCAGCAGTTTGATATGTTACAGTTGTGCAGTTTAAAGTATTGTTACTGCTGCTTTCTTGGCTATGTTTCTTGAAAAAAACGTAATGGGACAAGCCTGATTAATGCAAATGAAAAGGTAATAAAACATGACATTTACCAGTATTCACCATATTCATCAAAGAATCGTGAAATACCCGCAAAACAATACCTGGTAGACCTCCCTGAGTTTGTCACTAGATGCTCCGAGCACCACGCATGCCTCCAGCAGAACAGGAGGCAGGTGGTCCGCCATCACCGACACCACGACCCAGTTGGACCAGCAGAACAGGATCAAGGTGCCAATCAGACCTTCTGGACCACAACCACTGACAAACAACATACAAGAGATAAGGCGGAGGAGTCAGACAGAGGAGTTAAAGAAAGATACTTATAAAGAGGCGAATATGTGTGTGTGTGTGTGTGTGTGTGTGTGTGTTAATAAGGCAGGCCATTGTTACAGTTCTCTCATCTTCATCTCTCTGCATGAGAACAACATCTATCAGCTAAATGAAGTCCCATGAGGGTTTGTTCCAGGCACCGGCATCCAGGCAGACGCCACAACTTTGTTCAAAGAGACAGCTCCTTTGCAATTATCACCGCTATAAGACCCAGAATCAGAGATTAATTAGAATTTATTACATTCAAGATGTCATGGTGCTGTCTCCATGGATCAACCAGAGAAATACAGTGCCTGTAACTGAGTCATTCTTTGTGACTAAGATAGTACAACGTCGACATTTGTTAGTTGAGTACACTGTGATATTGAATACTGTGTGAATCAGTCTTTGAAATATAATATGGTTGCCAGCAGATTATCAGATGTCATCATTAGTTTGTGGCACCAGAGGCACGTTCCGAGGAATCCAAATTCAGGAAAACCTCTAAAATGTGAAGCTGATTCAAGCTCTGTAGGAGGAAGACATGAAACCCAATGGCATCCATCATGCAATTAGTGCTTATGTCTGCACATCCACATAATGTGATAAAGCATGGACACGTTATCTTACATCTCTGCTGTTCTTCTACTGTCTACGGTCTGCTCACCACAGTAAACTGAACATTATATAAGATAATAGTTTCCCTGTTTCCTGGTTTGGTTCTTTCTTGGAACATTAGAGTTGTGTGCAGAGCAAGAGGGAAATATGCACACACTTGAATGGCGTGGATGAGATCTTAATATCAATATATATATAAGCATATTTGTGACAGAGGAGTTAGTGAGGTGCACAATAGTAATAAGCCTTTAGAAAAATGCCCTTTTGTGGCTGAGGCTGAGCTGCACAAAAAAACGTTTCTCCATAGGAAATACAGTATGCTTCAACATTTATGATTATATCTTATTTCCATGTTAAAACATGTTTTACCGTTACAATAACCATGACAACATTATCACACTGTTCCCTTGTTTGAAATGACATGATAACTAATTGAAAGAATGTCAAGCAGTAATGTACTAATAACCAATTAAAAGCGCAGGCCACATGACCCGATGCTGTGGCTCGATTATTGGTCCAAGGATCTGACGTCATCGTCATGTACAGCACACATGTTCCTTGACCAAATGGGCACATTCCACCTCAAACCATAACAACAGAATCATAGTGCTATATTTGCTGATTTGACACAAATACACAACAATCTAACATCTCTATCTTCCAGACACGAGGGGGTCAAGCTCGCAGTGAGATTATTATCCTGCACCCTTAAAACATTGTACTTTTTGGGCAAACCAAATCATGATCACAGCAGATTGTATATCTGACTTTTATAATAAATGTCTCTAACTTTACATTTCACTCTTTGGATCTGCTGCTGTTCAAATCCAGACACAATGTGTATTTATGTATCCAGTGTTCACGAATAATGGCTCATTGACTTGAGGGCCAACGGTTAAAAGAAGAAGAACAAAATATTTAAAAAGGTACACAACGAAAAAAAGAAGATCCTGCTGTCAGCTCATTTACACCTCGAGGGCTCGAGTGTGTCTTTACTCTGATCAAAGTACAACTAGACATGTACATGTGTATACAATACAACTGTGTGCTGCATACCTACAACCATGCAGCCTATGCTGGATACAAGTTTAGCAACAACTTTAGAATATAGAAAAGTTTTACAATATACATTTTGTGAGCTACTCCAGTTTTATTGCACCTGCGCCCCGTGATGCCGGGTCACGAGCTGCAGGTGAGAGGATGCTTCCAGTCGGTCACTAACCTCCTCTCAAGCTGCGGAGCGGCTCCTCATTCCTGCCAGCGGTTCGCAGCTGTAAAGTCGCTCCAAGTGCGCAGCGGACTGCAGCTCCACCAACAGCGCCGGCCCCATCTGTCCGCTCCGCTTCCTGTTTCTCAGTGTGGGAGTGCAAACATGCGCATTGATGACTTGAAGGAGTACAATGCAGCATCTCACAAAGCCTATCATGTATAGCATAACTCAGAGCCTCCAATACAGTGGTGCCTACTAATATATATTGATATATTTGATCATACTTAGTAAACAGTCAGAATCTGACGGCGTGTTGGAACGATGCCACCAGAGGGCGCAGTTGTACAGAATAAGTGATGAGCTTTGTAGGACATTACAATGTGTTCATCATTTTCAGCATTTTTTAAATGCACATTTGAAATGCAAATATTTATTTTTATTGTGTTTGAATGTGTCTGTGTGCCTGTTTCTACATGGTGGGTCACTGCACAGCTGTGGACTGAATAGATAGTATGATTCAACAAACGTTCAGGGCCCCTTGAGGCATTCCATTGGTTGTTCTTAATAAAATAAATATATTATATTACATATTATTATCATATTATATAAATATATACATACAAATATAATAGTAGTACTAATATATATATATTATTATATATGTATAATATATATTATTATTATAAAAAATATATTATTATTTACATTTATATATTATATTTTGTGTTTTAAAGCCCTCTTGATCATCCCATTGTTTGTTCTTAAGGGTCCCTTGAGCATCCCATTAGTTGTTCTTAACCTTTTGAAAACTGCCCTATTTATTCAATTCAATTTAGTTTATTTGTATAGCCCAAATGCCCACATTACAAATGTGTCTCGGAGTACATGTAGAAATTACATTTGTGGGCAATGGTCATTAAAAACAGACACGATTTAATGTGCATTACATTTTTTCAAATATTTGGTAACAAAATACCTTCACATAGTACAAAAGTCTGCAGCAGCAAAAAGAACCACAAAGCACTTCAAACACTGCAGTAATAGAGTATCACCATAAGTCTTATTTTTTTTAGAAAACCTAAACAACATCAAAACTAAACTACGGGCGGGTTCCAAGAAAGTATTACTAAAAATGTTGTGTTGCAAATAAATCCTAAAGCCTCTTGTCAACTGGTGCTTTATGAAAGGAACAGAACCACAATTCTCACACACACACACACACACACACACACACACACACAAAATTAGCAATTAATGTGATTTTATATTATTTTCCCTTCATTATCTGATGCAACAATTAACAATTAATAGTATATAATGTTCCCTTATTACATAATGTAATGGATAGCTGGCAGGGAACCAGATCCCCACGGATACTGTTGGGATTGCCCGTGAACAGAGGAAAGACGTCACTCTGCATTTTGCCTTAAGGGAAGTCACAAAAGAAAACCCCTTATTGCTGAGAAACTAAATCTGTGCAATGTTTTCACAAGATGTAAACCATTTCCGTTGAGTTGGATAATCATTTAAAAAGAACATGAACAGAGATGATCCGGTGCTTTTCTTTAGGTTTCATATACTCAATGCCCCTCAGCTAAAGGCATTTCCAGTTTGAACAGGTCACTTACAGGTCTCTGCAACAGTTCCAGACTGTATCACATTACATCTCCTAAATTAAAGAAATGATACTCCTAGTAGTTTGCTTAGGGATACCCTCTGCAGTTACACACTCCCTTAATCAAGCGTGATGATGTGCGACTGAAGAGGTGCGACTATGCCGTTTAATAAATAGTGCAGAAGTCTGTAGCTTATTGCAGTGCATGTTAAAGTGTGTGCTAAACATTAGCCACACACACCCTCTGCTGCCCTGGTTTGTCGTGTTAACTGAAGCCTGACGGGAGCCATTCGTCTTCTCCCGAGTCCTTTCTGTACAGCACGGCACGCTGAACTAATGGAAGACCATTTTCCAATAACACAGCCTTTCTATCCAACTACATATTTTTTTTATTGGCTGCATATGACAAATGTGCCATGCGTCCCATTTCCCATGTACTTCCGTGTAGATTCACAGGCAAAAACGGTCTTCATCGCCAGAGACCTGGCATTGCAATTGGTTATCATTTTTAATAAAAGCAACATGAGAACAGATCCATCCACTGACTCAAACACAGCTTCTGGCGTAATTAACTACATCATGATATAACGTTAGTGTATCATGGCATGTAAGGGGAATTTGGCCTTTAAAAGAAAAACTGAAAAGGGCACCTTTAACTGTGCACTAGCTTGCTATGTGACATACTTAGAGAAACATTTTAATTTAAAAAAAACTATATGAAATGTTTATGTCTGCAACAAATGGAAACTATCTGGAATTTTGTAGAACAACAATAAAATTAACAGCATTCAGTCAACATGTAATGCGGAAGGACAACATCTTACAGCATTAGGATTGTCCATCAAGTAGTTATGTGAAGAAAAGAAGTCCCGCATTACATCATTCTGCATATCAATGTGACAATACTGTTCAAGAGTGAGAAAGTGCTCTGTGTGCTTCCCATTTGTGTTTTCACAATAAAGGCGGACATTTGCATTAGTAGTCTGAGCTAAATCAGTTTGAACAGTCTCACCGAGTCACCATCATGTGGCTCTTTGTGTCAACGGCTCCATCCAGCCGTCTAAACAGTTACTTGTTTTAGGGTTGAGGTAGCAATAAAAAACATAATAAAATAGGAACATGTAGAAATTCATGCCACCTTTCCTCCTTCAGAAAGGCACAGACATTTGGTATAATACACACATGTTTGGGTGCGTGCTTAGTGTGAAGAAACCTACACAACTCTTCAGACAACAGAGTGATTCTCCCTCTTCTTCAACGTGTCTCCATCTGTGAGGTTCAGCAGAGCCAACCTCTGGTCACTGGTCCTTCCTTCATGTGGGTCTGCATCTCCAGGTACGGCCACCAGGCCCAGGGCCTGCTCCGAGCTGCTGGCTGCCTCATCAGGATAAATGACGAGGAAGCAGGCAGTGAGGAATCCAAGGAAGGCGCCTCCAGAGGCCACTGCAGGAATGACACGCACACTGCCTACTGCCTCCACCACAGCTCCAAGGGCCGAAGCAACCAGAATCTGGCTGATGTAGACCTGGAAAAGAAACGGGATAGAATATAATAGTATAGACTGTAATGACACTTGTGCCTTCCATAGACTCACTACACACATTTGGAAAAGTCCATCATGTTACTTTAGCTCTAACCCCAAACCACTGTGCCTCTGGATGAAACATGTTTTTAAAGATGAACGTGTCCTGTTTGGGTTTTGCTCGTTTCAAAAGCAAACTATTACTTGGTAGTCAGTTAAAGCTGATTTTGGGGGGGGGGGGTAGTATAATGGCTCACCTGGCAGGACAAGATAGCACAGTCAATACCAAAACCCCGTCGAGTGTTTGCTGGACTGTGGTGAACGTACTGAGGAGAGGAAGAGTAGAGAAGAGACGTCACATTTGAGGGTTTAGTTAATTGCAGATCCTCTAGTCTCAATGACACCATCACAAACACTATAAAATAGTAATGCTTTTTATTGCATGCGTGCAAAGTGCACACTGCTCTGATGTTTTATTGCACATTTTATCGTCAGGCTCGGACAGTGTGCATGGATGTGTGTGTGCACATACCTCTTTGATTTCATGGTACTGCCCGAGTAATGCGTAGGGACAGTAGGAGATACTCAAGGAGATGATGCCCATGCTACTGATCATGACCATGGTCACGTACACGTTAGGGAAGATTGCCATGACAGCGGTTCCTAAGGTTTGAGAGATGGAAGCCGGTTAAATGAGTCACATGTCACTTCATTCAGCATTCAGACAATATACAACTGCTCTCAAATAAATCTGATGTAGTCCCCCCCCCCCCCCCCCCCCATTATTGTCTGCAGTTTAATGCATTGTGGCAACTGACCTATTGAGAATCCCAACGTTCCAACAATGTAGACAATCTTAATGCTCAGATCAAAGTTATCCAGGTACTTCTGAAGGATTGCTGGGTGATGAAAAGAGGGAGAAAGATGGATCGTAATTATTGGACGGCGTGTAGGTAAGCAGACATCTTTAGAAATACAGCAGTTCAGGGATTTAAATTTAAAGCTAATGAAATGGAGTGTTGTGTTTTACCAGAGCAGACAGCAGCAGTAGCGGCGTAGACCACCAGGCCCCAGCAGCCCATCTGTACGCCTCGGTGGTAGTTCAGGAGCTCCGTGGAATTGGATGGAGCCTGAAACAAACGTGGAATATGTTCAGCAATGTAATAGTTTACTCGAGTGGGCACATTGCAGTGTTTATAATCAGCATAGAAGTCTGTTTGGCGTGCATCGTAGTGCTGAGGATTTTGCAAAAGATATCTTATGGAATTGTATTTTTACAATATCCTCATTTTAATTGAAATTGAGTGACTTTAGTGGGCATCTGTACCAAAAATATGTTTCTTAAGTATGTAGAATATAATATGTAGGCCAGGCCATCTCTGCAGCATCACAATATTTAATTAAAAATAATATTTTGTTGCAAATATGTAGCCGTATTACAATGTTGGTAATATTTGGATTAATTGTGCCAAGTTTGTATATCTGTGTTATTACCATTTGGTCTCCATGCTACATAACATGAAGTCAATCTGTTTTTAAACAATGGGTGTGCGAGTGTGTGTTTACCTTGGGGTCTCCGTGGTAGATGACCTGCCCCATAAAGTCAGTGTAGAACACAGCTTCAGCTATAATGGAGAACCACGTGAGGAGGTGACACACACACAAAGTCCACAGCTGTCGTGGCATCTACCGAGGACAGAGGAGACAAGGAATCAAGACGATGCAAGTAAACATGAAAAACAACTTCTACATAAACCGTTAGTTTAGTTTATTATTTCTGCAACGACAGACCTTAACATGTTCTACATGAGATGCAGCGCAAGAGTAAAATATGAGGACAAAACACATGCATTCTAAAGACATTTGCACTTTACCTTAAACATGGACAGCCAGAGCAGCCGGACAGTCGTGCCCTCGTCTGCTCCGCGCTCGCTGCTGGAGCCCTCGGACGACAGACTGCTAGCTGACAACTGCAACCGTCTCCGGTCTGGATGCTGCTGGAGGTCACTCAGGTCGTTCAGACTGCAGGAGGTGGTAATCGGCCGAGGGCTCCACAGGGAGGTTTTTCGCAGTCGAAAGCGCCGAGACCCGACTCGCCCGTAGTAGGAGAAAGTGAAGGAGGGCTAGAAAGAAAGAAACGAACATCAACTTTCTCCTATTAGCAGAGAAATGTATTTAAAACATGGAAATCGTACCTGTCTGTAGAAGATGTGCGGGTGTGGCCGTGGTGACGTGTTGGAGAGGCGGCATGGCAACGCGGTGGAGGCGTGGCCTTTCACGGCACTGCAGTCCTCAGAGGATGACAAGGGAGCTTCAGCACCGTTGTCGGCCTTGACCTGCTGGGACGGGCGCAGACGTACATATTAAAAAGGCATAAAGAGAAACTCCAAACAGGGACAAACACAGAAGAAGTTCCGTCTCTAAAGAGGTCCATATATTGCATATTGAAGTGAGGGGAAATGATCACACATCAAAGTATTTGTAACATTAACTTGATGCCACTTGTTTCCGTTCCAACACAAAGCATACTTGCCTTCACAGCAGCTGATTTCACACGGGTGTTCACGTGCGAGTCCTCTAAACCTGAAGTGATCTGAAGCAGAGAAGGAGGGCCGTTTGTTGGACCCCTGAGCACAGGCCTGTCTGGATGTGCATGCTCTAAAACCATCATACCATCAGAAAGGGCGGGTTGTGCTCCAGAAGGAGACGAGGACCCGATACTGTGGTTTGATGGCTTGAAAACATCTTCTAGCTCTCCGTCCGCCTCTGGTCGAAAGTGTTGGAACTGTGGCAGGAAAAGTTGTGTGTCCGGGTCGAGGTCAGAATCCAACTCGATCGTCGCATCCGGCATAGCTAAGATCGAATCGCTTTTACTCCGCACGCGGTCCACGGCAAAGACGTCCATTTCTCCTTCCTCAGAATCGGACTCGTTGTCCTCTCTGGAGGGGGCTCGAGCTGAAGCGTCCTCCTCTGCAATCGCAGCGAGAAAAGGTGGCGTGTGGCCAACAGGCCTGATGGACAACTGGCTGCTGGACTCCCCGCTGGCCTTATCTTTAAGCTGGCTGGAAGGAGCGAACGGATGCTCAGGGATGCTGAACATGTGCAGCGTGACGGAGATGATGAAGATGATGCCCGCGAACAAGAAGAGGACCTGTTCCTGGGATTTAAACGCTTGGCCTAGAGCGGTGCCAGTCCAGTCAATACCACCCAGCATGTAGCCCACTGCGCCGCCGAGCCCTGGGGGGACAGGTATAGACACTGAGAGACGGGTATAGACACTGAGAGACGGGTATAGACACTAAGGGACATATATAGACACTGAGGGACAGGTATAGACACTGAGAGACGGGTATAGACACTGAGAGACGGGTATAGACACTGAGAGACAGGTATAGACACTGAGAGACAGGTATAGACACTGAGAGACGGGTATAGACACTGAGGGACATATATAGACACTGAGGGACAGGTATAGACACTGAGAGACGGGTATAGACACTAAGGGACATATATAGACACTGAGGGACAGGTATAGACACTGAGAGACGGGTATAGACACTGAGAGACGGGTATAGACACTGAGGGACATATATAGACACTGAGGGACATGTATAGACACTGAGGGACAGGTATAGACACTGAGGGACAGGTATAGACACTGAGGGACAGGTATAGACACTGAGGGACAGGTTGGTGGAAAAGTACAAGAAGCTTATCAATCTTTGCCCCGTGTGTAAAATATTTTTGAAACTCACATTAAGATAAATAATTGATACAATATATTATATATATACACACACACATAAATACAAATATATACCCATCTAAATATATATATATATATATATATATATACCCATCTAAATATATATATATATATATATATATATATATATATATATATAGACTACTTCTATATGTGAGTCATAGAATATATGTGAGTTATAGAATAGCTGCCAATTATACAGGTCAATGTGGACTCTGCCCATTGGTGCATGTAGTCTTACCAGCGGAGAAGGCATGAATATTCAAGGCCATGTCTTGCTCGTCAGTGTCGGCAACATCCAGAAGGTACGCTCGGATTGGTCCCTCAGAGGCATCGGCACTGAAGTCCAGCACCACCACACCCACGACCGTAAGCACGATGCCGATTGGCTGGCTGCTGGGAGTGTCGCCGACGGAAAGGCCTAACGGACCCCCACACAATGCACACGGAGGGGGTTAAACAGTAACAGTAACGTGTTGATCTCCTTCAAAACCGTCTACTCACCTATTAGTGACCCATTTAAGAACAGCGCCACACCCAGCAGCACGCCGACGCAGAGCGCCAGAATGAACGGCCGTCTCCGGCCCCATCGCAGAGAGCAGCGGTCACTGGCCGAGCCGATCAAAGGCGTGAAGAGGAGGCCCAGGATGGGACTGAGGAACCACGTTAAACTGTAATATTGCTCAGGAAGACCTAGAAAGTACAAACAAAATGATCCAAGACTTAGAAACAAGTCAATGTTTACTATTTTTGGACGAGCTGACACCAGATTTCAGGAAAGTTTCAAAAGGAAACATTGCTTGACCTCACATGTGCCTGTCGTATTACATTGGACCCCACGGCTGGATAATAAGCGACATCACAGCAACATACTGGGTTTTGCCAAATTGCCTGAGGTGTCACAATATTATTCCCTTTGAAATCTTACCAGTATTTCTTAAACAATCACAGCTCAATGAAATATAAAGACATTGGACACTCAAACCAGAATGTAAAGAGGAAACCATAACTCTTGCAGGGAAGGCAGTTAGTCAGTTTTTTGTTCAGTCAGCATTCAGCTCAAAACATGCTTGGTCACGTCTGACGGAGTTGGCCTTTAGGGTTCATCTTTCTGATGAGCATGAATCATGTTGAGGTCTGTAAAACGGTCTCATCAAGTTTATTTTGACTTACTTGTTTCACCATTTTAAATCTCGTCTCTAGCTTAGATTGACGCACTGCTGATGGAAGAACTGACATGAGCTCCAATGTACTTAATGATTTACTCGTTTATGAGGCTTTATTTTGTCACACAGACGTGGAACAAATCTCATCGATAAGCCGACCTACTCGTGTTTTCCGCCACAAAAAAAAGTGTGACTTTTTCCCCATGTTCTATTGTTTTTAAAAAGCGCAGCACAGCTGAACAACCCACTCATGCTCTGAAGCCGCTTCCTTTACCACTGGCTTTAAGGACACCCACAGAAATATGCACCACCATGAGATAGCACTGGAATCAGTAAACACTCATCCACATCTGTACTGGAGCAAGTTCAGTATCAATGTTGGGTGATATCTTTTTTTGTATAATACCGATTTGGCCTGAATGTGACATTTATGACAGACAATGCACAACGGTCAGTCCTCGGTTATAATAAAAAACAATCATGATTTTCCACCCCTTATAAAGAAGTGAAAACATGATGTCTTCATATTCAGTGAGCTGGCTGTGTGAGCCGACTGGTTCTCACAGGAACCGCACGTTACCCATGCTGCCTCGGTCTATTCCTGAAGTCTCTCTCCCTTAAGTCAACAAAACGGATGATTTATTGCAGTTGGAAAAATGTAGCTTTCTGTCTTTTTTTTCCCTGATTGCTACTCTCCCTCTCTCTTGTGAATGGGACGACAACAATACTCGACTTGTACCCGAGTAGCTCTGTGAAGCGTACAGTTTATCGGTGGGTCTCAGCCGCCATCGTCGTCTCATACATGCACAGACAGATGTGAATGCACAAGAAGTAAGAAGAACAAGGAGTAAGAAGAACATGCTCAGGCAAGTGATGGGACACACATTCCAGATGTTGGCTTCATATTATTCTATACGCTAGTTTGCAGCAATGCTGGAAAGAAGCCTACTGGATGTTTAGCATCAATGCAAACAGTGCAGGTTATAAATAAATAGAATGTCTGCAAATGTTTAATAAGGGCAGAGATGTGTTGAATGTTGTTTTAGACCTCAAAGACAGCCACTGTGTTTTGAGTTACAAGAGCAACAAGAAGCAAAGCCAAAAAAACATCCTGCTAGAGTTCAATTTAGTACAGACACAGAGCTTCGTCACACTTGGGCTTGTTCAGATTGAGTACCGCCTTTCCTGTCAGTCATTGGATGCCTGTTGCATTTCATTAATACATTGTATTGTGTCACTCTCCAAACTCATATCCACTCAAGTAAAATGCTCTGAAAAACAGCCAACATAAAGTTTTAAAAACCTAAGCTTTCTTACAATACTGTGAAGAGGAAGCAAAACAGACTAAAATGTGCAGTGTTTGACATTCTTGTCATACGTAGCCTGGGGGAATGCCTTTGTTTCATTTCTGCTATTGTGGCAAACCTGCCATCTAACGTCATCGCCCCCGGTTGGCTACTGCGGGGCAGACAGGGTACATGGCACAGGGGCGAAGACATCAGGAGAGCCCGCCTGGCTAATGACGGGCCGATTCCACAGTTCACACTGCCGGTCAGACACATTCCTGACGCTCACCAGGTGAACACTGACACAGATCTCAATAAGAAAGCCGGCGGGGTAAACAGAATGTGCCGTGGCTGTTATGTAACGGTTGTTCTGCTAATGTCCCATACCCATCACAGCTAGGTGCAAAGCACGGTGCTGGTAATACTCAAAAAGGGAAAATTCCAATGCGGCCATTATTTGGATATCTATGAGAGGTCACTAGAACATTGGTTTAAGCCAGAGGAGAATAAGAGTGCGTCCGTCTGTATGGGACTCCTTACCTATCTGCAGCAGCACTGGCGTCACCAGGGCGGTCTCCATGGCGTAGCAGAACTCGCGTCCAAACATCACCGCCCCGTGCATTACCCAGCGGTGCAGAGGGACCTGCATCCCCCTGCCCTCTCCTTCCAGTTCCTTCTCGCTCTCTTCGTTTTTTTCCTTGGATTTCCTCCTCTTCACCAGGCCAGAGGCCTGCCTCTGCTCCGCTTCTCCTCCCATTACAGTCTGCCAACGGGGTGATTTGTGTTTGATGGTTTGCTTCTATCAGTGTAGAACACTTAAACTACCATTTCCAAGATATGTACGCAGACATGTTATGATACGACGACACAACTTGTAATGTTCAGGGATTTGATCACTCACTGTGTAAGAGAAGCTTAAAATATCCAGGAAGACTCATTAGAGAGCATCTCTACTGGTCAGCACATTGCTGAATCTAACAATAATTGAGGAGGAATGGAACATAAATAAGATTACTACCGCGAAAAATTATGCGGTAAAATATATATTCCACATATTCGATCACGTGGCTATCGTGTTGATTTGTCGCCAGGTGTACAGCGAGCCCAGCGGTGGAGCGGCCGTGTGCCTCGCTGCTGTAGACTCTACATTCAGGAAGAGAACAGACGTTCTGTGTGGCTCCGGAGGTATGTAGAGGGGAGGATCACAGAGGAGCAGAGCAGGGGGAGGTGATATGCGTGTTGTGGGATCCAGTAACTTGGTTTGTGGTAAGCTGTGTGAAGGGTTGGATTATGTCTGAAAGTGTTCGCTCAGTGGGTGTTGGAGGTGGAGTGCATGCAGTTTGGGGATTGCGTAAGGTTACAGTGTTGCTCAGCAGAAGTCTGAGTGCATGTAAGCTCACTTCCTGGCACCTTGGGTACAAAGCATGTGGAAACTTCTTGGCAAAGACCCACGGAGCGACGCAGCAACCTGCAGAGAAACAAACACTGGTTAGAGAGTAAGCGAAAGCGATCATATTACACAGGGTTTCATTGCCTTGATGGTAACAACTTCTTCTTTCTTCTTTTTTTTTTAATGTGTTCAGAATTTACAGATACCTACAGATAAGAGTGACTGATCACCCCCCCCCCCCCCCTCCAGGGCATCAAAGGCCAAGTACTAGAAAGCTCCAGTGTGTTAAGCTGTTTCAGTTGGGTCACAAGATGGAAAACAAAAGTCCTCTTGGCTTCAGCAAAAGGCAGCCCTGTCCTAATGAAGAACAACTAGCAATCAGTTAGGACTCAACGCAGAGGTACGTGCTAATACACAGAGCTAACGGGCAGTCTATACACGGCGGTGTGATCCATTAGACATCATAAAACAATACAGGGACAAAGGACAAAGCAATGTTGCGACACATTAACGACCTGAGATTGGGATAAAGGTTGATTCATCAGGAACAAAAGCCGCATTAGATGAAGGAAACCAGTTACGACTCTAAACTTAATTGTTCACATTTCGGGGGTATTGTTAATCCTCTCTCACTCTAATTTTTACTAACTCACTTTCAATCCGTTTCAGGTATTCCTAAACAGAAGTTAGCTCACGCATACGTTCATGTTTAAAGCAAATAAACAGTGTTGGTGGTTTTACAGGGAGCGACCGTGACAGTGAGAAGTGCGTGTACGAACGCGCGCGCACGCTGAGACTCACTTGAGTGGAGGTGAACGTGTGCGCGCCCCGCAGCAACGGACGGTGTCCGGTGTTGGACGCGTGTAGCTCGGGGGCAGCTCTGCTAATGGTCTCGCGGACACCCCTTACCTGAGCCACATATACAGAGCTCTCCTGGCTGACGTCATCAATGACTAACGTTTCGCATCACTCGTCGTTGTGTTGCGCGCGACGACGAACGCACGTGGCTACCGCTAGAGATGTCACTCTGGACACATCGGTGTTGACTGTGCACCGACTGCCGGGTGGACGTGGGCTAACTTTACCGCGGGGAGCTAGGCTGGCTAAAGCGTGACGTCACTGAGAGCGGCACGTGGAGACAGAGAGATGTAACATACCGACGCGTGTAGTCCCCGGAGGCGACGTCAGGAAGCGGCTCCGCCTTGTGCACGCGGCGGGGTTGGAGTCGCAGTACTAGCAAGGTGGCTAACCGAGTGACCACTTGGTGCGCCACAGTCATCCACCTCACGGGTTTCCACAGTAACAAAGCGAGGCGCGGCCGTCACACGACGCACACCGCGTCATCAAGCGCCTCACCTCGGTTCAGCCGGGGAGTCACGGTGATGGCGTTTCACCCCCACCGCGCAGTGTCCTCTCTCCCAGTAGGGCTGGTTTATTTATACAGGTGAGAATGGACATTCTCAAAACTACTTGTTCAACCTCCGAATCAACAAGTCACTTGAACACATCATGACAACACGTTGGTTTGAGAACACGTTTTGAGAAATGTGTGGTGGAAATGAATCGTGCTAACGTCCTTGTGAGAAATAACCGTGATCATGAAACTCCCAAATGTCATTGAGTGTTTCATGTATGCGCATCGTGTCCACCGTCCCATCCTGGTGGGATGGTCGGTGCTTGCGGTGAGATAAGGGTGACGCTTCAGCGCGTCAGACATCAGATAAGACATTTGGGTTTTGGTTTTGAGTTTGGATGAGTTTCTGAGTTTGAGGTCAGAACGAGCCGTCTCTCCTGCACACAATGTTCAGAGTGGTCCGTTTGTAATGAAAGTACAACAGGAGTCAGCAAACATCACACAGATATTACCACAAATATCCGGTGAACAACATGTGCGTGAAAACGCACCTTTTCCGACTATATCTGGATTAAACACAGACTTGCACTTTAGTAGCACTTGAATGGCTCTTATTATGGTACTTTTGTAGTTTGACTATGATGAGGAAATGTTACTTTCTGTATTCTTGTTCTTAGTTTGTACTCTAGGTTGAAATGCACTTATTGTAAGTCGCTTTGGATAAAAGCGTCTGCTAAATGACATGTAATGTAATGTAATGTAATGTCCAGGACCGTCCTGTTCCGCCATGCCATCTGCTATATATATATATATATATATATATATATATATATATATATATATATATATATATATATATATATATATATATATATATATGTATGTATATATATATATATATATATATATATATATATATATATATATATATATATATATATATCACATCTACACACACTTACTGTTTTGCAAATTAAGTTTTTTTTGGAGAAATGTACCAAAGTGACTGAGCAAAAGTGCAATATCAATAGTGATATACAAATATACAGATAGTAATATAGTAATGTATTACTAGTTTGAAAGAAGCATTATCTTTCACATAATAAGAATTGAACATGTATCTTCTTATTTTTGTAAACCTTGTTTAATACATATAAAATGAAGACTTTGGAGAATGTTTTCATATTTTAATAAACAAACAGAATTATTTGCAAAGCCAGACAGAGGTGGCTGCACTACAACTCTATTGCATTGAAGACCCAATCACTAGAACTTAATCCTATCAATCTGATCATTAAAATAAGTAAAATAACTATTTTCCTGAAGTACCAGAAAAGTACCAGCTCAATACATAAGGCAAAGACTAATCCCCATCATTTCTCAATTATACATTTTCTCTGCAAAGAGAGGTTCAGCTGATTGTTGATGAAACA
Organism: Liparis tanakae; assembly: GCA_036178185.1. Classification (NCBI taxonomy): domain Eukaryota; kingdom Metazoa; phylum Chordata; class Actinopteri; order Perciformes; family Liparidae; genus Liparis; species Liparis tanakae. The sequence goes on from CM070092.1 coordinate 10,014,057, forward strand.
AAATGACTAAGTGTTTACATAACATAATACAATATTTTGGAATAATACAATTACAGACCAAACATTCACATTGTCGCTGCTTTCAGTCGCCCACGCAATTTCTATTTGAGTGAAAACATTGTATTTGGTGTCTTCCTGTCACGGTCCTTTAAAGGCAGTGCAATGTCGCCCTCTAGTGCCAACAAGAGGTTCTTCTTGTGACGCGGTCACCGTGCAATACACTTATCACGTCTCAACATGTGTCCATGGCTAAACATATACAGATGTCGTCTGTTTTACATCGTGATGCAGTGATATAATGGTGAATTCCCTCCTGTTCTCAACCAGGCATTGCAGTAGGAAGGAATTTATAAAAATAAATGGAATAGTGCCAAGAAGGAATCGGTGTCAGTAATATGTCCTTTTTGTGAATTCCGGCCCTGAATGCCCTTGAATGCCTTTGAATATCCTTGAATGTCAATGCCAATTACTAGACATGTTGTGGCAATTGTGCTAACTCTCTCAGTCGGGTGATTTATTTAGAGAATACAAATATATATATATATATATATATATATATATATATATATATATATATATATATATATATATATGAAATAAAGCAATTTGGTATAACTGGGAAATTTGGACACTTTAGGAGAAACATGTCACTACTATTATACATCAACATTTTTTGTTCTCAAATTAATGGCTTTTTGTCACTATGGTTCAAGTAATAATAGAAAAGTCAGCCTTATTTCCTGTTGTTTTGTCTTCATTTGATGGCAAACTGGTCTGGCATAGGGACATCTTCTCACAGTGGAAACATCATGCAGGTTTCTTGGCTTAATGTTAAATTGCAGACTAAATTTGTCTGTTTTCAATGTTGTAATTAATGTATTAATAATACACAATTGTAGGTTGCTGACCCAGACTAATTTGTTGGCCTTTATGTTGTTATTATTAATATTAATATTATTATTATTATTATTATTATTATTATTATTATTATTATTATTATCTAATTGTTATTATAAAAGGCGGCATCATTGGCTGTTGGTCCTGGGCTCTCAGCACTGGGACCTTGGTCTATGCGCTGCAGCTGCTGTCACTGGACAGGATGTTGCAGAGTCCAGAAACATCAGCCTCCTTTCTCCTGGCGACTGTAGCATCTTAGTAACTCTCAGTTTTCTTCACCCCCATGCGGAGGAGGATTCACAGTATTTGTTTCTTGCCCAGATTGTCTGTCTGCAGCGAGGTGGGGATCTTGGACATCATGAGCGCATTATTAGTGATGGCGCTCACCGTCCCACCTGAGGCCTTGGAGCTGTGCTGCATGCTGATGATGTCGCCACTTGTCGGCTCCGGCTCTGCACGGCGGAAAATATTTCTCATGGTGGCCTGAGGGAGAAACAAGCTGTAAATTATTCATTGAATCGATAATTATATAAGCGAATACATGAGTGATGGGTGGACAAATTATGCCCAGCGGGAAGGATGGATGGATAGATGGACAGGTGACAGAGAGGAAGGATCAATGGGAGGAAGTTAGTTGAGGAAGAAAAGTATTCCAGTCTTACCTTGAAATTATTTGTAACAAAGCAGTAGACAATAGGATCCATACAGCTATTCAAACTGCTGAGAGTGACAGTCAAGTGGTAGGCGATCACATGGTGAGGCATGTCAGGGTGGAAGTACACCACCACCTGCAACACAATACGACAACACAGCCCTGACCTCACATACCAGGTTGTTACATGTGTCCACAAATGTGTAAAAGCAGCAATATCGCATAATCACTTCCTCATTTTGATAACACAGTCGTTCCCAACCTTTTTAGCTGGCTTCAAATAAACTAATATCTACTTGTTCATGATTGTTGCTCAGTGGCACCAACAAAGTAAGACTTCCAAGTAGAGAAGACAAAACAAGTGCACTGGCGTTTCCTTTAGTCCTCCCCCCTGGTCCCCGAGCCAGCTTTGTTGTAGGGCTTGTTCCTATGAACGCAGGTACTCTGGATTTGGATATTAGTGTAATGTAAAACCTTTGGAACCTAATGAGTTCAATCGTGGCAATTAATGTGTTCGTACTGGAGAGTTGGTTTGCCTCAAAGAAATGGTCAGCTGCGTTACGGACATCTTTTTTCCAATGTGAGTCAATGGGAAAAACTCTTTTTGGGCCCCTTAGAAGTTATAATTATACAATTTGTTCCACTAAATGTCAAATTGGCTTCAAAGCTTTATGCTCTTCAGGGGGTCTTGGAACCACCCTTCACTTAGAGAAACAGCTGACAGGAAGTACACATGGACCCAATCTGTTCAGTTGCCTCGTGACACTGTTCCACTATAACACACTAAGCTGGAGCGTTCCAGGCAGAGCGAGGACACAGGTACAACCAGACAGACAGATGGAGAAAAATATAGATTTGTGAGAGCCTAAATACATTTATGATCATGGAAAGGAGCCGGCTAGTCTCCTTGAAGTCTTTTTGAAGTCTACTCCTCAGTGTGGTGTACTTCAAAAGTTGAATTGACTTTGAACACTGTTCAGTGTAACTGTTACACTCTGTAGATCAGGACCATACGCACACTGCAGTGTTGACATCAGAAGGAAAACCAACCCACAACATCATGTTATTTTGCACTTACCTCCATACAGTGTAATGGATCAGTGCTTTTCATGTGCTCTCATTTTAATTTGTATAATAATATATATTTAAATTCTAATACTTCTACGTCTTAGAATGTATTCATATTATTTTCATTTTAAAACAAATGTCAACCTGCCTCTCACTCACCTGTCTGATGTGGAAGGGTGTGAAGCAGACAGTGAATATGATCAGCACTGTGGTCAACAGCTGGACAGCCCTCCTTCTCCTGTCCCTGGAGAAATACAGAGAAAAGTTCAAACTAGCGCAGTGACATCCCATCAGCCGCCTGCCTCCGGGGCTTTCAGTCCGCTTAAATATTGCAAATTTTAGTCATTTAATAGCAGTCCTTTAATTCTAGTATCCAACGTGTGGATACATGAAACAGTGTATTTCTAAGTTTAAAGACCAGGCAGGAAATCCCATTATCTTCTGTACTGTACTATATTGATAACAACACATTGGTAGTACCTGCTCTGCTGCATCAGGCGGCGGTCGGCTAGTGCCCACATGATTCTCAACGTGAAGACCATAATAATGATGAGGGGCAGAAAGAACTCGGTGATGGTGAGAACGAGGAGCTTTGAGAGACAGCAGCCAGGGTTCTGGAAAGCAGTGGACAGGAAGGAGTACGTGACCACGATAGCAAGCAGCCAGACGGAGACACACACACACTTGGCCACACTGTGGTTCCTCCATCGATGGGAAGCTTCAACCTGCAAGGAAAAAAGGAAATATGTAGTTGTAAGTTTGTTTCTGGTGTTGACGTCTGGATGAGTAGGTATTCAGCATGTTGGGCTTCAGAAAGAGTTTTCTAGACCTTCGATGTTTCCGAACTAAAGGCCCAACCCACCTGCACGATGGCGAGGTAGCGGTCCACGCATATGCAGGTCAGAAACAAGATGCTGCAGTACATGTTGACGAAGTAGCTGAAGATGTGCAGGTAGGAGCAGATGAGACACGCCCCCCCACTGTAGTACAGCAGGATGCGAGTCGGCAGAGAGAGATTCACCAAGAGGTCCGTCACCGCCAGGTTGATGGTGTAGATCACAGAGGTGCTCTTATGCTTGGTGCGGAAGCAGAACACATAAAGCGCCACTATGTTGAGCACCATGCCCACCTGCGGGGGAGCAGAATTAGAGAGTTAAACATTTGAGTTTCGACACTCATATAGGGATGTTGGTAATATTTACTTCTTTACAACGAGGGCTCCCGAAAGTGTGCTTACCAGGAATATGAGAGAGTTTATGACCATCAGTGCAATCCAAAGGCCATAAAAGTCCTTGTAGAGCCCCTCGTTCAAGTGAGCCTGTCTTTGGAGATATGCTTCCATGCCGCTGCTGTTACTGGGACTGGCTACTACGGGCAGGATGGGAAATGAAGTATTGACAAGAAGCAGGGACTCAGTGTTGTTGAAGTCCATCATGATGAGGATGATGATGATGATGATGATGATGATGATGATGATGATGATGATGATGATGATGATGATGATGATGATGATGATGATGAAGGTAATGATGATGACGATCCAGAGTTGTTGCAGACACTGTCAGACACACAGACACATAATGTTGATATATATATATATATATATCAATATATATATATATATATCTCAATATATATACAGTATATATATATCAATATATATATATATATATATATATATATATATATATATATTGATATATATATATATTGATATAGTTAACAATAACTTCACATTTGAGTATGATTTCATGGAAGGTGTCTACAATGCCCATCTGATCATTTCTATGTCTATTCAGAGACCGCCGGCTATCCCAGCATGCATTAGGGGGACAGGGACCAAACACATTCACAGAAGTCTGTGATATTAGTTTAAACTAAATGCAAACTCAAGGACAAACAAAGAGTCTCTCTCTCCTGCCCTGACGTCCACTCACTGCTCCTCAGAGGCCTTGTTGCTGTTGGCGTGACCAGGAAAAAATGTAGATTTGAATCTGGCCCAACCTTTTTTTCTCTCTTGTAAAGACACCTCAACCTCTTTCATTGGTAAGAAATATCTTCATTTGAAAAGAAGGTCAGATGAGATCTGAACCACAAATAGTAACTTTGTTCTTGTGTGAATCAATTGTAATCTGTATAGCCTGTTTATTTACCTCATAGAGAGATGGCGCATTCCTCTTGTAATTGGTATAAAAAGAGTGACTTTGGGTAAACTGGATAAATTCTGTGTGTGGACAAGATTTCCCGGATGTTTACAATTTAAATGTTAGGACTCAGCCAGCCGGGGTCCCACGTCAGCCCGATTGCACAGAGACACCCGGTACCTCGGAGCGCGCTGCCAGAGACTTGCGCACCTGGCGACGACAGCAGCGGGCGCTCCGGTGCACACCTGAAACCACTCGGCTCATGCCTCAGCTGCATCTTGTAGCCTCGTTAGACGGGGAGTGAAATAGCAGGACTCCCAGTAGCTCGCTGCGAGTTTGTCTTAGAAGCTCCAGAGGAGAAGTCATACAACCCTGGAGTACCTGTGATTACCTTTTTCCCTGTGGATTATTTGCCAGTGAGTTTTGTTTGCTTGTTGTTCCAGTGGCAATTAAGGAGGCAGATTTTCTTTTGTTTTCTTGGAACTTTCCGCTCCCTTGGTTTTTCTAATAAATTACGCCGTGTTTTTTGGCTAACCGTAACACTGTCTGTTGTCGTGCGCTTGGGGTCGAAGAAAAACCATAACAGTACGAACTCGCCATGACGACCCCAGCCGACACAGATCAGGACTCTATTCAGGTTGTCCTAGAGAGACAGCGTCAGCTGACGGACAGCCACACTCACCAGCTGGAGGCGGCCGCCTTCGCCGTGCAGAACCTCCAGACACAGGTCCAACCGCTCCACGTTTTCATGGATGAGCTGACTCGGCAGCAGGCAGCATTAGCAGCCCAGCAAGCTGAGATTTTACTCCAGTTGCAGGCATTAAGGATGCCAGGCACCGCCCAGCCGATGCCTATAAGCGCAGGAGTCCAACTCTTTGGATCCCTCCGGGTAGCTCTGCGGTTATTGCCCCGGTACCTCGGGAGCCCTGCCTTTCCGGCCCACAACCATTCAAGGGGGATTTTGAGACTTGTGCCACTTTCTTGATGCAGTGCGGGTTGGTCTTCGTTCACCAACCAAGCCGGTTCACCTCAGACGCTGCTCGAGTCGCGTATGTCACAAACCTGCTCACCGGCCGGGCAGCCCAGTGGGCTGCCGCTTCCTGGTCCATGGGGGCAAGCTTCCGGCACTCCTACAGTGAGTTTGTGGCCGAGCTCCGTAAGGTGTTCCACCATCCAGCCAGGGGTCAGGACCCTGGTGCTCGATTGGTCAGCATCCAGCAGGGCAGTGGCCGAGTGGCGGACTACTCTGTGGAGTTCAGACTGGCCGCCGCGGAGAGCGGGTGGAATGACCCAGCCCTTCGGGTTGTCTTCCGAAGAGGACTCAGCGAAGCGGTGAGAGACCAGCTGGCTACAGGAGGAGCCCACCTCTCGATGACCTCATTAACCTCGCCATCCGAATCGATGGACGCCTCGGTGAGAGGAGACGGGAGCGAGACTTCCGTGGATCCCTTCCTATCCCTCACGTGCCCAGTACACTGGAGAGGAACCCCACCTCTACTCACTCCGTTTTCCCTAGCCCTGCCCACCCGCCCACCTCACAGACGGCAACTGAGGGGGAACCCATGCAGCTGGGCCGTGCGCGCCTTAGCCCAGCCGAACGGGAGGCCCGATTCAGGGCAGGGCTATGTTTCTTCTGTGGCCAGAGGGGACATCGCGTCAGGGGCTGTCCCAATAGGCCAAAAGATTAGGCTCACCAGGCCCCTGGGAGTTCCTAGTGAGCCACCTTTCCTGTTCCCGTATTGCTTCACCACCGAACCGGCGGGTTAGCGTTACGCTGGCCTGGGCGGATCAGCGGATTACAGTGGGGGCCCTTCTCGATTCTGGGGCGGATGATTGTTTCCTGGACTCAGAGTTCGCTGCCCAGGCTAACATTCCGTCTAAGACACTGGAGGAGCCCGTGGAGGCCTTTGCACTAGACAACCGCCCTCTGGCCCACATCACCCAGTGCACCCATCCCATCTCTCTCACTGTGGCGGGGAACCACGTGGAGACCCGCCAGTTCTACCTAATCCAATCCCCGTTGGTTCCAGTGATTCTGGGGCACCCCTGGCTAGTTCAGCATGAGCCACATGTTGCCTGGTCCTCTGGAACTATCCTGGAGTGGAGTTCTTCCTGTCACGCCCAGTGTCTCCAGGCAGCTACTAACCCATCACCCCTGCCGAACCTCGTTGTCCCTCCCTAGTACGTTCCCTCTATCCCTCGTGAATACCATGACCTAGTGGAGGTTTTTAGTAAGACTCAGGCTCAGTCGCTTCCTCCGCATAGGCCCTACGACTGTGCGATCGACCTCCGCGCTGGGGCGCCCCTTCCCAATAGTCGCCTGTACAGCCTATCCATTCCGGAGAAGGCTGCTATGGAGGACTACATCTCGGAGTCAGTGGCAGCAGGGCTCATTCGGCCTTCGTCCTCCCCGGTGGCAGCGGGTTTCTTCTTTGTGAAGAAGAGGGACGGGGGTCTCCGACCCTGTATTGACTATCGCCAACTGAACGACATAACGATAAAGAACAAGTACCCTTTTCCCCTCATGAGTTCTACCCTTGAGCCCCTCACCCAGGCTACCATCTTCACAAAGCTGGATCTCCGGAGCGCCTACCATCTGGTTCGGATAAGGAAAGGAGACGAGTGGAAGACTGCCTTCAAGACACCACGAGGGCACTACGAGTATTGCGTATTGCCGTTCGGTCTTACACGCCCGGTATTTCAGGCTCTTATGAATGACGTGCTCCGCGACATGCTGGATGTGTTCGTGGTTGTGTACCTCGACGACATCTTGGTCTTCTCCAAGACCCTCGAGGAGCATGTCCAGCACGTTCGTCGGGTGCTCAAGCGTCTCCTCCTCAATCGGCTCTTTGTCAAGGCTGAGAAGTGCCGATTCCACTCTGCTTCTGTCGACTACCTGGGTTTCATCGTGGAGAAGGGGCAGACTCAAGCCGACCCCCGCAAGATCAAGGCCGTGGTGGACTGGCCAACCCCCACATCGCGAAAGGAGTTGCAGAGCTTCCTCGGTTTCGCAAACTTCTACAGAAGGTTCATCCGAAACTACAGCGTTGTGGCAGAACCTCTCACCAGGCTGACCTCTCCCTCCCAGCCGTTCATCTGGTCCCAAGCTACCGACGCCGCATTTCTGTCCCTTAAGGGGAGGTTCACCAGCGCCCCAGTTTTGCTCCATCCCGATCCAAAGAGACAGTTCATTGTGGAGGTGGATGCCTCAGATACCGGGTTGGGGGCTGTCCTTTCCCAACGGGCGGTGGCGGACCAGAAGGTACATCCTTGTGCGTTCTTCTCTCGACGTTTTCTTCCCGCGGAGGAGAACTACGACATCGGGAATCGGGAGCTGCTGGCAGTGGTAGCTGCTCTGGAGGAGTGGCGCCATTGGCTGGAGGGGGCGGAGCAGCCATTCACCATCTGGACAGACCATAAGAACTTGACATTCATCCGGGCGACCAAGCGTCTCAACGGGCGACAGGCTCGTTGGGCGGGCTTCCTCAGTCGATTTGATTTCTCCCTGACCTATCGTCCCGGTTCCCGCAACATCAAGGCGGATGCCCTGTCCCGACTACACCAAGGGAGGCGAGCCACTGAGGAGTCGGTTCCCATCGTTCCCGAGGCCAAGGTGGTTGGCGTGGTGGCCTGGGGCATTGAGACCGTTGTGAGAAAGGCGTTGCGCTCCCATCCTGCCCCGAGTGGCGTTCCTCCGGGCCGGCTGTTCGTACCGGAATCTGTCAGATCCCGGGTGCTTCAGTGGGGCCACACCAGCCAGTTCGCCTGCCATCCCGGAGTTCACCGCACCTTCACCTTCCTGGCTCGGCGTTTCTGGTGGCCTACTATGAGGAACGAGGTGAAGGACTTTGTACTGGCCTGCCCTGTGTGTGCCCGCAGCAAGGCCTCTCACCGGGCACCCGCCGGGCTGCTGCAACCCCTTCCTGTTCCTAGCCGCCCCTGGTCCCACGTGGCTCTGGACTACCCTCCTCCCAGGGTAAGACGGTGATACTGACGGTAGTGGATCGTTTCAGTAAGGGGGTGCACTTGGTGGCCCTCCCCAAGCTTCCTTCAGCATCGGAGACGGCGGACCTTCTGATGAGCCAGGTGTTCCGGCTTCATGGTCTTCCCAAAGAGGTCGTCTCGGATCGAGGACCCCAGTTCACATCCCAGGTATGGCGAGCATTCTTCAAGGGGTTGGGTGCCTCTGTCAGTCTCTCCTCTGGTTATCACCCACAGACTAACGGGCAGACGGAGAGGATGAACCAGAGTGTGGAGTCGGCACTTCGCTGTGTGGCTGCCAGGAACCCATCCTCCTGGAGTCGATTCCTTCCATGGGTCGAGTATTCAATCAACTCCCTCGTCAGCTCTGCCACGGGTCTCTCCCCCTTCGAGGTATCTCTGGGGTACCAGCCGCCCCTGTTTTCTGCACAGCAACCAGAGGTGGCAGTTCCCTCCGTGCAGACCCATCTGGACAGATGTCGTCGCGTCTGGGAGGTCACTAGAGCCGCCCTACTCAAAGCGGCTGAACGTGGCCGCCGGGGGGCCAACCGTCGCCGGAACCCAGCTCCGACATACCGACCGGGGCAGAGAGTTTGGCTGTCCACCAAGGATATTCCCCTACAGTCGGCCGCCAAGAAGCTGGGTCCCCGTTTCGTGGGTCCTTTTGAGATCACAGGAGTGCTCAGCCCTGCGGCAGTGAAGCTGAGACTTCCGGCTTCCATGCAGTTCCATCCCGTGTTCCACGTATCAAGGATTAAGCCTGTCTCCCTCAGTCCCCTGATGCCTCCTGCCCCTGAACCACCCCCACCTACAATCGTGGACGGGCACCCTCAGTGGAGGGTCCGCCGACTGATGGATGTTCGGCGTCGAGGACGAGGGTACCAGTTCCTGGTGGACTGGGAGGGCTATGGCCCAGAAGAACGTAGCTGGGTGTCCCGCCAGCTCATCATGGACCCGGGACTTCTGACTGAATTTTATCAGGCCCATCCCGACAAGCCTGGCAGGTCGCCAGGTGGCTCCCGTAGAGGAGGGGGTATTGTTAGGACTCAGCCAGCCGGGGTCCCACGTCAGCCCGATTGCACAGAGACACCCGGTACCTCGGAGCGCGCTGCCAGAGACTTGCGCACCTGGCGACGACGAGCCGGGCGCGCTCCGGTGCACACCTGAAACCACTCGGCTCATGCCTCAGCTGCATCTTGTAGCCTCGTTAGACGGGGAGTGAAATAGCAGGACTCCCAGTAGCTCGCTGCGAGTTCGTCTTAGAAGCTCCAGAGGAGAAGTCATACAACCCTGGAGTACCTGTGATTACCTTTTTCCCTGTGGATTATTCGCCAGTGAGTTTTGTTTGCTTGTTGTTCCAGTGGCAATTAAGGAGGCAGTTTTTCTTTTGTTTTCTTGGAACTTTCCGCTCCCTTGGTTTTTCTAATAAATTACGCCGTGTTTTTTGGCTAACCGTAACACTGTCTGTTGTCGTGCGCTTGGGGTCGAAGAAAAACCATAACATTAAACTTCTTATTAATCTTAGTCTATACTTTTACATTAATCCAATGGGTGCAGCACTGAGACCTTTAAAACCCCAGAGACACATGTATTTGTGAGAAGGCACTAGATGAGACATCCAGTGGTTAAACTAACATCTCTGCAAAGTGCAGAGAGGTGGAAATAAAGCTGAATATGTAAGATAACTGCTCAAGTGCAGAGAACAGTTCATAGGTGAACCAGAACCGGTAACAGATGTCCCTGTGACAGAGTGCAGCAGGCCTTCTTCCACATTTCACATGTTCACAGTGTGGTGATGATCACAAGCACACTCCTGCTGTTATGAGACTTTATACAATTAGACACTTGCTTTAACTATGTGACCCTTTCCATATGGTGTTTTCAACTGTGAGGAGGAACATATGCAAATAAGAACCACAATCTACCAGCTGTGAATGTTACAGACACCAGAGGGCAGTCAGTGACTGCTTCACATGTAATGGGATCTGTGGATGTAAGGATGGATCAAGATTAGACTTTACATATTAACGACAGTAGAGTATGAGTGGAGGTAGATGACGCAGATGAAAAACACGTATTGATCATGTCTCGTCGAGCCCCTCGTCTAAGTGAGCTAGTCTTTGAAGATGTGCGTCCATGCCGCTGCTCTTACCGGGACTGCAGGCAGGATGGGAAACAAAGTCAAAGTCATAATAAATCAACAGGCATTTAAAACATAAAAAACTGTCAAATGAGATAAAGACCATATTTTCCATGGAGCGTCCCAAAGAGTTCAGACCCCTTATTGGCTGGAGGCTAGAACGTTGCCCTAATCTTCCGTGACAAATGTAGTTTAATTTCTCAAGTGAATGCCAGACTGGATGGTTTGTGTTGTGTCTGCTCGTGGCTCACTACTAATCTCTCTCAGCAAAATAATCGTCGGGCTGATGAAATATGTAGTCTATTCAGGCTAATGAGAATAACGTGCTCAGCTGAGGGTGAGGCATGAATAATATGATTTATCTGCTCTAACAAGATCAGTCAACCCATAGAACATTAAGACCATTGAAGGAAATAAATGGTGGTTTTCACGGTAACATCCCCTGATATTGTTCATCTTACTGGGCGCTATAGTTCATCATCGTTAACGCCGCTAACGAGAGTTATGAGCGCCGCTGTGGGGAAAGGAGAAACATGTCCTGAGATAACTATCCAAAGATAAAGAGGAGTGCTTTGTTGCACCTGTAGCCACAGCCAACAGTGATGTCACGGTGTCCTGGAGCCAACCGGTACATCTCAGGTAAATGTGCCACCTTTTCATTGGATGTCATTTGAAGTAATGAAATTGATGATGAAATTTAATGATTTGGTTTATTATAAAATAATGCAGACAATGTACAGAGCCAAAGTGAAGTCACTGCCAGACTGTGTACAAAGTTTAATTTCAATACATGAGTGTAAATATGATTTGAGAGATGTTTATAAATTCACGGTACAAAAGGCTAAAAAAGGGATTAAAAGAAGATGTCAAATTATGGAATAATGTTGAAATGAACATTTTTGGTTTTCAAGGGAATTATGTAAAAAACAATTCTTGAGAGTTATAAATGTAATTAAAAATATATTAATATGGAAAATGTATGTGGTAGTATATATAAATATTTTTTATTTTGTTTGTTGTTTTTCTTTTTCTTCTTTTCTTTATTTTATATTAATTTTCTGATTTATTTCGATTTCAATTTAGGATAGGAATTTATAAGCATTTTTTGCTTCGACCTATATCTGTTCTGTTTTTCTCTTTTGTATATTATATAGAATAATATTTTATTCTATTTCATTTGATTGACTGAATAGAAATACACACCAAAGAAAAGAGTACATTCTCCAGTGTGTGCTAAACTGAGTGAGAAAGCTCAGCTCAGGACAAATCGGGTTGCTGCCTCCCTCTCTGCCTCCCTCTCTGCCTCAGCCAAAGCACTGTCAAATGTACACTTGTCCATAACATCCTCTGCATATTTTGGGATTCCATTTTCGCTAATGGAAAAACAGCCAGTTACCCAAACAGAGAGAACCAGTCACCCCCCCCCCCCCCCCCCATACCTGGAGTTAGAGAAATACAAGACGACAGCGCTGGATGCAGAAGGAGCAACACATTTTGGCCCAATAATTTAAAAAGTAATGACATTCCCAACGGCTAACGTTTATCACATGTAAGAATGCTAACCTGCTCAACTAAAATGTGTTAGCATTTAGCTTAATGCACCACACATACGTAGAGCCATTACATAACTGCTAGCATGGTTTTGATCAAAGGCTTCATTAAAATTCAAATACGGATCAAAGAAACATTTGAGCCCACAGGAGGAAACCATTCCTTTGTAACTACTTTATTGTATTGTCAAGCTGATAAGTCGCCTAAACACTAGCAAGCAAAATCAGATTTCGGTAAAATGATAAAACCCAAATGCAGATACCAAATGAAATTAGATTGAGAAAACTGTTGGATTTGCTAAACTGTCATCAGAGGTGCTAATTGAAAATAGATGGAAAGCCGTCTCCGTTGGTGTTGTATAGTCGTAATCTAAGGCATCACTGCTGCCGTCCCATTGTTGCTCTTCCTCTTCTGACATCAAAGGCTGTGGTGATGCAATGACTGTAAAGTGACATGTAATGTAATGTAATGTAAAGTGATACTGAGAGGAGAGCAGAGGGCCCAGAGGCAGATCACAAATAACACTGTCCAAATAAATTCCAGCAGCGTGGGAGTCCCGTTTATGTGTGTGTGTGTGTGTGAGTGTGTTTGTGTGTGTGTGTGTGTGTGTGTGTGTGTGTGTGTGTGTGTGTGTGTGTGTGTGTGTGTGAAAGAGACATATAGAGAAAGGGAGACAGACAGGATGGGCGAGGAGAATACAGATCTCATGCCGCCCTGCATCAAATTATAGTTTCACAAAAACCCTCAAGGCAAACAGAACATTTGTGTTGACGTCGTAACTCAGATTTTAGTGACGGCCGCACGTGAACATGCAATAAAAGTTCACAAGGATCTGTCCGTGAAGTCTGATGTGTGACACGTTACAAACATTCTCTGAAATGGAGTGTGATCGTTACTTCTCATAGGACTCAAAAGTCCTTCGTGGATGATTTCTTTTTTTCTCTCAGTCTATTCAATGTAACAATTATCCACTTAATTTAAAGTACACCGATCATGCCACTGATTTAATTTGACTTTTTTTTGTATTAATCTAGTTTTCAATTTGAAATATAACTGTAAGATCTGATCTTTTCTTTTCTCTCTTTGAAAAACACAAAACTGTTTGTAGACACAGTTCATCAAACGTACCTTCGGAGAAAAAGGAGAGACTAACCAGTCAAACCAGTAGACCAACTCCAGTAAAAGTCAAATCTGTTGCTGGTGAAGCTGATTTGTCCTCATGTCCGTCAGCGTCCGACCAGGTGATGCTGGATCTCTTCCACGGTAAGGATGCTTCAACCCTCAGTGACCTTTGCCCCCTTGCATCATCTCTAAACATCCCGTTACATCCGTCACCAAGTTCAGCTTTTCAGTGAGAAATCACTTGTCAGTTGTGTCTCCTCTCAGATTCTCGAGTCATGCCAGTTGGCTGCAGTGATCAACACGCTCCTTCACGTATGTGCATCGCTGCCACTTCTGTTAATGTGTCAGCCCGTCTGCCGTTACTCAGCGTATTGATTTCTCAAACATCCTGAGATCTTTCTTCACCTGTTCAACGTCTTCTTTCCCCGTAAGTATCATTTAAGGTCTCTCTCTCTTTCTCCCTCTCCCTCTTTCTCTTCAATGACTCTTTCTTTCTACTTCCCTCCCTCTCAATCTAAATCTTCCCTCAGTTTGGCTTCAGACAGGAAGTCTTAGTATGTGTTTACGTTCTGCCGGATCACGCACATGTCTGTCCGTGTACAGTGTGCACACACCGATGCTGCAGCACACACGCACGTATCAACGCACACTCCAGATATCCTAAAGCACACAACATCTCCAGCACAACGCATCGCTTCACATGTTGTTGAGACTCAACACAAATGATGGAGATTCTGCATGTTCCCCACAGAAAATAGAACAATTAAACTGGTTATATATTCATTGTGAAATGTGCAGTATATTGTATTTGAAGGAAGATGAGAGAAATATATTATAAAGCTGTTGAAAGGTTGACACAAATTCACAAATTGTTGTCAGAAGATTTAGTCTCCAAACAAGTGTGTTAAACAAATTAAATAAATACAACATATATATATATATTTAAACAATACAAAAGACTAAATTAAAGAACCTGCTTGTTCTAATTAGCATGACTTAGTGTACAACCAGCTACTTAAGTAGCTAGTAAACTGTGCAATGTTATATTTAGGAACCGTATAATGAACCCATTTTGAAAAAATAACTTCTGTAAAAAACCTTGTATCCTTAAAATGGTGACTGTAAAAACAGCATCATAATAATCAGGCTCAATAGTGATTTGATGTTCCTTCTCATCCCGACAGAGTAAATACTGAGTTACGGTTGAGGTCATTTGAATTGTGGATGTTATCAATTTGTCAGATGAAAAAACAAAAAGTTTCTATCTATTCTCAACTTTTCTGAAAAAGCACAACAACAAAAATAGAAACATTAGTCGGTGGTGATTTTGATTTCCTGGAAAATATTTGTTTTGAGTTTCATTTACAAATATAATTTTTTGCAACACAATTTCTACACACGAACACCAAAAAGATATTCACACAAACTCTCAAAAATCTTATATATTTGAATACCGCAAGCTTCATAAACTCTTTCATCACAACTAGGCCTACTATACCCACACACTCACTCACCTAATAGAGTCTTCATAAGTTGCTGTATGCTGTAGACATCGATGAACTCCCAATACAATGGGAAAACAAGCAGTGTTCATTTTCAATAATCATATTTATAACATTGGATCCAATTACATTGTGAAGAGGACTTGAACTTAATTGCTGTGTTATTTTGTAAGTAAAATACAGTATATTGTAATCACTTCCTCTAACTCTCCAAAATTCCTCCATTGTTGTGCACACCAATTAGTAAACCTGGATCCTATTAATGCTGCACAACACTCACAGGCCTTAGTTTGTAATGAGTAACTTATGTAGATACCGCATCAGGTCATTTGTCATGTGTAAGGCGCCCTGAGTCTTTTTGAGTACCAGTTGTTGTGTTTTTGCAATTACAACAATCTATATGACGAGCAAAACATCAGCTTTAACATCTGGTTCTGTATACAGTGTGTCTCGTTTCAACAATTATTTAGGACATGTATAATTGATTTGTTTACCGCCGAAAAACTTGATTCTACATACACAAAAGTTGTGTTCGGATGCGGCTCAGGCTTTGTCTTTACAACGTGTCCCTGGACCTGCGCTCCATCCGTCTTGCAGAATGAGACAGGTTTGTGTCTCCTAGTTTCCTGTCTAGAGGATCATCATCACTCACAGCGCGTCAGCATGTTTCTCGGAAAGATCCGGAATAACGGATGTCAGGAGAAGAGCCATGGATCAACCTGTTACTGGGGATGAGCACGGGGAGAAGATGCAGGATGGAGAGAGAGAGGGCGAGAGAAATATTTAGATAAAGCCATGATTGGATCAGAGAATGAGTTCAGTACGTCTGTCCATATGTAAAGGTGTTGAAATGACAGGAGGATTGTGCGTGACATATGTTTGTGCGTGCACATATACAGAGAGAGGTGCATACATGTGTGACTCAGACCAACCAGGGGAACTGGAGAGCTTTGTTTATGACAGGAACCGTCTGAATAGCGAGAGGATAGACAAGATAGGACGAGGTCGTCGTCCCCCCCCCCCCACAACACACACACACACACACACACTCACACACACAAGTCCTCTCTCTCACAGTGTATTTGTCAGGAGTGAGACGAGAGGGGGAAGGATGGAGGATTATGGCTGTCCTGCAGCAAAAGCTTATTTTTTGACATTGGTGGCTGTGATGAGGACAGACGTGAGGAATCGATTGCTCAAACAAATAATTGCACGTATCTCTCCTCAGTCTCCTGTCAAGATGTAATCAGAAACATCGCTCGCCCACCACCTCTCTTGTAAAGCATTACCCTCAAGTATTTATGTTCAACAGCGAGACTTTAATGACTACTGAAGAAAATGACTTTGTGCCACTAAAATCACCTCATTATCGCATCGAAAGTCATCAATTGCCAAAGCCTGACACTCAGCAGTAATGTTTGGGTTTGCATTGAGTCCCTTTATGTGGACATGGACATTGCTACATCAATGAAACTGTGGGTCACGTCCTTTCTTAGAATGTTATCCATCTTAATTCTTGGGACATAAGGAGTTGGAGCATAAAATAGATTTTTATTCCTTTGGGCACGGATACTCTACATTGTATTTGGTATTCTGCAAAGCCACGACTCATGTCACATCTACACTCTAATCCTCACTGACGATTGTTTAACCAGACGTCACTCACAGAGCACGTACACACGCCCATACAGAATCTCCGTGAGACGTCTCAGACTTTCTGTTTAATTTACTGTCAAGCTGACAAAATACAGGTTCACGGTCCTGTCCTGTTCAGTTTCTGGATGACAAATCTGCACACAAACACACACAGACACACACAGCTTTGTGTGTCTGTGTGTGTCAATGGATGCATCTATTGGCATAGATGCCCAATAGCAAAGTGACACAATTATGTGTATCGCCTTCTTAAGTTTGGTATTAAGCCTGGTAAGTTCCCGAATCACGATGAATGGTCTTCTTACGTCATTTAACTTGTGGTGTGTTAAAGTCTGTGACTGAAACTTATATAAGAATATGTGAGAATCAAAAATGAGTGTATGGACAGATCCCAGAGACGTGGAAGACGTCATTCATAACGTCAAAACAGTCATATGTGATCTCAGAAGACACATGAGGAAATAAATAATGATGTAAAAGGAGATTAGATACCAATGATGATTTGGGAGGAAGGGGAAGTAACTGGTATTTCTTTAACTTAAGAGTACAAAAGAAATTATTTTTTTACCAGTCAGAAAGGTGTGTAGATGTAGTATCTCTTTCTGTGACATGGACCTGTACGTTTACTAAAAGGGAGTTTGACTCAGAAAGGTCTTTGTAGCAACAAGACAGATATAAATAATATTCCTTTTCATATTCTTTAGTCCAGACTCCAGGCAGAGGCTTGAATATGGTTATAAAACCCCTTCAGAGACACAGATTAGTAAATAAGGAATGCAGGTGAAGAAAAAGTGTTGATTTCTGAATGTTCATGCTGAATTACAGCTTAGAAAACATGCCTCATGGCGACGGTAAGCAGCTCCTTCAGGTTTTGGGAGAAGCTTCCTCACAAACGTGTGACTGGCCGACCCGGTCCGTATTTGGTTCAGGATTCCTTCTCCCTGCTGAAGGCTACAGCAGATCATTGTTGTGAAATAAGTTGGTCAACACATGTTGAACTGTACTGTTCTCTTCCTGCTGCTATGGCACTCACTTTGAACATTTGAAGACACTTGTTGCATTTACGGATGTCCATCTTTACTACATCCCCGTTGTTTGATGCCACCTCAAAGCTTTTACAACTACGGCCTTTTGATTGTTCTGACCGCAAATCTTAATAATAACAAACATTTTAAGAAAAAAAAGGTCCTCTGAATAATTCAGTGATCTAATAATAGTAATAACAACTTTGCATTGTCATTATATATAATATGGTTAAAGTCATTCATGAACCAACTTCCTTTTTTTTTTTTTACTTGTGTGCTCTGCTGAACTTTGAGCCTGTTCCATAATTCCGTTCCATGATTCTGTTCCATGAGTCTGTTCCATGATTCCGTTCCATGACTCTGTTCCAGGAGCCTGTTCCATGAGTCTGTTCCACAACTCTGTTCCAGGAGTCTGTTCCATGAGTCTGTTCCACAACTCTGTTCCAGGAGTCTGTTCCATGAGCCTGTTCCATGAGTCTGTTCCATGACTCTGTTCTATGATTCTGTTCCATGACTCTGTTCCATGACTCTGTTCCATGAGTCTGTTCCATGAGTCTGTTCCATGACTCTGTTCCATGACTCTGTTCCATGACTCTGTTCCATGACTCTGTTCCATGGCTCTGTTCCAGGAGCCTGTTCCTTCAACGTGTCCCATCAAAGATGCTTTATTGCGAAGATCACCACATCACATGTTCTCCTTGTGTCTCACTCCAATCTCATAAACTCCGGTCGGCCAATTTACCCCCCCCCCCCCCCAAAAAAAAAACTCTTACACTATTCACGTGGATGACCTATTTTGATTTCAAAACGGCGAATTTCGCCGAAAGGTGACAAGTTTGCAGGTATGCACCATTAGAAATGTCTGACAAACATCAGCAACAAATAACACACTGAAGAATAAGTCTTGAATTGATCTCGGAATGTTTATTTAAAGACACAAATTGTAGCTGGACGCGTCATTAGACATGACAAAAGAAAGAAATCACCTCAAAGAGTGTTGCACAAACTGCTGTGAGGTGTATTATTAAAATGGCACTTGTGTAAAAAGAAGAAGATAAAAACATCCATACAGCTAGCTGGCTTTTCACAACAAAAACAACGTACATTGATAAAATCGTACTCTTCTTAGTGGTGTTCCTTTTCCAATGAAAACCAGACAGATCTCTTTGGCTCAAGAAAAGGAAAATCATAAATCTTACATCGATTGATAAAATGCAGCCGCGGTCATAATACTGGCCATGAACACAGCTGAGCAGAGCAGCAAAACATTTGACCGTACACAAGTTGTCCATCAGAGAAGAAAAATCACCCGAGTGAAAAGCTGCATCACGATGACACTGGACGGAGAAGAGAGGCCTCACTCCCGACACTACGGGGAGCGTTTCAAGATACAACTTCCTTTTCTGAGGGAATTATTCTTACTTTTTCCCAATTTAGAGTAAGAAAAACATTAAACTACAAGGAGATACAATTATACAAGGTATTATTATATAGCTGCACTGGATCATGTGTGTTTGTTTGTGGGAAGAAAGGATGAGTAAAAATGAGAGACAGATGGTCGATACAGAGTGTGGGGAGGTGGGGGGAGGTGTTTGTGTGTGTGTGGGGGGGGTCGTGTGCACATCAGTCAGCCTCCTGTCTGTAATGCAGGACGTAATAGTCGTGGACGTACATCAGGATGGCGAATGGCTGACCAATGATGATTGAGATCCAGACCGCAGCGTTGCCGTAGGTACCGTGCAAGAAGCGACTCACAAACCAGGCCAATGGAAGCTGAGGAGTAATCACACATTTTAAATGATTTAAAACAAACGCTGATTGGGTTTTTAAAGAACAATTGAAATCTCGCACAAGTATTTTCTTCAAATTTTTATTTTCTGTGTTTTATGACTTTATAACAAACATGAGGTCCTGATATTGCCTCTTGTTCTGCTAGAGTCCCCATGATGGAGCAAATATGCCCACGCCAATAGGTTACGTTAATTAGATTATTAATTAAGGTAACGATACTGAAGCCAAGGCCAAACCAGCCGTCTTCATGACTTTAAGTATTATTTGGCTACACAAATAAACTATAAATTAAGAGCACCGCTACCTCTCACATATCCACACTCATTTCCTTACCTTTTTAAAGATTAAGAAGGACCTAGATCACAAGGCATATCATGCAGATTCAAATTCTAAATATATATTCTTCTTATATAACAGGACTGGTTTGTGCCGACCACAGCTACGTGGATCATCGGGGAAGGTGTCGGGTCTCACCTGTGCCATCATGCCCATGAAGGCCCACAGTCTGAACATCCGGAGAGGGACACTCACCAAGTACTGACATAGGAAAAGACAAAAGAAACATTATCAAATGGTGCTCTCTATTAAATATAGTAAAATCATTTTTCCAAAAACATCTCCCTGAAACAGGATTACTGAGGACATTTACAGTGGACGGGACACTGTGTATTCAGTGTCAGCACAAGCTGAGAAAGTTCTCTTTGTTCTCAGCTCGTACCTCATGGAAGAAAGCCGACAAGAAGAAGACAGCTGATTGGCTGAGTATTTTACTGAATCCTCTCCTCAGCAGTGGCTTGTAAAAGTGTCTGCAAGACAGACAAAAACACAGGTTTTGAAATGGATGAATGGACAGATGATGTAGTGGATGGACATGAATTGTAAATCAAAATGCCAAAAATGTTTCCCTAATATGTAATAATTCCTGTGGAAGTATCTTAGCTCTTCTGCAATTCTCCCACACCGACACCAATTCAAAGTAAATAGTCTTTAAACCCTCTAAATAGCATTTCATTTGCCTTGCCTTGTTTAATATAACCTCAGTGCATTTGCAGCTGCTGTGTTCGTTTATGTGAAACTGGCTGCAGGCGCCGCATTTATTACTAGTACTTACTCTCTCACAGCCAGATGAATCCATTTCCCAAGCGTATCAGTGTGCCTTGTTAAGTCTTTCTCCCCGCATCAGACCCACTGCTGTCCCCTGTGTTCACTTCGATACATCTCAATGCTCCCTCTCAGTGTGAGCGCTGTAATAACTCACCGTAGACACCACTTGTGTACAGGGATGTTCCAGTTCTGCCAGAAATATGTCACCGTCTCAGAGTTCCTGAAAGAGAGTCAGCAAATGGAGTGTTGTAGCATTACAGGGTTTAAACAATTGATCTAAGGCAAGTTGGATCAATATGGATGAAAATGAAAGGTCTCGCATCATTCTGGTGTTACAGGAAAAGAGGAAACGATAGTAAATCAGCTGCAGTGCATTGAGTGAAGCAGTAGATGTAAACGTACAACATATGAAATGACTTCCACCTCTAGAATTTCTGTAAAGTGCTGAACTTATCTACCACCAGTGGTGGGCTGTCAGGGTCAGCAAGGCCTTCTCTGCTGGCCTAAACATCATCAGAATCTAATTAAAAATATATATATTTTCCCATAAATATGTTTTCAATTATTCCACAGAGTAAGAGTTTTTCTCTTCATTTCATAGCTTTCCTCTTGGTTGCACTGCTGCCAGCCCCAGGTTAAGATTTGGAGGGCTGGTCTTTATGTTAGATTTTTTATCCAATCATATTCCGCCATCATGTGTTGCCAGGGGTCTAAAATCTGCCATCAGGCCTGCAGAATCAACATTGCGGGCGCTGGTAGCTTAAAGTGAATGGAAATGAAAATGTAGTGTCAACCAATCAGCTTTAGAGTTGGCTGCTGTAGGCCTGCTAGATGGCCCCGGAACCGGACCAGGAGCCAGCAAGCAGGACGTCTTTTGATTGGATTACCAATATTGAGAGGCGGGTCCTCTGGGCAGGTATATGCAAAACTGCTGGGAAGGCCTATTGTTTGCAAGTGATCGATTTGGTGCTTGGAGCCACACTGGCTTTGCAAACTTGAGTTGTCTAACCAAGGCAGCAACGAGATGCCAAAGTACGGCTCGGCACCTACAAGCATCGGTGCTTTGAAAACTTTTGGGGACCCGAGAGGATCTACAGATCAACGAACTAGCGCGCAGGGCAGCGGAGCTGCATGACGAAAAGGTGAAGAACAATAGGGAAATATTGAAGTGAGAATATGTAATATTACATATATATATATATATATATATATATATATATATATATATATATATATATATATTGTTATGTATTCAAAAATCCCCTGGTGCTGAACCGAAGAAAATGTCCAGAGTCAAAAAGTTATAATAAAATGTATTTAATGAATAGTATTACCAATCGTTGATAATAACTAATAACTGTTCAGATACAGAGTATAACGATCCTGGACAAAGGTCCTGGAGATCCACTGGTCAGCATGTGTGTGAACCCTGCCACACACAGAACTGACAGCGCTAACTCGCAACGTGAATTTACTAGCCCGACTGTTTATGGTTTAACCCCGTCATACGTGTCGGCGAGGGGGCGTGGCTTATCTCTGTTACTTTCCGCCATCCGCCACGGATTAATTAACCACTTCTCTACGTTATACTTGCGGAAATGCCACACACGTCGGAACATCTAGCGCCCCGCTTTGATTGACTTCCGCATCCAGCGCCACGAGAGCAGCAGCAGCCGGGGAAGGGGGAGGGGGGGAACTAAAATATATACAACTGGAAACTATATATATATAGAGTTTAGTTTAGACTAGTTTAAACTAAACTATATATATATATATATATATATATATATATATATATATATACACATATACATACATGGTGAACTAATCTTACATTAGGTTGTTCAGCTGTAGTAAGACGGCATTGAAGGCCTCGGTAGAAAATGCACGGCCCGCCACTGTCTACCACACATTCTCACTCACACTTCACGTGTTCATTTGCGAGTAAGCACACAAACCCATTCCCATGCACACGCAAAGACCTCGTGATGGTGGTGTAAAGAGCCAGTCAGTCCAGCACACCTCGTGAGGTTCACACACAGAACTTACCACCAATCCTTGTAGAACTGTCTGTCTCCAAAGCGCAGCAGCTCAGCGGTGAAGTTCATAGACGAGTGGAAGAACGAGTAGAAAAACATCAGCCACAGCAAGTGATTAGGAACCTGGAGAAAGGGACAGACCCAAAAATAAACAACAACAACTGAATATAGGACTGTGAGACATTCAATAGGAGATGTCCAAACTAACAGGAAGTCAAAACCTGATGTTTCCTACCCGTACTCTCAACAATCTCGCGGTACCTTCTCGTGTAGTCAATCGATAACAACATAAGAATAACAAGCTTTAGGACAAACAGCATTAGTCAAATGTTCTTGGCGTACAGATGCAGGTGCACATGTCGTGTTTTACTCACAGCTAGTCTGAGAAGTCTCTCCATCATCCTGGACAGATCCATGTCCTACAGAGAAGAGCGATGCAGAGATTAACAAGCGCTGCACAGTAGCACTTTGAATTTGAAAAAAAGACTCCATGTTGTTTTCTTGGCAGTAAAGTGCTCACTGCCATCCTGTCCTCCTCACCTCGAGAGGTTTCATGGAACTCTGAATGATGGGAATCATCCACTGATAGGAAGAAAGCAAAAAGCAATGTTATGCTGCTTTCTGACATCCACACCGTGGAACATGACACTAACAAAATATGCTGAGCCTTTACCTGTTGAGTGAGAGCAACCAACAGTTGGATGAAGAACAGCTGGGGGCAAAGACACACGTCAATAAAGTGAGTGGCAAGAGAATACGGGGGAGTGCATCAGATAACAGACGATGGAGCTTTTGGAACTCTTGAAGAAGTTAATTTTAGTTATGCATGATGATGAAAAGAAATGATCCCATGAAGTTTAAAAGAGAGATGCTTTACATGTCTAACAGTCTGCATGCTGATGTCCCTTTGCCCTGTTGGACTGTGTTGGCATCATGAATCTAGACCTCAGCATTTAACTTCAAAAATATAAATGAAAACATATTTTCATAAACACTAACAATGATGGCCCAAACTACAAAAATAAGAGCCAGAGCTTTCCCTGAGAAAAGCTAAATTACTTTCAAATGTATTCATCATAATCTTCACGAGCCCACACAGCGAACATAGAGCTCTCAAAGGTTGTGCAGGATTCTTGCTCCGACGGTCTGTTTTGAGACATTCTTGTAAACACTAAATCACTCCTAAGATCTTTTAAGATCAACCACTATCAGGACAGGAGAATCCTTTTTGACTTGAACATGCAGCTCCACTGCGAAGGTGTCAATTTCTGTCTGAAGCTGACATGAGACATTTCCTCACCATCTCAAAGAGTCTCCTGAGCAGGAAGCTCATCCGGATACGAGGAGAGCGAGGGAAGTTGAGCTCGTAGCACAGAGTTGGAGCCAAGACGAAGTAGCACATATCTACAGAGGAGAGAGGAAGTCAACGTGACAGTTAGTCAAGATATGTGGAAACATGTCAAAGAGGCAGTGGCACTAGAAACATTATCAATAAAGTTGCATACAAACTCTAGAAAGTTGTTTGAGTACCTCTGATGCTGAGGTTGCCAGGGTAACACACCTTAGGGTCGCCTACATTGAGGTGCTGCGTTGAGGGACCTGCAGAATGAATCACACACATGTGAAGTGTGTAAAACATTGCATTACGGACAAATACAGAGAACAATATAGAACGACAGTCAAGTGTGGATGTTGACGTGCAACAATGTCTGCTATATAATAAATGTAATAAAGACACTTTCAGTACCAAGTATCTGCCATTAGAGGTCACTGTAACCAAATAAGCAAGGTGCTGAGGTAAGACGTTTAAAACATACACAGAAACTGACCGTACAATTAGCAAAGATATATTTCTAAATTATTACAAAAAAAATGTGTGTGCTTGTGTTTTTGTGACTTACAAGACAGCGACCTGGACAACTTCTTGACTTTCATCGTGCTCAGCTCTCTGCACCACATGTTGACGTCCTTATAGGAGTACAGCTTCAGGAAGAGGATGGTGTAAGTACCAAGAACGAACACACCGCCAACTGACGGAGAGAGAGAGAGAGGGAGAGATTTGGATAAAGCTGAAATGGGAGAACTTATAACTAAATGATGAACTGCCTACACGTATGGGAGGATGAGAAGCAGAGATGAGGGCAAGCCAATGGAGGGTAGAACCGTGATGAAGGGGCAGAGTACAGAGAAAGAGGAGCAGAAAGTTGTCAAAACAGTGTGAGAAGGAGGGAGAGACAAACCGAAAGAGAAGATTAAAACAGTGGAAAAATGAAGGGGAAGAGAGAAAGAAAGGTCGTCATCTGCTCTTTAACAAACAGCAAATCATCTCCAGATAAATAAATCATCCCAGCTGAAAGTATGAGAGCCGTCTGCCGATGCTCCAGACATCATTACAGTCCAGCCTCCATGTGTACGGTATGAACTGCAGTCTTCCACACGATGTTGCTGGAGGTTAAAAATAACTATTTGATGTTGGATTAATAATGTTGTAGTTTGTTTAGTTTGTATTTGCGCATGCACACTGAGCAGTTTGCCTCCAGGGCTTTATCAATAGTCACCATATGTTTGACGCAAAGATCATGCTGAACAGAGGGGAAGACACACACTCACACAAACACACACACAAACAACGGCCTGTTGTGCCAATACGGAGAGGAGCAGGTCGGCACACCTGGCATCAAACCCGAGCAAATCTTATCCATCAGCCATCTGCCTCTCTGGCTCTCTGTGGCTTCTAGACACAGGTCTCCCAAGAGAGCGACTGTATATGATAATCACAGGAGCACAGGGAGGCGGAGCTTACTGGAAGTGGATAAGAACATACCAGAGGAACCAACCAATCATAACCGAAGCTCAGAAGGATCCGAGGAGTGCTACCTGCATCCTAAAAAAAACAAGTGTTTGTCTTTCTTTGGTCCAACACACACACACACACACACACACACACACACACACACACACACACACACACACACACACACACACACACACACACACACACACACACACACACACACACACACACACACACACACACACACACACACACACACACACACACACACACACACACACACACACACACACACACACACACACACAGACCTTCCTGCGTGAACAGCAGCGTAGGGTGAACAGACAGACAGATGGACTGAATCCTTTCCTCACCTCCCAGTGAGAGAACAGATGAGAGGAGGAGAGAGGAACAAAGAACAAAACTAGAAAGAGCATTTCCTTCTGAAAATGCGTTGGAATGCTTAACATTTGAAAGCTTGAAGCTGAAAAATAAAAAATAAATAGCTGAAAAAGGTTTTAAAATAGCTGAAATAGGTTTGGAAATTGTTGAAAATGTCTAAAAATAGCTGAAGCATTCCAACTAATAAATATAAGAAGTTTAATAAAGATTACAAGAACAAGAGTTGGACTGCTGAAGCATTCCAACTAACTATTTTTTTGGACCAAATCGACATTGAATGAAACCAGCCAAGCTAAATATTATATTAATAGGGTGAAACACTTCTGCTGTGGATCATTTGGAGATAAAGACCTGAACAGTGACACTTTTAAACAACACTGGAGCCATATTGTTTTGAATGAGTCGCTCAGAGTATTATAGTGTGCGGGTGAAGCATGTTGTGTAAAGGTGTCACTGATGCATCATGGGTGAATCAGATCGTTTGTGGAGGGCGGCCATGGCGTCTGTCAGGCAGCCTGATGAAGACAGAGGAAGGTGACCCTTGGATGACCCTGTACTTTAAACCACACCTACTTTGGCATCCTGCCGCTCTTCTCTTCTCCTCGGAGCCAGCTGGAAATAATCCAGTCATGACCAACTGGTCCATTACCACTAACCGACCAATTACGGCTCCGTATAAGAGATGTCTTTTACTGCACCATCAAACTGGTCGGCTGTATCTCTGAAGGGCAAGGATGTGAACGTCCTCCTAATCTTTATTACGATTACATTACTTTCCGTTTGATACACGTGGCAACATTGTTAACCAGCGATGAAGGGTTAATGGTGTGGCTGCATCATGGATGCTGCCGGCCTGCACAGCCAATAGTAGCAAGGATGGTATTTTAATAACAGTAAAAGAACATTTTACCTGGGGTAACGCAAGGGACCGATAGCACCACTGCAGCAGGGAGAGTCAGCATGATGGCCATGTTCAGGCCGTGGACCAGAAACCCCACAAGTTCAGTGAATGAACCCTGGGCAGGAAGAGAGGCAACAGCAGCGGTTTGTACAGTCTATCTTAAAGACAAGTTGGGTTTTTTACCCATCATCCCCCAACTAACTGTATTTATTTTCCATGCACATCTTTTATTTAAGTAAATGTAGGTTTTTTTAACAGTGTAAGTATTTCTTCGCTCAGCTTTTAAAGAGATCTTTGGAATAAAACAGAACCACATTTTGAGTTATGGTGGCCTATTAGAGTTTTGAAAAGCTCACAATGTGCTATATTCATGCCAAACACACAGAGCATAACTGAATATGCCCTAAATGCAGATGGTGAAACTAATTCCTCATTTTACCATTTAACATTTGCAGATGCAGTTGGGGAGGGTCAGCTAGTCACTCAGTTTTAGAGAAATAATCCCTCCTGGGAGTTGTGAAAGTGCTCCGAATTCAACAGTTCAACTCAAATCCACAGCTCTGGGATGTTTAAGTGGAAGCAGGTTTTTTTTCCACTCACCTTCGACAGCTGCCTCTCTGTGTAGAGAGCCACCACGACGAACACCACGGACACTGTCAAAACAGAAGGAGAGATTCATGTCAGTTCCTACGAAAAGAGTCAAGATGACGTGTTTTCCTTCCGGACTTCCTCCTGAAGGGTCGATGCAGGATAAACGTATGAATACAAATCTCTGGATTACAGTAAGATATGTTGGTTTCAGGAAGAATGTGTGCACAGGTCTCAGGTTGAGTATCTGAGTAAATTAAGCGTTACACCTGCCCTCTGCTGTCTCATACATAAACCATGCTGTCACACACACACACATGCGCGCAGACACACACACACGATTAAACAGGAACACCTGATGAAAGAAATGAGCCAGCACTAACAGAGCATATGTGTTGCACAGCATATGCCAACTGCTAGTTAGTTCGAGTGACAAGGCAATTGAGTGGTTGTGCGTGCACGTGCAAATATATCACGTCTTCATTTTATATTCTACTCTCGCCATTTTCACATCTTTAGGAAAGGCAATTGAGTGGTTGTGCGTGCACGTGCAAATATATCACGTCTTCATTTTATATTCTACTCTCGCCATTTTCACATCTTTAGGAAAGGACATAAAAGAAAACTTGCTTTGTTTTAAAGAGCTAAAATATCCTGATTTTAGAGGGAAAATGCAAGCAGGGAGCCAAAAGCAGTTTGGAATGAACATTGTATTCAATGCACTCTTTATTATGCATTAATTGCTGCCACTGAGGCCAATTCTGTGAGGAACAAATTGGCCTGAATTGTATGTGGAATTTTTCAGTTTAAACACATAAACGGATGACAAACCACTGGGATGTAGATTGCTCATTAACTACCCTGACTAGACCCGGCTGAGCCACACTGATGGCACATAATTGCAGCAATTGTTCCATTTTAACACCCTAATCAGAGCATTAGCATGTCAGTCAATCTAATCTAGAGTGAGCAGATGTGTTAACTGTCAAGACATTTTGAGAACTGGGTCGTATCGTTCTGTCATCAATGCAACTGTTCATCAGCATTGCCATCCCAAATCAATGTGTTTCATGTTTTTGACTTCATGGTATTCCTACTTATGCTATGAAGAAACAAGAGAAGAGGGAACAAAAGGCCTACGTGCAAAACTCTTTTTCATGTAGTGATCAGCAGGTTTGTCGATCCTGTGGGAACTATTTATTCAAACGTGTCATCACTTGCAGCGAGTATTGTCACGGCTGGATATCGGGTGGACCCAAATGCACGACTCAAGAGACGAACTGGATAGTAGTTTACTTTACTTGAAAGTTCCAGCAGAAACAGAACAGACAAGAACGGAGGAACACAAGGTAACGCGGGAGAGCTTGGTTACAGAGAACACAAAACAATCTGGCAGAGGACAAGTGAAGTGAGGGAGCTAAATAGTGAGGGACTAATGAGGGCATGGGCTGCAGGTGAGAAGGGTGTGAGGACCAGGTGGAGGGAATGAGGGACTAACGAGGTGATCAGGCAGGTGAGGGAGTTGGACTGTTACAAGTATGATACAGTAGGCGTCACTAGCTTTCTGAAGAAATGCTAGTTACATGAGATTCTCTATTCAGAATGACAGTCTATTTTGCTACAATTACTTTATACTTTTACAAACTACTAAAACATATTTAGCTAACATTTCATTAATTTCAGCAAATTTGCTGAAAAAGATTGAGTAAAACTTTATTTCTTCAACAGGGGAGTGTACGACATTTTACCAAAATAAAATGTTGAATGTGATTATTTTATTCTCAGTTCTTTCTCACACATCAATTCTATATGTATGAAGAGCAAAGGCCTCAGGAAATAGTATAATGCGCTACTGCTAATGTTCGTTTTTAAAATCTCTTTTGGAAACAGGCCTGTTGAGCAACTTTGAAAAACAGCAACGACTGAGACCAAACGGGCAACAAACAGCAGTATTTAGCACCTGTTAGACACAAGTGAACCTTTCATCAAGTATCTATAGGGATGATTTGGCAAAGAGAGACTTATAATGGAGTGAGATACTTTACACTAGTGTCAGTTTTATTTGGTTCACAGGAACAGTTGCCTCAATGGAAGACGGGTTGGTTGTAGCATCCATTGCGGACTTCTAATGGACCTTGTGTTGGTGTCATTGTGTGTGGGAGTGGGAGTAAGATGCTGCAGTGACTCTAGAAGTACTGCATGTCCTCTGGGAATGAGCTGCCTTACTGTCCATGCTCCTGTGAACAGACTCCCATTCTCACCCGTCTCTAAGCACCGTCAGCATGGTCCTCTTACCTTCTCTCCATCCATCTCCTCCTCCTCCTCCTCCTCCTCCTCCTCCTCCTCCTCCCTCCCTCTCTTTGTGTCCAGTGCCAATGCAGCACTTTACATCAGTGCCTTCTCTCGCTCTTCTCCAATCTTTTACTCTTCCCCTTTTGCTTCTTGTTTCTTCCCCTCTCATGTTTCCCACTTCTCTCCCTCTGCAGCACAGTACCAGTGTGCAGCATGTGGGGCAGGTGATTGTCCCTCCAGAGACACTGTAAGCTGCACCACTGCAGATTTTGTGTGTGATATACCATAAAAATACATATACAAAATATGTTGATCAAAAATATGTTTTGGAAGTGTTTTTGCCTGACTGCTAGTAGTGTATTATTTTAAGTGGTTCAATGGCATACTTCAGGGACAGGGGAGGACTAAACTTCAGCGGAGCGATTTTTTTTAACTGGTTTTATTTCAAGGTCAATAAAAAAATTCTAAGATGGTAACATAAGTAATTGTTCCAAATATTACCTTTTTTTTCTTAAATACCAGAATTATGCCATTTAATTGTGCAACTGTGGTTGTGTTGTTGCTTTCCTAGCGGGGGATTTACGAGACAGATGAATCATTTACCTACCAATTACGAGGCATGGTGCTGGCCAGTTGTAGGGATCATTCAGAAACAAGGAAATCACCTGAATAGGATCCACCAGGACGCCGTACCTGACCAAAGAAGAAAGCAAAGGCAGATCTAAATTATAAATGCATATTTAAATTTGTCAGAATACAGATATTGATTTTAATGTTAATGAATGAGGTCACTTCTTCTCAAAATGTCAATATTAAATAATTACACAATGCACACATGTTTACTATTCAAGATAAATGGAAGATTCAAGTTTAGGTAATTGTTTAACATTGACTCCAGCACAGATTTATTTTTATATAATGCATATAGACTTTTTCTTACAGAAGATATTTTGACTAAGCAGCGAGCTGGAAATGCACAGGCGCGACCAACAGCATTAACTCTGGCTGCGCTACATTGGCCCAGTACGCCACTCCAGCTAACCAGCATGCAGAATATCAGGACCCTGAAATCAGCTCACCGAAGTGAAATACAGTCCTTATTATTGTATTAATAAGCACCTGTGCTTGTTCTATGAGAGATGTTAAGGTGCTTCAGTAAAACACATATACTGTCAAAATAGACTAATTAAGAGACATTACAGGATTAGTATAATCACTCTGTAGAAAGCCGGAAGACAGAAATTATTGAGAACCTGGTACTTCTGTTTGGTATCTTTGAACGTATCGGTTTGAGAATTAAATACTGGGTACAAGCGTTTTAAGAAGCCTGTTTAAATTACATTTATCAGCCGATGGAAAAGACACTAATAAAATAACGTCCAAAGACTCCAACCGTACTCACCGTAACAAGTTTTCTAAGAAGAGACGAGCATTACTCAACACCTGGAACAAAAAGCAATAATTAAGGATGTTCATCTGATTGTCTCAGGTGTTACTTTCATTTGTTTAGTTCAACACTTTTATTCCATTAAATGCATCCTTCCTTCCATATCATCCCTCTCCTTCTGTTGCTTTCCTACCTCTCTCTATGTATACTTCCCTCTCCTCTCCTCAACCTATTTCTCCTCCTCGTCCCCATGTTCTTTTTTATCAACCCTCCTCGCTTCTCCACTTTCTAAATGGATTGTAATATCTCATTACCCAGCACAAAGGCTCAATGCCTGGGGATGGGACAGAAGTTCAGAGGGAATGAAGAAAAACCTCCTGCTCTGAACACGATCGGTGTTCAAAGCCTGGATTAACAGAAAGTCTTTGCTAGCCTCGTCTTCTCTCCAGCACTGACGAGGAAGAGCTGCATAAGATGTTGAGCTTGACATAAACTTGTTAATCATGTTAAATGATTTGACTGTATGTGCACTCAATATAAGCTAACTTGAATAACTTAAACATTCTTTGTATTTTGATTATTTCATGAAACATACGTTTTTCTCTCATTCCTGAAATGATTTGCCTGCACTGTAACATGTTTGATTCAAACATCTTCGAAATAGCTGAGACTGCATCTTTTGCAGTGTGGTGAAGCCAACAGGAAACCAGATGCAACAGATACAGACATTTTGGATCAAATACTAATAATACTAATAATCTTTTATTTGTATAGTGCTTTACAAGATGCTCAAGGCACTCGACATGGTAAAAACAAACATTAGGAGCAATAACGTATAAATAGCTATACATTTGGACTAAGTATTTATTTTATATAATTTTGACATACGTCATATGTCATGCCAGTGGACACTGATCGATTCTTTTCCTGTTTATTTCACGGATATTTTACTTACACTTATTATGAATAATGTACCTGAACATATCACCACATTTAATGTTAAGGAGCCCGTAATGTGCAAAACATAAAGACAAAGGAATTGTAGAAAGTAAGAAACAACAGTGCACTGGCACACAGAGCAAGATGGAAGTGTTTACTGGGGATTTTAGGACAATATCCCAGTTTAAATAGTCCAGATGGATTTGAAAATGCTGTTTAACTTGTCAAACACTTTCTGTACACACTTGTCTTTGTTCAGATCGTGAAAAACAACATCAATAACTCTTCAGTGAGGGGTGTGTTACTGTTGCAGGAGCAACAGGTTTCTGGATACTGTGCTTGCTTTAACAGGACTTTGCTCTCTCCTGGTGTCTCTTTTACTGCTGGACAAGGTGAACCATTACACCTGGGCCACTGCATTAGTATTGGACAACAGAAACAAATATGACACGGACAATGTGTCTTGAGTTATGCTGAAACATAAGTCAGAGGTAACAGGAATATGGTTCCCTAACTCTGCCCACTGGAAGCACATTGTTTACACCAATAGGCTGCATTTTCTCTTTAATTTATTATTCAAATTTGCTGAATGATTTTGTAAAACAGTGGACAAAAATGTTTGTTGGGAGTCAAAACATATATAAAAAGATGTGTTTAGAATGACATCCTGGTGTGGACACGGTGTTGTATGCATATGGTTTAGTTGTGTGTTCAAACCGTCATCTTACCAGCATGACCACACACCAGTTAAGGATTCCTCTGTAGTTGTTGTAACCACTGCCTGAACTCAGCAGGGATTCCTGTGTCTTATGGCAACTACAGAAATAAAATAGATGAATGGGTGAAGCACTCAAGAATATCAGGAGCTTAAGATACATTTATTTACATTTCATATCATTGCTGAATATTAGGAAACATAAATGGTTTCTGAGTAGTTCTAGTGATAAGAAAGGAAGCAAAAACAATAGACTACACCCTACAATGAATCAGGTGTGGCAGCAGCTTAGGAAACTAAAGGAGAAATTGATCTATTATCTAAAGGTGTGGTTCTACGTATGTCCCTTAACAACACACTACTTATCATGACCTTATGATAACGTGGCACCACGATACGACACATCCCACTGAAGTGTTGTACAAAGAAACGAGGGGGCGGAATCAATACTCGGAGTACACTTATATATTATGTAACTGACCTAAGGGAATTAAGGTGACCCACAATTCCTCCTGTTTATGGGGGCCGTATTAGACACGCCCCTACTCACTGCAACAGGTCAAGCAGCCCCACTTACAGGTAATACAACAGGCGTGCTTACTCTGCCAAGCAGCACCGACAAAGTGAAAGTGTGAATGAAAAAGGGCCGCCACTGACACACAATGACGGCTTGTTCAGGGCTGTTACCTCAGACGACCCCGAGCAGCCTTTTGAGTTAAGGTTACAACTCCAGCTCACTTAATGCAGCGGGCACAACAACTTAATGAAGCGTTACCGCGGGCCGTTGGAGTTACAGCCCTTTGAAGCCCGTCGTTAAGTAGTAAATTAAACTTTCAACAACACAACAGTTTGATACATGTTGCAAAAGCTGCAGTGACTCACCTAATTCTATCACTTGTGTCACTCCTGCGCTTGTGTGTCTCGCTCTTTGGTTTGTCCCGTCCTGTTTCCAGAGAGCGGTCCCGTTTCCCGCGGCCGCGGTTCACGCTGCCGCCCGCGGTCCCGGTGCTCTCACCCGCCGCCGCGGAATTCCCGTCCCCCCGCAGCAGACTCGCACTTTTCCCCACCGCGAAAGTCGCCCTTCTCCTGGGAGCCGAGGCCCCTTTCGTGTCCGAGTCCCCCATGAGGACGCAGCTGCACCAACTGTTGTAAAACTTGCTCAAAGTGTACGTGCACGGCTCTCTGCGGGTCGCTGTCTCATGCCTGTTGCTGCTGCGCGGGCGAACGGCGGCTCCACAGTCCGCTCAGAATCTGAGCCTCAGATACCCGCTGAATGGAGGTGCGTTCATGAACCCACATGAAGGGACATCGGCCTGCTACTGTAACTGGTTTGACTGCTGCACACTGTAACTGACAGGTGAGTCACACACTCTGCTGTATTCCTGGCATATAGGAAGCGTTCAGCTCCTCGGCCCCGTCGCAAAGCTCCTCCCAGAATGGAGACAAAGATATATAGAACTGCTGTTCTGACTTCCTGCAAACTCATTGGGCCTCAGTGCGTCTGATCACATCACAGATATGTCAGGTTTGATTCAACAAAGAGTTATAAGATGAACACATATTCAGAAATAATACTCTGGCGAATCCTTCATGTTTTTATTCACTGTTGTAAGCCAATCAAAGTGGGTCAAAGTGCCTGTCCACAGAGGAAGTTAGATATTGAGCTGGAACTCTCTCCATGTTTTTTTCAAAGGATGGACGTTATAGTTATTAGTTGAAAGTCATTCAGTATAGGTCTACTTGCCTTGGGCTTTTTTTGGCCCAGGTTTCCATGATTCTGGTACTGGGTTGGACAAGTATGACGATAACCTTGAAACGCTCCCTTTTAATTAGAGGGCACAGCCTTTAATGGCAATTACCTTTATGTCTGGGCCAGTGTTCTTTTTTCTTACCTTAGCAAGTGGATATCACAAGTAAGTTGATGTTGCAATGTATTCTCATGATGAATTAACCTCTCAAAAGCACAGCGAAGCAGCTTAGGCTGATGGGTGTTAAGCTACTAACAGTTTGTCGGGGGATTTAGTATGCAAATGTATCAATAGCCTCGATTATAGATATATCTCTTATGGTTTTGGAGGAAAAAAAACATTGCATTGTGTCTGGTTCCATCCTGCCAAACTTGACATGTTTTATTAGAAGCAAATTGTATATCTTTGTGGTGCATAACCAGCCTCACTACTAGGATTAATGTGGACTGTTAGTCTTGTTACAGATGCAGATCCCTTTTGACTGTATGGTCAAGGATCCGTAATGAATTTGGATTTCAACTATCTTCCCTGAGACAGTAGCAAACAGGAGCATCACATCACACCCTGTACGTTACCCCTTGTGTATAGCAGCCAAATACAGTTTGAAAGCTTTCATTTAATGAGAATGCCCTTTTTGTCTATTCTAGTTCTATGTGCTTATCCATACGGTGGTGGGAACTGATCAGTGGCATTGATCCAGCTTTATCAGTCCTTGCTGTCTATAAGGTTGTCTTTTAGAGTAATGAGCCTGTCTGCAGTGTTTGGGATAAGAGATCTTGGGGAGGGATCAATAGGAAACGTATGACTAATTGTTTTAACCCTTAAACTCCGTGCTGAACTGCAAGTGTTTCCTCAAAACCATTAAAATCTCAAGTTGCCGTTTTGGTTTTCCTTTAGCTCTTGTTTTTCTTTTGTTTATGGTGACTGTAAAATGATTAAAAGCTGCTCTGCTGTTTGATCATCAGGGGTTGAAGCGGCGTATAGTTCCTGAAGTTTCAGAGTTTCAGAATTTGGGTGTCTTTTCTAACAACTTGTTCTCAACTTCCTCATGGAGGCGGAGCAGTACATATTATAGAGGAGACATCTGGACATAACGGTGCCACACTACCACAGCCGTTCCCATCAGCCTGTGAGCCAGTAGAGGGAGTCCAAGACTTGAATCCTGTTTCAACCTTTTGGTGAGTCATTCCATGATGTTGCGTCTTATTGGAGGGTCCCAGTTGAAAAACCTAAAGTATGTTTAGTTTTCAAGTTTTAATGAGCTCTAATTCTGAACACGTTACATATGAATCAAAGTTATACTGTAGAAGGAAGTCTGCTAATGCTCCACTGATTAAGTTGTTTTTTATAACAGCTAGCCATTTAAAATGTAGAGAATAAGAGGTGTTACCTTTTATTAGCATTATTCAAGCTTTCTTTAGGGCCTCAAAAACTGAAGCTTTCTACATAAACATTTAAAACATAAATCACAGGAACTATTGGGGCTCTTTGCAAGCAACTCAAGTTGTTCCTCATAATGACAGTCAGAAAACACATTTCTTCATATATGTTTTTTAACATATTTATTATTTTCTTTTCTTATAGCATTTCAAAGTTTAAAAAAACCTATAGTACACAATATCTTTATTTGCTGTTGCATTAATTGGAACAAAGCGGCTTTACCCACACCATTAAAATAATCCCTAAAACAAACAATTACCTGGACAGAGGTTGCTATCTTCAGTCTGTGTCTCTCTACTCCGTTGCATTCATGTTGTTGCATCTTTTCGTGGGTTAAAACGTTTATATCAAAAGCTGATTAACCATACTGCCACTCGCTCAAGGCTAGGTGGGAGAGAAGGAGAGAAAGACTGTGGGATTGAAAACAAAAGGTTTAAGGCAATAGAAGAAGAGACAAAAGATAAATATAGAGACGAAGGAACAAAAGAGAAAGAGTAAGATGGGGGGTACAAAGAGAGGGAGTGTGTGTGTGTGGAGTGGGGGGGGGTAGATCTCACCTTCCATCTATTGAATATCTCAGTCTCCCTCTCCCTCCATCTGGAGAAGCAGGGGGAGCGAGAGATAGTGTTTGCCCTTGCAGGTTGTAATGAAGCTGTGGAAGGATAGATGACTCACTTTAACACAGGCAGAAGAGAAATACACACTCCCAACATCACTCAGCTGACCTGAGTGTGAGTCTATGTGTGTGTGTGGGTGCATCTGTGTGATAGTGTGTGTGTGTGTATATATGTTTTTGATGGTAGGAGTGTGACAAAAGAGACTAATGCTGATTATATAGGAGACTGGAGAGAGTGATAAAGGTGTCACGAGATGGACGGACAGTTATAGAGAGGCATGTGCCCGGTTGTGCACCCACAGTTTGTGCGCCCACTTGTGTGTTGTGCGTGCACCACTGCCTTTGCACATTTTCCGTGTGAGCACTTCAATCTGTGAGCAGATATAATGCATGCAAGTGTGCACTTTTCAGTATATGTGTTGAGCCTCAGATTAGCAAGGAAGTACCTATCTATACATGCACCTGTGAGTGAGTGTGTGTGTGTGTGTGTGTATGTATGTATGTGTGAGAAAGAGAGAGAGTACATCATGGAAAGACAGATAGAGGCGTCATCACACTGTTAGAGGGTTTGGCGCCACGTCAGCATTTTTACAGTTCAGCCAAGGACTCCTGCACACACTGTCCATCAATCTGAGAGAAAGAGAGAGAGAGAGAGAGCACAAACACACATGCGCAAAAACACGCACACCCACAAACACACACACGCACAAACACACACACGCACACGCACAAACACACGCGCACAAACACACACCTACACACACTCTATTTCAATATGGTTGTTTCTGTTTTATTATTATTGTTATTATGTTTTATTATTATTGTTATCCATTTTTTATTTATCTTGATGCTTTGGCAATACTGTTATTTCAACATTCATGCAAATTGAATTGAATTGAACTGAGAGAGAGAGAGAGAGAGAGAGAGAGACTTTTCTAGATGACTGGAATCAGGAGGAACGTGCAACAACAATGGTAGTTTGAGGAATACATGATACCAGACTTCCTCTTGTCAAGGACCCTGGAGTAGATCTACTGCAGGTATCTTGGAAAACTCCTTCTGGC
Source organism: Liparis tanakae (assembly GCA_036178185.1). Taxonomy (NCBI): domain Eukaryota; kingdom Metazoa; phylum Chordata; class Actinopteri; order Perciformes; family Liparidae; genus Liparis; species Liparis tanakae. Next base: position 10,051,615 of record CM070092.1, read on the forward strand.
TCCTAGCAGGGCGTTCCCGTCCAGACCCTAGTGTTCGGGACCATGCAGCATGCTGTATTACTGGACTCTTAGTGCATCCTTCCCCTCGGATAAATAACCATAGGCTCTTTACTTCTCTTAGCGTTCTATTGGTAGAATAACCTTCCCAGAGTACTCATAAAACAGGAAGCTACTCTCTACTTCTGACATATTTGAAATGTATTCTGTGTAAGACCTTGCAGGTTTCCTTCCTCTCTGAATCACAGTGCACTATGGAAATCCTTCTATCTTTTTTTTTTTTTTTTAAACAGACCTTTCTCTCCATAGCTTATGTTTCTGTGCCTATTTTTAAATACCTGATTATTGTTGAACGGCAATGAGCCTCAGACTCTGGAGACTTTTAATTGGCGTATCGGTTATTTGACGGATCCTTGTCTTAATTAACTTAACAATGTCTGCTGAAAGTGTTGAAATGTAATTATTCTCTCTTTTTCCCCCCCAGGCAGCATCTAATATGTTTTTGCTCCTAAAAGCACATTATTAGGCTATATTATTAATATAGCAGTGAAGAACAATGTGTTATGTAAATATGTAGTGGAGGGATACCTACCGGAGTCGAGGATGAAGTCACTCTCCTTCTGCGTGTTCTGTAACTCCAGCTTCTCTGAGCTCTCGCCAGGCCAACCACCTTTCCATGCATGGTGGTGTGTGACGACTGGCTAGCTCACGGCCTGAGGCACACACACCTTACCTTGGTCGGCTTCAGCAGTTTAGTGGTTTTGTAGAATTTTTGACAAACGTATTGTAAAAATAGCTTTTACAACACTTTTTCAACAAAAACTCTTTTTGTCATCGCAGTCATAATCTTAGTGAACTATTTAAGAACTCCTACATGATGTGTGAAACACGGCTGTCATTGTGTCTCATTGACGGTAAACACATGCTTCCTGCTGACAAAGCCGTCAGTTTGAGTGTAAATCACAACCTGCCGGATGCCATGGTTGCTCTAATGTGCTCCCTCTACCCGTTATTCTGTATTGTATGAAAATATATATTATGGTTTCATTTTTAACTCAAAGAAAATTATATATTGTAGAAGGTTACAAATCAGAGCATTTTACGACTTGTGATATTCACATGCAAAGAGGCAGGCAGAGTTTAATGCCACCTAAAATTGTTTGACTTGCTTCATAATATTAAAGGGCACAAGTGGGAGTTGGATGGACAGAGCTGAGAGGGATAAGACGGTTTGTTTTCATACACATGCATTCAATCTGCGTGTGGGTATGTATGTGAAGCAGACCGTGTTTAACTGTTGGCCCGGGGAAAATGTCATTCACCACCCGCTATATTAGTGTGATGTAAAATGGAAATGATTTTGAATAGGAGAGAAAGGAGAAATGTTTTATCTGGTTCATTTTGTAGCCTCAGTGTCTTCCCTACCGTGAAATAGGTGAGTTTGGACTCCCCGGCTAAAATAATTTCATCAGATCTGGTTTCAGTGGGGAGACCTTCATACCTGCGTTGTGTGTGAGCTTGAGGTTCCTATAGAATACATTTGGCGAGGATGTTTTTTAGTGTAAAAAGTCCAGCACAAAGGGAGCGATTGAGGATAGGGTCATGGCTTCTTTACGGGCTTTTACCACGTTACAACATAGTGACAAACAGATTGAGATCCACCTTAAACACATTCACAGACATTGTAAAGCCCCATAGACCTGAGGGGTTGATGACATATAAAACGTACGGGGCCGATGTACAACACGGCATGCTGCTGTCAATAGTCATTCTGCGATGGTGAGTTAGTGATATATTCATCTCTTACACACACACACACACACACATACACAACACAGGAATATGTTAGTATGCTGATTGTTGGAGGTGACGCTTTTTAATTCATATTCATGAATTTTCAATGTTTTTTTCCCGTGAGTGCATTTACAAAGACATCAGTTCTCCCATAGCTGCGATTCACTCCTATTCAACTCTAGGGAGTCTCTCAAAGAAATTGTGTCCCTGAAGGAAAATACAATGTATATGTACATAAATGTACAGCAAGATACTTAAAGATTACCGATTACCGTAAGAAATACCGTATATTTGGTGATTCTTTACCTCGTACATGGTTATTGCTGAAAAACCATAAATACGACTTCTGGAGGCTGCATGTCAATGAACTGTTTCTATTGTGGCTAGAAAGTTATTTTCCCGCAATGTGAGTGTAACACCCTCCTCTGTGTCTCCGCTGTCTTGATTGTTCATTCCCTTCACCTGCCCTCAGCAACTCCTGTCTCCTTGATTGTTCATTCCCTTCACCTGCCCTGAGCCACTCCTCTGTCTCCCTGATTGTTTCATTCCCTTTACCTGCCCTCAGCCACTCCTCTGTCTCCCTGATTGTTCCATTCCCTTCACCTGCCCTCAGCCACTTCTCTGTCTCTTTGATTGGTTAATTTCCTTCACCTGCCCTCAGCCACTCCTCTGTCTCCCTGATTGTCTCATGCCGTACATCTGTGGGTTCCCCCCTATTGTGTCAGTCTTTCTCTTGTCCACTATTGGCTTGTTGTCTGTATTTACTAATGTCTCTAGTAGTCTCTTTATGAGTGTCACGTATTCCTGTCCTGGTGGATTCCTGTCAGTTTGCCCAGAGTTCCTTTGTTCAACTTTTTTCCTCCTGTAAAGATTTTTTGTTTATATTTGCACCTGGAGTCCAGCCTTGTTTTCTCTGCACCTGAGCTTCACCCAGGTAAAAGACATTAAATACACAGTGTTGAATTTGAATATAGACTTAATATAAATATAAAACCTTTAGAGTTTGTTCAATACTTTCAAGAGTTTTTTAGTATTTGCCCCAGAACCACATCAACTCACGAGGGAACAAACCACTCCAACCAACTTGTCAACTTTATATAATTGTCACTGTTAAATCAGCACTCTGGAAAAATCACCGCAAACACAAGATGCTAATTTGTTAGTTTGACACCCATATTAATACACTTTAAGCTTCCTCCTCCGTTAAATATGTATCACTTAAAATGTGAAGCTGTCTTCGTGCAACCTTTGTCCAGGCACATATACTGGCTCCCCCTTTAGATTAGATTAGGTATAATCTATCTCCAACACACTGCAGTTTGTGATTTCAAAATGGGGTACTACTCAAACTGTTTTGTACCGTAACAGGTGCTCAAGGGTAAACTGTTGGAAGTGGGAAAGGTGGGGAAAGTTCAAGATTTGAAGGGTTATGCAAAGAGAGGCGATCTGTCCTTTCGTCACATGGTTATAAAGCATTTTATCGCAGCTTTTCTCTGACTCTGCAGCTCCTCTGGCATTATCAATCTCACACTTTGTGAAAGCACAACTCTGTGAAATAACTGGAATGCTGCAGTCCTTAAACACGCATTTTATAGCCAAATGTCTTTGTATGCAAACCAGGGATTAGTTCTGTTTTTTCATGAAATAAAATGCTGGAGTTCAGTCTGGCGGTCTGCTGTTGTTTACAGTGTGTTGTAGATTTTAACAGCTTCATGATCAAAGACTTCTCTCTCTCTGCACTGTGTCTAACTCTTCGCTGTATTGGAGGAATACATCTTCTGCTCATTATTACACACACACACACACACACAAACACACACACACACACACACGCTGCTGTGTAGACATAGAATATGAATGCAGTGGGATATGTACAGTATACGCGCTGAGAAGAATGAATGTAACCAGTCACAGTTTTTAAAGCATTCGTTCCTTGTCCTTAAAGGGCCTCAAAGCATTTCACTCTAACACATGTGATGTAATTCACCTCAATTCAATGATGTATTCACACTCAGCTCTTTTGTAATTACACACCTTCCACTGCTGACTCAAATTAATTAAACTCGATCTTCAGTTGTTGTCTGCCTTCTTGCCGGTTGCTGATAAATCCCCCCCCCGGTGATGCAGTCAAGGAGGTGGATATATTGTTGCTCACCCATTATCCATACAGGGAGTTAGTGGTCTTGAGGTTGATATATGACTAAAGGACATCGTTATCCTCCAGTATTGGTCACCGATGTTAGCACAATTCAAATTCTTGTGCCGTCTGTGCATAAGGGGAACACGTGGGGGTCGAGGGTGTTGCTATGGATTTGTCACCAATTGTTAACTCATTTGTTCATTGTGGTAACATGCTGTTACACATATTATTTGTATGTGTTCTTATATTCTTTATTCTTATATACTTCTTATTCCTAAGCCCTCATCTGCATTTGGCCTGCAGGAAGCTCATCATTATAAAAACTAAAAACTCAGTTCAACTTTGGGTCAGACAGGTTTTTATCTCTGGTTATCTAGGAGAGAGAGAGTTCACGTTGCAGCGAGAGTCCCAGAAAAAACAACACACACACAATTGTTTGAATTTTTATATTATCTTTGAAGTTTAGACAAAAACTTTGTAGGTTTCTGTTTGTCAAGGCCAGGGAGGAGATGACGTTATCCGTGTGTGCAAAGGACTGTGCTCCTCAGTTTTTGTCAGATTTCCTGACAACCTTGGAGATGGATAGAACTTCTCACAAGTTAAACTTAGAAGTTCTTCGACCGTTATTATACACCACCATTTTAATAATTGGTGTGTTTGTTGATTTTAATTTGTAGGTTTATTGTTTGGTTGAAATATTAGAACATAATGTGTTTGCCATGCTAGCGGTGTGGCTGTGGCGTTAGCTCTGCTGGCCACTCGTCACTCCGTCATTCCTAGAAGATGAATCCTGTTGACCTTTTCCTCTACTACATGTTGCCATATCTATTGAATTAATTGCTTTGATTTTTGGTTTAAACATCAGTGTTCACCTACAAATGGCAATCAATCAAATGATATCCTGACTTATCGATTTAAGATGAGGGCTGATTTAAACGGTATAATGCATTTGGAGCCATTTTCTAACCATAGAAATGCCAATTTTGTATTAAAGTTGGTAAGAAAGTTCAATATTAACACCAGCAATAATATCTTTCTCCACAAGACAGTCATCATTTTATCACATAATAAACATGTTAAAGTGTGCAGTTACTCTTTAAGTCCATCACTCTTACCTTTTATTAATATGAATTGTATTATAAATCACTGTTAAACTAAATGAAATGGATTTATACAATTGTTTGCCTATGAATTAATTCATATCCAACAAATTCACTTCAACAAATAAAAGCCTGGCATCTTTATTAGGCTGATTGTCAGGGATTAATACGAGGTATGACAGTTGTGAATATGAACTCTACAAGGAATAGAAAATACATCGTATTATATATTGTGTTAATTGTCAACAATATCCACATCATATAATGTATTTCCATACTGATCCACGTCTGCATCAACACATGCATCCAGTTTGAAGCATGTGTTGATGCTGCTGTATTTGTGTTAATGAAGGCGGAAGATAGTGTTTATTTGGAGCTGCTTAATTAGCTGCAACAGTAATGAAGCCACATGGGACACCGTGTTGGTATCTGGATGGCCAGGATAGGAAGATTATTTAGACTGGATTTGTCCAAAAGCCGCTCCGTTTTACTCACTAAACAAGCAACACACAATACACAAACACGCTTGATTCTCTTGATCTGCTGCCAGAAGAGGTGTGTGTGTGTGGGTGAGTGTGCATGTGTGTGCATGAACACTTCTTTGTGTGCTTTTCATGCACATGTTTGTTTACCCTTTTGTATTCAAATGTCTATCTGATTGCATGTGTATGTGTCTGGAATTATGTTGGTGTGTGTGTGTGTGTGTGTGTGCTTTTTGAAGTCGAGCTACCAGGGGCATAGCAGGGATTATGTGTATTCTCTTTCATGAAGGGTACAGTGATTGTAGAGATGTTAATGCTAACTCCTTTAAATCTACAGGAATTTAATTTCTTCCTAACTTTTATTCACTTAAGTATACCATTAAATATGAACCAGCTGGGATTTATGTAAATCGTTTTACAATAAAATACAAAGAGATGAATTGTGATGATTCATAGAAATGTGCTGGTAACAATGGAGAACTTTGCTCCAGTAGCATTAACCATAGTATAAGACCTCCATCATTTGAATTGGTCCTGGGAGAAGCAGGAAGTTAATTTATAAACAGCAGCATCACACTTCACTTCCATGGGGGTGTTCATAATAATGAGGACTGCTAAATGTATACTGGTCCTCTTATTCATTGCAGAAAGAGAAGAGCTTCTCCCCAAAAGTTAATATGGTATTTTTGCACGTTTGCAACTACCTGTATGTGTGCGTTTGTGTGCGTGTCTGTGCATGTGTGTGTTGCTCCAGGGAAAATGCCAATTTCAGCGTTTCATCTGACGCAGGCTGACAGTGAAGGAGCAGAAACGGCTTCTTCTCACACACATACACCCACACAGACATACCTCACTTACCATGAGCCATTGTTCTCTCCCTTCTCACCTAACCCATCTCTCTCTCCCTTCATTCTCTCCACATTCTCTCCTCTTTTACTCCATTCTCTTTGTGTTGCCTCCCTCCTTCTTATGTCCCTTTCCATTATTTCCTCTCCTTTCTCCCCTCTTTCTAACCCTCCTCCCCCTCCTCCTCCTCCTCCTGATATAATGAATATGGAAACCAAACACAAGCTCTTCTAAACAAATGAAAGAGGCGTTGACGTGCTATAGTTGTCCAACTCGCAGTCATATATCAGTTTTTAGACTGAATGTTGGAGTATTAATTTTGCAGGAAAACACTGGGATCCATGTACTTTTGTATCTGTGTTGTTTAGTTCCTCAAGAACTTGATGACTTTTACTCTTTTTCCTGGATTGAAATATCTGTCATTTCAATCCTGTCTGGCATTTTGGCAGGTGATATATAAAGAAAAACAGTATTAATAAACAGGGTTTATACAACACCACAAATACAGCTGCAGTGGGCACACATTTCATTAAAGCGACACTATGTAACATTTCCCCTGTAGCGCCCCCTTCAGGTATTTAACGTCTGGTCTCGAGCCATATATGGCTCTTCCAGCTCGTCTGCTCCCAGCTGATCGCGACCGGGCTCAACCATCTTACATTCAGCAGTATTCTGGCCACAGACCCCCGATGGCAGTGGCGGAGGCGCAAATCAACATATTAAAAGTCATTGTAGCGGCACAATTTTTTTCAAGCTGTTATTTTAAGGTGGAAAAGTTACATAGTGGGGCTTTAAGTTTCATTCAATTACAATATAACAGGTGACTTCAACTCTCAAAAAAAGAAACTGCCTTCTCTCCCAGGCCTGGCAAATAAAATCTGCTCCAATTGGTTTTCCTTTCCTGAAGCACAAAGTTTTTCATTGTCATCCAGCCCAAAGCAAATCAACATAAATAGTGGTAATTTCACTGAGTACATCCCTTATGTTCTGGTTTTATTCTTGATTTCCCCGAGCTTCTCTGGAAGGGAAATACACCTACTTGTCTCTGGGGCTACTGGTAATGTTCCTGAGCGTCACTGTCGTTTGTTTAAGGGATACTTCACGTAATGTTCTGCACTAAGGTTATTCTTGATAAGACAATATGTTTGTTTGTAACTTTAGTTCACACCATATATCAAAAGACAATTTTTCTCCATGCATGAGGAAAAGCTTGGTCCTAATCTCCTGAATATCACAAAGTAATCTGTTCTGGAAAATGAATGACAAATCGTTCATATTAAACACAGATTTCAAACCCTTAGTTCTGCCTCAGTTTCCCTTGTTCTGCTTTCAATTAGCATACGGCATGTTTGTTGTTGTTGTTGTTGTTGTTTGTCTCAGTGTAATTACTTTCATTTATATTATGCTTGCACATGTGGCGTATCGTAGATAATATACCGTCTCAACAGCAAGACACTCCATGGAGACAAGGCTAAGTTCACCGATGTTAAGTTGTTCTTCTAGTCCCTGTAAGCTCTCTCTCTCTCTTTCACTCTCTGTCTCCGTTTGTCTTAGAAAGATTACAACATCATATTTCAGCTAGATTTAAAACAATAGCTTGAATAAAATGGCTTTTAAATTCCCTTCAAAGTCTTCAGGTGAACATCAGAGACTCATGAGAGCAGACTATCGATAGTGTTCGTCTGTATCTGCATAAGAACTATGGTTCTGAGCCAAGCTTTATGAGGAGGATATCTTAGAATGATTTACAGCCCTACACTGCGCTGCTGTAAAATCCCATGAATCATCAAGGTTTGATTTTATTACTGCCAAGCTGAGAGAGAAAAGTTCACATCATCACCTGAGGGTGGAGGGAGTGAGCTCTGCCTCGTTTCCTCCCCGCCTCTCCAACCTGAGGAAGCTGTGCTACAAGGTTAACATCTGTAGGAGTCGGGGAGAGAGAGGAACAGCACGGTGAGGATGGAAGGAGGGAGCATTTTAAAAGTGGTTGATGGTTCGGGAATATATTCAATATATAGAACTATAACATGGAATATAAAATAAAATGTTATGAAATATAGTAAAAAGACAACGAATGTGAAGAGACGGCTGAAAGACAGGAACAGAAAGAGTAATGAGAGAGGGATGGAAAAAGAAAGGGCTGCTGAAACAAGAGATCAATACTTTACTGTCAGGTCCTGAAATTGTGGTGGCAACTGTCTCCCTGAGTTTCCTCCTGAGCTAGACACACACACACACACACACACACACACACACACACACACACACACACACACATGCGCCTGAGTCATTGAGATTACAGAATTAAAGGACACCTGCTGAATAAATGTAACAGGTCTTGCCTGTCTCACCTTTAGTCAATCTAAATCAGACATCATTTGTAGGGGCAGAAGAGCTTTGCATACAAAGTCAAAGTAATCTGACAAAAAACAACCGTAGCATAAGGTACACATGATAACTGAACCATCTCCATGACAACAAATTCAGTTTACAGTAAATGTCCATATTTGGGAACAGTTACGATGTCGTTCATCCCTCCTCTACAGTATCTTCACCTTTCTATGAATCTCTGATTGGGAAGTCATTCATAATCCTCATCACTTGTCTCCTCCATAAGTCTCTCTACATGGAGTCTGCTCGTCTTGATGCTGTCGGCAAAATGATGCTTGTGAAATACTTAAATATGCAGCTTTCTCATTACATTATCTCTTTATTGATGTATATTATAAATAGTTGGTCCTGTTTCAAACTCTTAATACAGTATGTGTTGGCTTGGCAACACTGCAATATACATTTTCCCACCTGCTGTGTGTCAGTTGGCTTATAAATCATCAGCTGATTGTCGTGTTTACCAGCAACACTGGTATTGTTTCCGTCTGCGTGTCATCGGGTCCAAATAAACGACCACGGAAGCAGTTTGGAGTACTTTTTAAGGGTGTTTATATGTCTGTGGACAAATGTGATGGCATCACAACGGGGCAGGAGGTAGTAGAGTTGACGAAGGACGTTCTGAGCCAAGGAGTGAAGGAGCCATTGGGGCAACGGTGGCTCAGTGGTAGAGCGGGGTCGTCCTTCAATCACCGGTTCGGTCCCTGGCTCTGCTGGTCCATGTCGTTGTGTCCTTGAGCGAGACACTTAACCCCCGACTACGAATGTGCCTCTGAATGTTAGTGAGAAACTATGTCTATGTGTCAATGATGATATTTGACTGACAAAGAGAAACTGCATCTCCTAAACAGTACGGCCAGCCCACGTACAAACCTTGATAACTGATTTTTTTAGTTTTTCGGTCCTCTTACGAGTTGATCAATATCAATTGTGATTGAATAATTGCATTGTGGCTTCTAGAATCTGAACCCAAAAACAAATTTCCTCCGCTTGAATTTATGTACAACAGTCTTCTTGATAAAGATAACTGGATTTCACAGAGAATATCATGCTGATGATGAACAGAGCAGATCACCTCATCCACATCGGCCATCAGTGTGAAGACAGTCCAACCCTATTAGAGTCCGTCCTGTCAGTTCATTGCATCACTACACCGTAGCTGTGGTTGTATTATTGATCCTAAGCCAGTTAAGAGTTATCAGAGCACAATGCAGCCTCTAAATCCTTAGTGTGCGTCTGTGTTTACACTATCTCGCCCTCATTTGTGCTTTGAAAAGGACTTGAAGGAGAAACACCAACTACAGCTGTCAGAGTTCATTGGCTGGAAAGATGTGGGTTGAAAGCACATCCTACCCTCACTAGGCCGGTGTGTGAAAAAACACAGTGTCGCAGACAATATACAGTATGTCATAACAGTCATTTCTCAAGGTGAAGGTTGTGGAAGGTCAATGTGCCTCATTCATTGCAAGAAGTTGTTCTAAAGCTGTTTCAGTGTCGTCAGGCGCCACAAACCAAAATCTATCAATGACGGGAATAATCGTATTTCAGGCGACTTTTTGGGGGTTATGGGAGGTTGAATCCAGACTGCGGCACGGGGGGTGTCCAACTAGTGTCCACCTGCTCGAATATGAAGGCTGTGCCGTGGTTCACAATATATCCACAAGGTTACCAGGTTGGCTGCAATGCGTTCGGATTACATGTAGGTGTTTCTGTTACAGTATGCAGGCTACGAAAAGAAGAACGGTACATCCTCGAGTCGACAACTGTGGCTCAGTGGAGAGCAGGTCAGTCCTTCAATCAGAGGATCGTCAGTTTCGATCCGCTAGCTCAATGTGACCTTGAGCGAGACACTTGACCCCACAAGAGGTTGTTAGTGGTGACGGTGGCTGTTACAGGAAATCTCAGTAGAGATGGGATTGGATCATTCATGGCAGATCCAGGTTCAGTTTGTTGTATTACATTACTCGTGTAATAACGTGCCCTGAGATGGACTGGCGACCCGTCCAGGGTGAACGCTGCGGTCGCCCAATGTCAGCTGAGATCGGCTCCAGTGCCTCGCGACCTTAAGGAAGGATAAGCGGTTTGGATAATGGATGGATGTAATGAAAAAGCAATACATAGTTATGCTGGTTATGAATTATACATACAACTGTTATAGGAAGAATGAAACTATGGCATTAAAAAAAAGAAATCTTGATTTTTCTTTTTTCTTTCTTGAAAATGTTTGATTTGACATATTTAGCTCTCACTAGAGTGAATGTGTGAGATGTAATGATGCCCACCCTCACAGATGCTTTTGTTATCACAGCTGTTCAGACCTGCTCAGGTTGAAGGTGGGAGGATGTGTGCCAGGAATTGCGAGGTCGGCAGACTCCATACCAATAAGGAGGAAAGGTGGAATCGTTCACACTTCATCAGGTTAAAGAAAGCTAACAAAGAGAGGGAAGGAGATGTCAGTCAAGCAGCCCATACGGTCCTGAGGAAAGGTCTCATCAGACAGAGATGGTTACATCCAGTGTGGGTGGACCATGAGTCTGCAGGGTTTCACATTACCAAGCTAGACTGTAATGATGGACTTATTAAACAAATCATGAAATATTGTATTGTTATCAAAGAAATATGGATAGCTTTAGGTTTGGAATGGTCCATCAAACCATCAGATACAGTCGAAAAGAAGCTTTCAGGTATTTTCGCAATATATTGAGGATCTCACTTGTTACAGACAGATTGTTGTTGTTGTGTATTTTATTCAATCAATCGTTGTAATACAATACAATAATATTATATACAATATACAAAACAGACTGAAAAGGTAGAATCAAAAAATGCTTATATATACCTATATTGTCTATATATTCTCACCAGGCCTGATCAAGACACAAATGTTGCCATTTCTAATCCATTATAAAACTATGTTTAGCCTTATTTATGGTCCTATAGTAGTTTGACAGGCCATAGCAGCAGCTCAGTGGGATACGCCATTGTGGCAGTAGTCTGTCGTCACTGAAAACACAAACTGCGCTTACTGTGCTGTGATAATAGCTTTTGATAAAGACGGAGAGGAAAACACCAGATGTAAAGAAGGCGTTAACGATTGCCAGTAATTGCAGGCAATTAAATGCATGTACTGTGTACATGGATCCAAAAAGTTGTGGCAAATGAACCAAATTGACAAATGTAGGACTTGATCACCAACATCATTGAAGCCATAGGAGTTTACCCTTTTAGTATCAGAGACACCCACAGCAATCCTCAAAGTGGAGTTTTCTGTCAGCATCAATATTATAAATGTATTGTCATCATCATTTAAACCCTGAATGATTGTATGATGATGTCATGAAGTGAGACCGTTTACCTTCACACGTGAATCAATCAATAGCTTGTCTGAAAAAGCCCTTTGTGAACTTTCCACGGTATTTAAACATATTTTCTTTCCGTGGTCTTTCTTCAAAGCATAATTTCACTTTTGAGCTAATGCTATTTCTGGAGTTATGATCTTGACAATGATAAAGTTACACAATAACATTAAATGGTGAACATGTGGACGGTGATACCTTCTGAAACGAGTCCACTAATCTCCTTGGTGTTGGAGGGAGGCCTTGACATTTCTAGGTCACAACTAAACTACACAAAAGTCATAAAATACAAGACATTAAGTAATGTTCAGCGATAACGCAGAGTGATGCACGGCCCTGTTTGTGGGCTCAGATCCAACGTGCCCTGCAGCCATATAGATTATTTTGCCTCGGTGGGAATGCCGAAGAAGCTGTTGCAGGATCCACAACACAAAGTGACGAAAGATTACAGCAATTAAGGAAATGTTTTATGTTTAGGAAGGTGGTAAATAGAAGTGGGACACGAAATGTAAATGTTCAAGTTTGTGTTCTAAGTTGTGCATATAGTCTGCCACTTTTTAGGATTCATGAAGTAATGAAAAGACAATAACTACCTGTCTCTATCTCAAGACACACATGCACACACACACACCACACACACACACCACACACACACACAAATACATTCCATAGTGAATCCATCACATGTCTTTACAAGGCCTAGATGGACCGAGAAAACACATTTTACAGACATAAGCACAGACGGTTAACTTTATGATCTTTTGACATTACTCTCCCTGTCCTGTCCTCTATGTGTGTGTGTTTGTTTGATTGTTTGTGTGTGCGTGTGTGTGTGTGGTCAGTGCCTGTGTGCCTTCTGGCTTGATGAGAACATCAAGAGGCCTCTCTTACTCATGGCTGTGTGTGTGTGTGTGTGTGTGTGTGTGTGTGTGTGTGTGTGTGTGTGTGTGTGTGTGTGTGTGTGTGTGTGTGTGTGTGTGTGTGTGTGTGTGTGTGTGTGTGTGTGTGTGTGTGTGTGTGTGTGTGTGTGTGTGTGTGTGTGTGTGTGTGTGTGTGTGTGTGTGTGTGTGTGTGTGTGTGTGTGTGCCTGTCTCTTCTAAGTGGATGAAGCTTCATACAAATTCCAAATGCTTTTATATAAATCTGTCCAACGTGTTATTTAGGAAGAGACACTTTGTAGGAGATACTGTAGTATTGTGAATACTCGTGCAAATGTATAGTCTTAGAAAACAATAATCTTGTCTGATTCATTGTTTGAATAAGTTAGCTTCTTGACTAGTATAAGGAACTAAGTATTGTATTACAAAATACAATACATATTGTTATCTAGGAATGACAGTACGACAGTACAATAATATGTTTTCTTAAAAATAACAGAGTAACATTTGCTTAACATATACAACGCATTTGTTTATTAACTCATTGATAATTCAACAATTATATATCGCTACATATTTTTGCTTTCTGTGGATTTTGATCTCACATAGACAAGATCATGAATAACAACATCAACAAGAGGGTCTTCTAAAGTTCTCTAAAGTTCACCACCTGAACATTAATACGTGTTCTCAGTTTACTGCAAAGTCACTCAATATGTAGCTCTTCCACTTTCTTGCACAACTGTTCATTGCACCATACGATACGTCAGGAAGTTAACACGTCACCGTTTATTGAGTCACGACGTTGTGAATTATTTAGTGAATGCAGCTTAAAAGTACTCTTGAGCTCTCTAGTTCAGATGTAATATTAAATGTAATTGTAAATTCGTAAATGTAGATGAAAACAATCTGGTGATTAAATCGAAAGTAAATTACGATGGCTCTTTGAACATTAATCTGTCAGATCTTTGTCACGTTCTGTCATGATAACCGTCAACAAGAGGTACTTCACGTTTTACTCCTCGACCAATATGTACGTTTGAAGTTCTTCTCTTAACTCTATACTAACTATAATTGTGTAATGCAAAACTCTGCAAACTGTGTACTCCAACTCATGGGCAGCCTCTGTCTCACTATCTATCTAGAGTACAAACAACTTGAGTGTGACAGCGTCGGCCATTGATTTCATGTGAACCAGCATTGTTTGGTCCTGCAGAGCCAGAGAAGGCAGCAGAGCTGCAAATTGGGCTGTTGAAATGATTCAATGGTAATGTTGAAAAGATTGTTGAATGTGGTTTTGATGATGTTGGCTGCCACGATAAGAGACTCCATTTTTCACTCGTGTCCTGAGCTGAACAAACTGTTGAGCCCCCGCATGCGTCTTCCTCTTCTTCCCACTGTATTCTTTCCATTGTGCTCCTTTCTTTTCTCTTTAAACACAACAACCCTCGAGAAAGGCTTGCTACTCGCCCTGAGACGCACACTTTACCACTGCAACCTTATCAATTAAAAAATGGGAAAATACTGTACACCACCCGCAGGTATTTGCTGTTGTGTAATTCCACGCCATTTATCAACACAAGCCTCCTGCAGGCTGAATTTCCATAAACCTGTAACAGCACCGCTTTATCATTTAATTGGTCCCTGGTGAGAGAGACACCTTAACATGCAAATAATACAGAACTGAATTAAAAGCAGAATACACAGGCAGAAACACTATTGAATTCACAAGTGGTTGTCTGACAACTGTGGTGCTCTTGCTTAAATAGTTTTTAATTTTCCTCATGTTAGACTGAAGCCAGAAGTGCAGCACGCAGGGGTATAAGCATCTTTTTTTTGTGTTGATGCTTCTCAGGTGAATATTGATTTTACAGCAGCCTGAGGCAATACTCAACAAAAAAGAACAGACTCAACTATGTGTAATAAAGCAAGCAATGGGAAAAAGTTAATAAATATAAATCACATACTTCATAAAGTTTCTTAGAACATTGTGAGATGAAAGGATGGAGACTGATATGTATTGTCAACTTAATTCAGTTTATTTTGTATAGCCCAATATCACAAATTACAAATTTGCCTCAGAGGGCTTTACAATCTGTACACATACGATCAATCACCTTCTCTTTTGATATTGCTGCTGCTCCATGTTTTCTTTGAAGGGTTTCTAAATGTCTAATAACGTTATTTCGGCTCCACGTAACCTCTGACTCTCTATCCGTGAGAGTGACAGTGACTGGTCGGGTTGAGGTTGGATGACTTTGTTGTTTACTCTCCAGAGAGAAGTCCATTTATCATACTGAGTGGAGGAGGTGTGAGTGGGAGTAGTGTGCCGACAGAGGCTGCTGCACCGCTTCGAACTCATGTGGAAAACATGTATTTGTTACTGCATAATAGTGCTCGTAATTAAGAGATGACAATGTTACACTTCTCTACACAATCACAATAGATTCAAGACTAAATATATTCAAACAAAACAGTACAGGAGTCGAAAAAAACTATGTACCAACAATTTGCGTTGCTCAGAGTCATGCATGGCTCAGGTCAAACAGGACGACTAATTTCCTGGCGGCCTGCTCAGTACGTGAATTGTCTGCGATCGATCCGACTCATCCTTTCTGCCATACAGCCGTCGCTCTAGTGACATTACCGAGTCAGGGGAATTGTTCAGATTTTTCACTTGTTTATATGTTCTATAAGATTGTTTAGTAATAGACGGCACTTGTAGGATTTGGGCATTTTGGCCTCCTGCTGCATCGAGTCGGGCTAGTCACCTCTCCTTCATCCTTCCCAGATGGGTCACTTTCTCGCAGCCTTAAAATCTCTACTTCTGAGGAGTCACGGTTAGTTTCAGAGACATTGACGGCTGCATTTTATGTAGGAGTGCTTATGACAACATTTCAACCGTACACTGATTTACATGTAGCTGTTTTCACATAGTGCATTTAAAACGTGGGCAGCCTCCACCAACTGCTTAATGCAAATATCTCGCTGTGAAACTGCTAAATACTCCACCACGTCGATGTGGAAATTGTCTCTACGCGGTTTGGTATTGGGCAGGCAGCGCACAGTAGGTGTTTCATAGCTTTCCTTGCTAAAAACAATGTTCTGTTGCAGCTGGATGTGCTCTTGATGAGAGCTGTGAGAGTTAATGGTTCTATATACGGGATTCAGAACATTAATGTGTAGCAGCAAACAACTATTTGCAATGAAAAGATAAAGTGGAGTTATGGCCTCCTGGGCCGAGGATGGAGCAGCCTTCCCTCTCTGTGCTATAATCAAAGCATCGCTGTGCTTTGCTTACACAGCCGTATGGCCGTGCATGCTTTTTAAAAAAGTCCATGTGAGTCTCTACGCTGTGCCCCACTGGCTAGCTAATGGACTGAGCTCATCCGCCTTCCAGATCCATGACGTTGCCGCGGAAGCATAGCGCACATCCTCCGGTTCTCCCCCAGGTAAACGGCGTTAGCTCCGTCAGCACTGCTGTCTTCTAGCCCTCTTTTCTGTGTGGAGAGCCGTGCCGAGGCAATAGATCTGCTCTAAATCGAGCACATTAAGCCGAGGCGGTAAAGTTGCAGGCCGCAAAACCATAAAAGTCAGTAGAGTTGTGTGCAACTGCAAAGTTATGCGATAATGATCTGGGGCGCCGTCACTATGACGGCATCTTGAACACATTGATGAGTGCCGTTTTAAATATGCTTTTAATTATTATCGAACGACTGACCTTGGATGAGGCTTATGTTTGCTTTTCACGGCACTTACTTTTAAAGCTGCTGCAAGATCTTGTAATTTAATCTTGAATGTTGACGTAAAAAGGTAATAACAAGTTGGTAATTATGGTAACTTCCATGAATGCGACATTAGCCCCCAGGGTTGAAGTGGAAGGGTACCACCGAGTCCAATAACTCAGCCTGCAGTTAGCTACTGCCATGTGGAAAAGGGCTAAAGTACCTGGAGGCAGCCTCTGCTGTGAGGCCACAGCCTGGTTTAAGAGCATTCACAGTGGTGCAGCTTTTACAGTGTCTTTTGATTACCTGTGTGGACAAGGACATGCTGACTTAGTTCTTCTGTGCTCTGACTGATTGGCCCCCGTGGACAGACAAACTCACTGATTGGCCCTCGACTTACACAGGGCAGCAAGCAGGAAGTCCTCATAAAGAGAGAGGGATGTTCAATCTTCCAACTCCCCGGACAACCACAACCCTCCTCAGTTCCGTTTCCTTCTGCTTTCGCCTCGTTTTGCCCTAATCTCTCGTCCCGCCTCCCCGCTCCCTTCTCCCAATTGTGCTTTTATCCATCTTTCTGACTCTAAGTTCCTCCCTGCTTCCCTCTTTCAATGGCTCAGACCTCACGCTCTCTAATATCTTTTATATTTTTTATTCCCCCTCACTTTCTGACTTGTCACCGGCAGTGTAATTTTCTCTTTCTCTCCCCTCTCTCTTTCCTGCAGCAGCTTTCAGAAGACGGTCTTCTTGGTGAAACGAGACAGAGGAGATTGGCTGGCGGTATTAGTGAGAGTGAGACTCTGTAAGGAGGTTGTAGAAATG
Organism: Liparis tanakae; assembly: GCA_036178185.1. NCBI lineage: Eukaryota > Metazoa > Chordata > Actinopteri > Perciformes > Liparidae > Liparis > Liparis tanakae. Next base: position 10,069,140 of record CM070092.1, read on the forward strand.
ACTCCTCCATGGGGAAATTCCCACAGCTGTATTAAGATTTCCTTGTCTCCTTGTCTTTTAAACGCCTCCCATTCTCCAGCTAATTGTTTTGAAGCCAGTTCTGTAAATCCCAAGCGATATCTGGCACCACTCATTGAATTAGCCTGGAGTTTCAGAAATATCCCTCTTTTATCTACCTTTGAAAGAGAAATGAATCATCCCCCCCCCCTCCCCCTTCAATCTGTTACCGTCCTTCTCTATTGCTCTCTGGGTTTTCTGCCTCACTAAAAACATTCTGTTTAATTCGTCTCTCTGAGCAACAGGAAAATGAATAATGTGAGAAATATTTTAAGAATTCAGATCATGTCACAAGACTCAACGTATGCTTAGTCAGACCTTGTTTCTTAGAGGTGAAGACTCCAAAGGACAGACACCTTTCCTCATTTCAGACATGTTGTATTCTCCACCTCAGTATGAAACCAGTACATAGTGTACCAGTGAGGGCTTCTGGGAGACTTTGATTGAAGTTAAAATCCAAGCAATTTACTGAAATGTGTCATTTGCTAATGTAAAGGCTTGTTTGACACACTGCAGGTGGCAGATTCAAATTGTCAGTTGCAGTGTCACTGCTTTATTCCAGCACAATAGGGTGGTGCAGCGATGAGCCCTAAAGCTCGGGAAATAGCTTTGCACTTTCCGTTCCCTCATTTCTTAGTAAATCTTTCTTTTGAATGGGTTTTTGTTTAAATGCCCGAAATAAGTTCTGAGGTTAACACAAACGTAAGATATTTTAATAATAATATAATGTATCCTTTATTGATCGCACAATGGGGAAATTATTCTCTGCATTTGACCCATCCTTCGTTATGAAGAAGCAGTGGGCTGCAGTGAAGCGCCCGGGGAGCAGCTGGGGGGGTTTAGTGTCTTGCTCAGGGACACTACGGCCTGCAACTAATGGGGAGAGCGGGGATCAAACCTGCCACCTTGCGGTCACGGAACGACCACTCTCCCTACTGAGCTAAACCGCCTCCACTTTTTCTATCGTATAACATATGTCAGTTGATGCCCCTATAATTTTTTGTATAGCTCTTAAGTGTCTTAAGTGGCCAAATCAGACACAAAATGTCATCATGCCGAGTATGGCGTATTCGTTTTTTCACTTGAATTCATGCTTTAAATATCATGAAAGTGGGGTTCATTTGTGAAGATCACCATGAAGCTTCTTTTCGGAAAAATTCTGAAATCGTCAAGGCTCGGAGAGGCAGCACAAATATGTCAGTAAGCAATAAAACTATTGTGACCTATGCCTGGCGCTAGCTTGCTGCTAGTGTGTTAGCCATTTGTGTTGTATGTTTGACTAATAATGTTCATACAAAGTCTGTCATAACCCGTTTTGAGCCGCTATTTTCATTAAAAAAAATAAAAGATACATGTTATGCCTACTTACAGGTGGAGCTGATACACTTTTTGTGAAAGTCAGTAAAATATTTCCTCTCTGTCTGCAAGCTGTCACATCTGTGTGTGCACTGAGACATCTGGAGCTCAGACGCAGCCCTGGCTCTGTGAATGAAGAAGAATCAAATTGACTCGGGCCGAGCTCTAGTGAGGGTTTAGAAAGCTGCCTCTGATCTGTGTTAATAGACTTCCTTGTTTGTGTGCAGCAACTGGAAGAGCAACCCCGATGTTGTCGATGAAATGCCAAGATTGTTCAGAATTTTTGAAATTATTACATCTATCTTGATCTATAAATAACTTGTAATTTTGGACTAGGGACTGAGACAATTACAGAGATGAGCGATGCTGTATGTGTGTGTTTTAATAATTGATGTATAGATCATGTTTATAGATTATGCATTATAAGGGCATAGAAAGAAACGATTAACAGGGACACATATGTGCCTAAAAACACTGCAGACATTGTGCCTGAACAGGCAAATATGAACAATGCAATCTTACAGAACTAACCAATTACAATAAAATATGAACAAACCGGGAACTAAACTTGATTGAACTGCTGGAGCATAGCTGAACTTAGCATTGCCACTTTCTATTTCTATAACAGGCCTTACTTCTCTTACAGCGTAATGTATTCAAGCGGACATGTAACCCTGTTAACTGTACCTGCCAGCAGGTATTACCCCCCAGATGATTGAGCAGTGTACTCCTCACCCTGTGGGTATCGACCTGCTTCATAAGTAATGATTCTACAATAAAATGTGTAAATATTGTTTCACATGAACAGGAATGCATTTAATATCTCACACTTCTGATACCATGACCCAAACGAGTACATTTGCATACAAACCTGAGCCCAAGGAGAAGAGACTAATTTATTCCATATTTACTGTTAAATAAGTTGCAGACCTTGCTGTAGGAACTTCTTAACAGCCTCACAACACTTAACCAGCGACCTTGAGGAGTGGTCGTGTGCAGAGGAGTCAACCCAAGGTGACTCTGCATGCAGGAGGAGGAGATGGTACCCAAATAAGGTAATTGGTTGATTTCTGTACATGACTCGATTTCAGCTCTGAGCCAACAACCTTGACAAGTTGGTATATTTAGACACACAAGTCAAAGTCGGTGTTTACAATGTGAGCCTAAGCCAAGGGGACTTTGGAGTAAAGTGTTGCCATCCGTTTGTATGTAAGTCAAATTAAGCCAAGTTAGTTTGACTGATATGGATATTAGTGCACTGGATATTACCATAGAAGCACGTTTTTCCATATTCATGCAGATTATTTTGGTCTCTTCACACAAAGCAGGATAAAATACTGCCTACTGAACAGTTAGAAACCAATCATCAGCTTTGATGTGAAGCCTTGGCAGACAGCAAGGGTGAGAGAAGCGGGGGGGAGGGCAGGGGAGGGGAGAGAGAGAACCAGTGTTAGATTGGGGAAAAAAGAAGAGCAGAAAGAGAAAAAAGTGGCACACAGATGAAGGGAACGGGAGAGAAAGCCGGAGAAAAGTATGTGCGTACTTGAGAAGGACCTTTAGTAACAGAGTGAGACGGAGAGTTAAAAGAGCATCCGTTCTGGTCAAGATGAGATGATTGATTGTGCGTGGATGGCATCCAGGAAGTATCTGGAGTGAATTGGAAGCGCTTCCTTTCCTTTGAGAGCATCTCTTTTAATCATGGCTGTTGGGGCTGTGGGAACCAGCCTCGCCACCGAGAGGACGCTGTTAATTAGACGGCATGTTTCTGCACATCCCTGTAGAGTCAACACCCTGCACAGCAAAGATTACCGTAGACTCTGTTTCTGTCACACACACACACACACACATCTCACAGCCATGCTTGATTTTTCACAGCTTTTTTTATAAACATAAACTTGCTTATATACAAATGTTTTACACACATTAACACCAATGTTTTAATAGATGCACATTCAAAGGAAGAGCTTTCCTAACTTGTGACCATAACCAATTCAACCGCTGTTCCTCCTCACCAGTCACATTTATGGTTTGTATACGGCGTATGTCATGCAGATCTATTGGGCTTTTCCTCTTTTCTGCACAATTACTCCGATTATGTGACTGATGCACCAGCAGTTCAGGCGGCTAGTATTTGGCTTTATTTTTTTAACTTGCCTTATGTTGCTCTTTGCTGATAATCTGCTCTTAAAAATATCAGACCTTTCGGACGCTGTTGAAGCTCGCACACACTACTAATTAGTATTCAATGTAAGGAGTCATTTGTGTACATCGGCCTGTGATTCACAGCGATGCAGGTGCACCAACAATCATGCAGTAAACTCTCAAAAGCATCATGAACAAACAGCTTGCAAAAGTGAAAAGGAACCACATGGCCAGAAGTCCGTGAACACTTGAACGTCGTGTCGATATCCCCTCGTCTAGGAGATTGTTGAAGATCAATCAATCCTTGGTTGCATGAATTTCCTCCCATTCAGCCACAAGAGCATCAGATAAATTGGCTCCTAATGACTTGTCTTCCAATTCAGTCTAAAAGATCAGGAGTAAATGTGAGGAGCATTTAATTGCAAATCATAATGCCGACACACAGACTTGAGGCTGTCACTTCACATTAAAAGGATTCTTGCAGGTTTGTAGGTCAGCCCACCAAAAGTGAGCCTGGGCAGAGTGTTTGGTTACTTTGGTCCTTCGCTTTAATCGGCAGGTGGGAAGCAAGACACGGGAACTTCTGGCAGTTCTGGCATTTATTAATTGACAAATAGACTAGACTGAATTACTGAATTCCTAAAATGTGCACTGCTGCATTCTCAGCGACGTACAAAAATACAAAAATACCAAATACAAAAACCAAATACAAAAATACTTAATTTAAATCCCTCTTGGAATTGTACATATGTTTCATTCACTGGGTAATACTCACTGTCCACAAGCTAAAACCGTTATACCCCCTGTAGTTTATTGAGGTTATAATATTTAAATGGAGTAGCATTTGACCACAACTGGCTCCAGAGTTGGGGGCGGGCTGTATGCTATTCGCACAGTTGGCAGTTCGATTCCCAGCTCCTCTTGCCAAAGGGTCCTTTGGCAAGACACCGATCCTCAAATTGATTCCGGTGTGTGTGTGTGTGTGTGTGTGTGTGTGTTTGTGTGCGTTGGTTTTTATCACCTCGTGGGGACCACCACCTGACATATCACTCACGCCGTGGGGACCGATTTTCCCCGTGGGGACCGACCCCCGGTCCCCACGGGCACGAGCATTGCAATCAATAGAAAACAGCCTGCTGATAGGCCTGGTGCAGTTTTTTTAAGAAAAAAAAATTGGTCCCCACTGGGTAAATTTTTCTGATTCTGTGTGTAACCTAGTGGTCAGAGGGGGGTATTGCAGTGCACCGTGGGGACCGTTTCCTGACAAAGTGTGTAAGTGTGTATAAGTGTGTGTATCACATAAACTTAATATACCATTGATATTATTACAGTTTGTGCACTTTAATGTAATCAGACTTTTATGCTATCAAATAAGTTTTCATAAAATCCATGACGGAACCTATTTAATCAATGAACTTCCTTTCAGAACTGTTTAATTCTTTTAAACTAATGGTTTTGGATGACCTAAAGTATACTTAATAAATAACTATAGAAGTATAAACTAGCAACAAACAATGTACATACTTATTGACTAAATTAATTTTATATTGTGTTGTAATTGATAGATATATATGTAGTAATTAAACTGAGACTATAAGTTTGCTGGTGTTATGATATTCATACAAACCGAAGCTACAAACTGAGGCGATAAGTACGCAGTGCTCTGACATTAATACAAAAAGTAAAGGGCTGTAAATTAGACGGTGTTGCAATATTTCTACAAACGTAGGCTTTGTCTGTCAATGTCCTGATAGTCAAACAAACTATAGGACTGTATGTTAGCCAGTGTTCTGATTTGTATACAAACTGAGAATTCACACTCAGTCTTCTAATTAACAACCCCTTTCAATAGAACAGTTAATAATCTCCAATAGAAACTGGCCTAATCGATAAGTAAAATTCAGGGGACATACTGTCCCTTGCTGTGATTTTTCCTTTTTCATCACTGCAATGCCATTTTTAAGTTCAGTCAGAGTGATTTGGGCCCTAAGCCATCGGACTCATCCAGAGTAAGTGTGATTTTGTAAAACGTCATTACATTTTGCTTTGTCAAAGCAAACTTCAGAGGTGTACAGTTTAGAGTCCAATTAATGAAATTCTAATTGGATCTCTTTAGGGCATATGTATCAAACTCATGGCCCTAACCCTAACCCGCCACGTCATTTTATGTGGCCCGTGACGGCATGAAATAAATATGATGCCTTTTCTTAAAAAAGGGAGAGAAAAAATCTTGTGCTTTTTTTGCAGCGAACTGCGGTCTGTTCACTCTCCTTCATGCTGCGTTCACGCCAGAGGAGAGGCAAACTCTTACGTTGCTTTACTAAATGTACTCGCATGAGTTCACTCGCCGGACTGTTTGTCACGTTCTCTTCACTCTCGCTAGAAGCGCCGGAGAGGGGGCGTGGCTTATCGTGGCATAACAGTTCGTTACCACCACCATCCACCACGGAAAAAATACACACTCTTTGTTCTGTTGAGGAAGTCCCACACACGTTGGACCATCAAGCCCTCGAGTCTGGGTTGATAATATAAATATTACATATTATATTATCCGTAGCCGCACGCAGCTTCTCCAGGAGCTGCGTCTGGATGACGGCCGCTTCCAGACGATCAATATCCTCCGTAGGTTCTGATTCAACGGTACGACGTCAGTGACGTCACGCGGAGCGTTTCAACAGTCTCACCTACTTTTACCACCCGAGTTTAAAAAATCAGCCTGAATTAGGCGCATTTTTTGCGTCCTGTCATTCACGCGCCCGGCAACTCTTAAGAGTTAAATAAGGCTTTAAAATTATTATTAGTAAGTCTATGCCATCCCTCCTGATAAAATGTGATTTCTGACTAAGTGTCACTTGAATAGCATGCCGTCTTAAGAAAGTCTCAACGTATAGATTGTTTAACTGGACTATTAAGGCCTGCTATTGTTCCAGCTCACTATTAATTGAAGTCACGTGAACAGGTAATGAAGATAATACTATATAACCCAAATTAAGAAATTAATTGAATAGATGTATCGAACCCCAAATAATTTTGAATACAACCAGCCCACTACTGTACTAAGCTAGCATGTTCATGTATAATGTATTCAACTGTCTTTGGAACTATACCAATGTAAGTACTTATGTTCAGACTACTTATATTACCTATAACTTGTGCTTCCTTATAAGCATCGTAATAACTACAACTTCATACAATTATAAAAAAATTACCATGTATTAAACTTAAAATGTATGTCAATTTAATCCATTCAAATGTCTATTTTTTTTTGCGATATGAGCAAACATTCCTTTTTAAAATGTAGCCTTTTTATTAACATTCAACAAGCTCTATTTACATAAGTTTTCATTAGTATTCATTACTAAACTACTTTACAGTATGATAATCAGCGAACTGTCTTTTTCATGGTTTGGAACACAAATTAAGCAAAGCAATGATACTATTTCTGCACTGAGGAACACACCTTTCCTGACATTTGCAGTCCCCATTTGACCTATACCAACCCCCACCTGCCGCGTCACGGAGTTTCAGCTCCTCACCATCAGTGAGGTATATGCACACCTTTTCTGAAATTTATGCAGTCACCGAGTTTCAGCTACTCTACGTCAGTGAGGTATATAAACAAATTTTCCGACATTTCCGTGGTCACGGATTTTCAGTAAGAACATAAGTTATAAAATGTATATAAATCTGTATTATAAATGCAATTATTCAATACTAAGCTATTATTCCGTCACATGATAGTCAAGTTACTATGTTTTTCATTTAGTTTGGAGCATCAGCACAACTTTGTCAAATGTTTTTAGAATCAAGGATATTAAAAACAAATCAATGTATTTTTTCTTTTGAAGCACCGAAGTTTGGCCTATCCTCATGGTCAAAGAGTTTCAACTGCTCACCATCAGTAGGAACATGTGTATGAAACGTATATTATTATATACGTGAGCATTCGATACTAACATATTAATACACCTCACTATGAAAGTACATAGAACATGACTATCTTAGCTGGTGTTCTGATACTTATATGACTATATGGCATATGTATCATAGCTGGTGTTCTGATACTTATATGACATATGCATCTTAGCTGGTGTTCTGATACTTAGATGACTATATGGCATATGCATCTTAGCTGGTGTTCTGATATTTATATGGCATATGCATCTTAGCTGGTGTTCAGATGTGTATATGACGATATGGCATATGCATCTTAGCTGGTGTTATGATATTAACACTACATGGCTATAAGTTAGCTAATGTAGCCATTAGTATTTAATGCTAAATTATTAATACACCACAGTATGACATTCAACTAACTGTCTTTTACATGGTTTGGAACTATTTCTTCAATGATACTATTTCTGAACTGAGGAACACACTTCCTGACTTTTCCGGTCCCCATTGACCTATACCCATCCCCCACCCGCCTTGTCACGGAGTTTCAGCTCCTTACCGTCAGTGAGGTATACTCACTGATGGTGAGGAGCAGAAACTCTGTGATTGCATGAATGTCAGAAAAGGTGTGCATATACCGTATATGCACACCTTTTCTGACATTTATGTGGTCACGGAGTTTCAGCTACTCTACGTCAGTGTTCCGACATTTCCGTGGTTACGGATTTTCAGTAAGAACATAAGTTATAAAATGTATATTATATCTGTATTATAAATGCGATTATTCAATAGTAAGCTATTGTTCCGTCACATGATAGTCAAGTTACTATGTTTTTTATATAGTTTGGAGCATCAGCACAACTGTCAAATGTTTTTAGAATCAAGGATATTAAAAACGAATCAACGTATTTTTTATTTTGAAGCACTGATGTTTGGCTTATCCTCATGGTCAAAGAGTTTCAGCTGCTCACCATCAGTAGGAACATGTGTATGAAACGTATATTATTATAAATGTGAGCATTCAATACTAACATATTAATACACCTCACTATGAAAGTACACAGACCATGACTGTATCTTAGCTGGTGATCTGATACTTATATGACATATGCATCTTAGCTGGTGTTCTGATATTTATATGGCATATGTATCTTAGCTAGTGTTCTGATGTTTATATGACTATATGGCATATGTATCTTAGCTGGTATTATGATATTAACACTACATGGCTATAAGTTAGCTGATGTAGCCATTAGTATTTAATGCTAAAATATTAATACATCACAGTATGACATTCAACTAACTGTCTTTTACATGGGTTGGAACACATGTTAAGGAATGCAAGAACTATTTCTTCAATGATACTATTTCTTAACTGAGGTACACACCTTTCCTGACTTTTCCGGTCCCCATTGGACCTATGCCCATCCCCCACCCATCTCAGTCAGAGTTTCAGCTACTCACCGTCAATAGGAAAATGAGTTATACAATTTGTATTCATCTGTATTATAAATGTAATTGTTCAATACTAAACTATTATTATGGAGCATGATAGTCAAGTTACTATGAGTTTTATATAGTTTGGAGCATCAGCACAACTTTGTCAAATGTTTTTAGAATCAAGGATATTAAAACGTATTACGTATTTTTCTTTTGAAGTACTGAAGTTTGGCCTATCCTCATGGTCAAAGAGTTTCAACTGCTCACCATCAGTAGGAACATGTGTATGAAACCTATATTATTATAAATGTGAGCATTCGATACTAACATATTAATACACCTCACTATGAAAGTACATAGAACATGACTATCTTAGCTGGTGCTCTGATACATATGACTATGGGGTTATAACCTAGCTGGTGTTCTGATATTAACACAACCCATGGCTAAGTTAGTTAATGTATCCATTAGTATTAATTACTAAATTACTAATACAGAACAGTATGACATTCAACTAACTGTCTTTTACATGGTTTGGAACACATGTTAAGGAATGCAAGAACTATTTCTTCAATGATACTATTTCTGAACTGAGAAACACACTTCCTAACCTTTCTGGTCCCCATTGACCTATGCCCATCCCCCACCCGCGTTGTCACGGAGTTTCAGCTCCTTACCGTCAGTGAGGTATACTCACTGATGGTGAGGAGCTGAAACTCTGTGACTGCATGAATGTCAGAAAAGGTGTGCATATACCGTATATGCACACCTTTTCTGACATTTATGTGGTCACGGAGTTTCAGCTACTCTACGTCAATGTTCCGACATTTCCGTGGTTACGGATTTTCAGTAAGAACACAAGTTATAAAATGTATATTATATCTGTATTATAAATGCGATTATTCAATACTAAGCTATTGTTCCGTCACATGATAGTCAAGTTACTATGTTTTTTATATAGTTTGGAGCATCAGCACAACTGTCAAATGTTTTTAGAATCAAGGATATTAAAAACGAATCAACGTATTTTTTTCTTTTGAAGCACTGATGTTTGGCCTATCCTCATGGTCAAAGAGTTTCAGCTGCTCACCATCAGTAGGAACATGTGTATGAAACGTATATTATTATAAATGTGAGCATTCAATACTAACATATTAATACACATCACTATGAAAGTACACAGACCATGACTGTATCCTAGCTGGTGTTCTGATACTTATATGACTATATGGCATATGCATCTTAGCTGTTGTTCTGATATTTATATGACTATATGGCATATGCATCTTAGCTGGTGTTCTGATATTTATATGACGATAGGGCATATGCATCTTAGCTGGTGTTCTGATATTTATATGACTATATGGCATATGCATTTTAGCTGGTGTTCTGATACTTATATGACTATAGGGCATATGCATCTTAGCTGGTGTTATCATATTAACACAAACCATGACTATAAGTTAGCTAATGTAGCCATTAGTATTAATTGCTAAATTATTAATACACCACAGTATGACATTCAACTAACTGTCTTTTACATGGTTTGGAACACATGTTAAGGAATGCAAGAACTATTTCTTCAGTGATACTATTTCTGAACTGAGGAACACACTTTTCCTGACTTTTGCGGTCCCCATTTGACCTATGCCCATCCCTCACACATCGCAGTCACAGAGTTTCAGCTACTCACCGTCAATAGGAAAACGAGTTATAAAATGTGTATTTATCTGTATTATAAATGCAATTGTTCAGTACTAAACTATTACACATGATAGTCAAGTTACTATGTGTTTTATATAGTTTGGAGCATCTGCACAACTTTGTCAAATGTATTTAAAATTAAGGATATTAAAAATATCAAAGTATTTTTCTTTTGAAGCACTGAAGTTTTGGTGAAACACAAATTATGCAATGCAATGATAATATTTCTGCACTTACTCAAAAAGTGAGGGTTAAACACATTTCCGCGTCACGGAGTTTCAGTATGAATATGTGTTACAACATGGAAATTAATCAGTATTATAAACTCAATTAGGCCTATTCAATTCTAAACTATCATTACACAACATGTTATTCAAATTATTATGCTTTTTATATTTTATTTTATTCATTATACAGTAGTTCTATTTTGGCACTTACTCCAATAAGTGAGGGTTATACACACATTTCCTGACATTTGCGGTCCCCATCGGACTCAGCCCCCACCCACTGCCTCATGGAGTTTCCTCAGTAGGAACATGTGGCATCAGCAACTGGAGGCAACATGGAGGCAGTACTGACAAACCAAGTAAGTAAAGTAGTATGAAACTAAAGTTAACTGTTTTAATTGTTATGTATTAGTGTAAGCATGCAGGCTAACGTGTTTATAGCCAAAGGTTCACTATCTTATATTAGCATGTGATGGTGACATTGAAGTAAGCTAGCTTTTCACCTGTCTGGTTGGACCATATTGTCAGCATTTTCTACTGTAATTACCTTTTTGGGGGCTTTATCATATCATAACACTTACCAAAGTTGACATTCACGTCAGTTACTTTTGATATTGAGTATTTCAAGTTACTAGTAGTTAATTACCTAACAATCCTACAGGCCTTATCCAGAAAAAAAGCTCAACATTATTGCCCATTACAGCAACTAAGTTGTAGTTAGAACAGTAATTTATTTGTATTTGTATGCATGCAATGTCTTTGCATGCATCAGGTAACCTGGTTAATTACTGTTAACATTCTGCAGATCAGTAACATACTTCACTTTTGAATCATTTTCATCATAACTAACATTATGATTTTACATTTAATTATTATTGAACTGGCAGGGGGGAGTAAGACAGAGCAAAGCCTTTTCTCTTAACATTTAACCTCATTGTTCTGGAGAAATATGAATTGATATTTTTTTCTTTGGTGTTCAGCCCTCAAGTCCAAACCCTGAGGGCGAGAACTCATCAGAGCTACTGGAGGCTTCCAAGAATTTGGTAAGTGTCAAACAAGAAGTTGTTTTAGTTAGAACACGTGTGTTACGTATAGAAGCCCGTTTCCGCCACTGTGATAAAAAAATTAAGATCCTGTAAGTCATAATTCTGAGATACTATCTCAGAATTATGACTTCATGTCATAATTATGATTTACTATATCATAATTATGAGATAGTATCTCATAATGTCGACTTAGATACTGACTGAGGTGGGGCGTAACAAAGCAGAGCAGGAAGCTGTGTTGAAGAAACAGTGAACCAGGTGAAGTAAAGGTTTGAGCTAACAGCAACTACCTTGTCACTGTACCTGCAATACAACCTTCGCAGGTAAAGCCCTGAAGAGGCGAACGGTGTTACAACCCTACTGGTTTTCAAACCTACTGGTTTCCCTACGCGTGGCGTTGTGTTCTCTTCACGTCTGCAGCTCTGTCTCGCTCACCAGACCCGTCACACATTCACAAACATTGCTGGAGATCTTCAAGCCACAGTTCATATCCATTTCGTTGATTACAATTGTATAAGTAAGCAGAGCATCACAGCCACGTTTGAAGAAATACATTTTAGAAGAAGTAAAAACAAAAAGAATCGCCCGACCTGGTCACATTTTTTATGTTTTCATGGGAACAGTTTGGTTGAAGGGATCCGAAACAACTGGTTACCTTGAGCCGATATTTGCACTTTGAAACATGTTTACTGATGCTTGTTCGCAACGCTTTTGCCACACAATACCGACGCATTTTGACAACAACTAATTGACTTATTCAGCAAAGCTTTTATAAATAATATATATATATATACTTTCATAATACAAACATAAGAACATAAGAAATGTGACTTAATGGATCAATACATGAATTACTTGAGATGAAACCAATATCTATCTGGTGGCGTGCGCGTCTTTGAGTGCCGTCTCCTTTTGCGTGAAAGAGATCGAAACCAGGTCGGGCGATTCTTTTTATTTTTACTTCTTCTAAAATGTATTTCTTCATACGTGGCTGTGATGCACTGCTCACTTATACAATTGTAATCAACGAAATGGATATGAACTGTGGCTTGAAGATCTCCAGCAATGTTTGTGAATGTGTGACGGGTATGGTGAGCGAGACAGAGCTGCAGACGTGAAGAGAACACAACGCCACGCGTAGGGAAACCAGTAGGTTTGAAAACCAGTAAGGGTGTAACACCGTTCGCCTCCTCAGGGGCTTTTACCTGCGAAGGTTGTATTGCAGGTACAGTGACAAGGTAGTTGCTGTTAGCTCAAACCTTTACTTCACCTGGTTCACTGTTTCTTCAATACAGCTTCCCTGCTCTGCTTTGTTACGCCCCACCCTCAGTCAGTATCTAAGTCGACATTATGAGATACTATCTCATAATTATGAGATAGTAAGTCATAATTATGAGATGATAAGTCATAATTCTGAGATAGTATCTCAGAATTATGACTTACAGTATCTTCATTTTTTTATCACAGTGGCGGAAACGGGCTTCCATAGTTACGCCTGTAGAACAAGCCTGTAGAACATTTGTTACGCCTGTAGAACACGTGTGTTACGCCAGTAGAACACGTGTGTTACGCCTGTAGAACATTTGTTACGCCTGTAGAACATTTGTTACGCCTGTAGAACACATGTGTTACGCCTGTAGAACAAGTGTGTTACGCCTAGGGATGTCACGAGAACCGATACTTACGGTACCTTTCGGTACTAAATATCAAAAAACCGACGATACCTATTTTTTTGAAGTACCGTAAGTACCGTGCGCGCCGATGCCAGCTGTTGGCAAAATGTAGTCAAACAAAAACGGAGCAAATCACCGTGTTCATGGCCCGGCAAAAACAGCGCGGTCTCCTGGCGTCAACACGTTAATGTCAGTGAAGACACAATGCACCAAAAAAAAAGTTTATTTGTAAAACTTTTTACCTTTTCTGATTCCGCTAGCTCTTTGCTAACTTCCGCTAGTACTTCCGCTAACATCTCCGCTAATACAGCTACTTATAAAGTGTATTCTGTACGTTTTCTCCGTCGAAATGTTGCAAGACCCGACTTGCTGCATTTATCGCGACTTTATACATTGTGTGTTTGGGCTGCTCTTGTGAAAAATGATACGAAATAAAAGATCATTCAAAAAGGTCCAAGAAAAGTCAGCATCTTGACTCTGACAGTGATGACCCTAAAACAGGTACAACCACCACCAGTCTGTACACCAGAGCAAATAAATACAAATATGTTTTACTTCAGTTAATAAGTGAATTGATGCCAGATTTCTGTTATTGATATACTCGTGCTTTGTTACTTTTACAGGATCAAAAAGGTCCAAGAAAAGTCAGCATCTTGACTCTGACAGGAATGACCCTAAAACAGGTATTTGACTCACTAAATGCACTCCTATGTTGTTACCTGCTTTTACACAATTGGTGACATTATGGTGAAATAATGTCCCATTGATATAATAAAACCTATTAAATGGCTTTATTATTTTTATTAGAGACAACTTTGATCCATCACTCACTTCACTTGTGTGATGAGGGCTTCTGCATTCAGTCTGATTGATATTGTCTCGATCAATGGCTTCATTTAGACAATGAGAGTTGAGTCCCCTACTGAGGCTCTAAAACCTTGATATAACCTGGCCCTCACGAGGTCTACCGTTTTATAACAAGAGAATAAATACACCACGGTCAACTGAAGATGAGACCTAGTTGCTAATATCAAAGTCAACGCAGCAGCAGTTTTTCTCTGTCCACTAACATCATTCTTTAAATTTATTAATGCTATTTGACAGTGTACGTTTACATGGCACTTTAGTAATAGGAGAGTCTGCCATCTGAGGTGGTCCATGTGTATCAACTGGTACAAGCTGAGGTGACCTTGTAAATAAAACAATTCCCACTTCTGAACATATGAATATGAATCACTCAAGTCGAGGGCTTTTCATACACATTCTGTTTGTAAAATCTGAAACGACGATACGCTCCTCTTAAATTAATAGCAGCTTTATACATGGAAATGTTTAGGCTTAATCTACTTCAAATGTATGCGCAGATCCAAAAAAAAAAAAAAAAAAAAAAATATATATATATATATATATATATATATATATATATATATATTCTTCAATCTTCTTAAGGCATTCTGCTTATGCTATTTGTTTTCTGTTGTGAAGAGAGCTTGATACTTAACATATTAGCTTTTAATCCTTGACATCCTAAATGTATTCCTACTTGTTGAAGCGGATTGGTCACTCAATGGACTTTTACATTGTTTGCGTAAACCCCTGATTGTCTTTTACTTTCCTTTTATCTTTAGAAACCTCAAAGAAGAGGACATGGACAATTAAAGAGGCCAACGCTGTGGAGATGACACTGATGTCATACATTAACTCTGGTAAAGTACCAGGGAAATCTGAATGTGTCACATGTATTCAGGCTTCACTAGAAGCTCTTAAGAATAGAAGCTGGACCGCGGTCAAGTTCTATGTAAAAAATCGAATCACCGCCATTCAGCGTAAAAGTGCAAAAAGATTCTCTTAAAGAAAACATTGCACTTGTTCCTGTTCCTTGTATATTTGTAACTGTTGTTACGGCATGTTTCTAACCCTTTTTGGCACCTACTGATTTTTACTGTTGATATTCTTTTGCCTAATGTTTGTACCCCTGGACAGAACGTTTCTCCTGCTTCTGCCTTCTTTATGAAACACAGATTTGTACTTTTCGTGTTCGCTTTTATTTATTTGTTTATCGAAAAGATGTTTCTTGAGGCAAAGTGAGGCTGTTAGGGATCTGGGTTTTAGATTAAAAGAAAGGATGTTTCGAATAAAAGCTGTTGCAATATGAGCTTAAGTTGCCTCTCTTTTGTACAGTAGGTCTAAGTGTTTTCAAGCAGCTGATCTTTGAAGACATCATTGTATAAACAATAATAGTTTGCCAGAAGGGAGATAGCATCTTTAATGTTGACCCAATATCACTGTTCAGGTAAAACACCAAGTCCTGTTTATCTAAATGGCCAGGTAAATTATCCATCATTTATCAACTATTTAATTGTATGTTGTTTGCGATGTTATTATATTTATATTTTAAAATGAGATATGGTTAGTTTTAAAAAAAACAATGTAATCTGTCAGTCTGTTTTTTTAGATTCAGTGTTAATCTAATCTCATAATAGGGTTTGATCCAATATAAATAGATTACATAATGTTAATGAACTGTAAAGTGCCTAACTGTGGTGTTAAGTGTATGCCTTTATATATAACCTGAATTTGGTCCCCATGGGGAGAGAAAATTCAGGTTTTTTTTTTTTTAGAGAGTGTTTGGGGTTTAAAGTAATTTGCATGTGAACCAAAAAATATCATGATTTTAGCAATCAAAACTATGTCTCTAGATCCTTCAGAAAGGGTGGGCCCCACCGGGCTGCCTCTTGTCAGGCGTCCCCACGAGGTAGTAAAAACCTGTGTGTGTGTGTGTGTGTGTGTGTGTGTGTGTGTGTGTGTGTGTGTGTGTGTGTGTGTGTGTGTGTTTGTGAGTGGCAAAATTGTAATTAAAGTGCTTTGGTTAAACTTTTACACAGTTTAGTAGGAGTAGATAACAGATGGTGTAATTTAGAGAATATCTTCTAAACATTATTATAAGTTACAGGTGTCAAAAAAGATCATACATTTTGATAAACATCTGGCTTCTTCTCTTTTTTTGCAAGTTGGTGGTTTCCTCGCTCTGCATCTGTTTTTCTCTGTCAACTCTGTCTCCTCGCGAGGCGCACACGGATCCTCTGGCTGTC
This sequence comes from Liparis tanakae, assembly GCA_036178185.1. Lineage (NCBI taxonomy): Eukaryota > Metazoa > Chordata > Actinopteri > Perciformes > Liparidae > Liparis > Liparis tanakae. Next base: position 10,085,771 of record CM070092.1, read on the forward strand.
ATGCATCCACACCCCTCCCTCTCTCAGCGGCTCTGATGAGGCCATCACTTTCTGTCTGCATCCTGAGTCAGTTGTCTGAACACTGCTCAGCCAAGACTTGGAGAATTACATTCATTTCATCTCCTGTGGTAATTCACACCCTCACTCTTTGTATGTCTTTCTCTCTCTGCATCCCTTACTCATTCTATCGCTGTCTCCATGTGTGTGTTCTCCTCTGTTTCTCTCCTTCTACACAACTTTAGCAGCAGAACGATTTATTTATAGGGCCAATTAAATCTGGAGGAGACTCTGTGGGCTTTGGTGGAAAACACATCTAAAAAAGCGGACTAGTTTTGCATTTTATAATCTTGAAGGGCTGTAAGAGATGTAAACTGCTTGTCATGTCAGGTAGATAGCTTGTATTTGATCTCAGAGAAACGTGAAGGCAAGGAAGGGAAACAAAAAGTAAAAACGCTGGGGCTTTGGAGAGAGATGGAGAGGGCAACAAAGAGAGACACCAGGAGTGTGGGGGAGGGAATATTTTCTTAATTTTGTAAAAGTGATTTCTCGAGTCCCTAGAGGGTTCAAATCAGGTAAATGACATTTGCTGCAGGAGAGGAGAAAAATATGTAAAGATGAACTACAGATAAGACAGGAATTGTGAACATCCTACTAAGACAATGCAGCTGCGTACACACTCACTCTCTACATTTGACTGTCTGTGACACGATCTTTCGGGTGGATTTTAGGATTTTAGTTTAGATATTTAGCTAATGATTGTGCATGTTGCTCTGGCTCTGAATGTGGAAAGTTCGACAGCTGTTCGGCAGACACATAGACTTACTGTACAGGTCGAGACAATGAACTTGTGTGATTCTACATTAAGTTGAGCATTATGTTAAAACCGCATACGTCTCAAAATACTCGACAAGCCAGACAATACAATGAAGCTCGGCCTTTTCAGAGAGAAAAGGCTTTATGAACCCAAAACAGCTGTTTGTGCTGCATTTCCATACTGACCACATCAGCAAAAACTGTGTTTTCTTTTGTGACTATTGGTCACAAAAGACTGAAATGTTTTGCAGCAATAAATAATAAAAAAAAGCACCAACATTTCTGACAAATGACGAATTGGTTGTTCTTTGTTCCACTGACAACAGCACACACCACATGATGTCATGGGGTACTAATCCTGGAGTACACGTGTATTCCTGCAACAAGATATGAACTTAAACCACTTGAGATCAGCAAACACATCATTTTTTGCGTTTTGTGTGAAGTATGACTAACGCATCAAATGTGTCAACGCCAGGTATCAAATATCTTGTCTGCATCGATATGACAACGATCAGGGCTCTCAAGTTTTGAAGACGGGCAAGCGTGAGACCCCCCCCCCCCCCCCCCCCGGTTGCTAGATTAAATCTTACCCAGATACAACAGATATGTGTGTTTTCTGATGGGTTATTGTGTAGTCCATTTCTTTTTTTTGATTGGCTGATAAGTGGCACCTCACAGCAGAAATCCAGGGGAGCGCTTGATTCCTCCACGGTGAGGGCAGCCAGCTCATGTTGGCGCTGCGGCACATTAAAACATTAAATAGCCGAGAGTTTTTTCAGCGTGAGAAATACGATGTGTGACGGGAGTACGTGAGTTAAGCCCGAAATGCGTGAGTCTCACGCTCAATGCGTGACACTTGAGAGCCCTGCAACGATAAAGCTGTGAATGCTTTCATCAAATCAATACTTGTGAAACGACAACGTTAAGCAGTCATGTGCTTAGCCGTGTCTTGCCACGCTATGCGAATGACCACAATATGAATAACCCATGGAGAGAGTTACTTAGCCTTTTAGCTTAGCTGACATTGATTCTGTCAGTTATGGATAATGAACCCGGCAGCAAACTTGTTTTTCTTGTAGCTTTGAATGTCAAATGCTGCAGCGGTGCAGATTGAAGGAAACTAGTCGCTTCAGTTTTTTGTTTTTTCTTGCCGAGTCCAGTTAGCCTGGAGCGTTGCTGGTGTTGTTGCTTCAGTCAGCTGGCAGGCTTTGTAGCTGCGTGCTAAACTTGTTTGGCTTAGCGGTGCTGAGCTGAGCGGGCTCGTCTCAGGCGTCGTTAAATGTTAAGAGTCCGATGCGGCTGTTTCTTCAATTTGACCAAGGTGTCATAATAAAACAATATTCAAAGGAAAATATTAAAGAACAAAGAAAATATGTTCATCAAATCACAAACTGCTTTCTTTGAAGCTACTTTCTATTCAATACATAGTCCTTTATTGATAATAATCCTCAAGTTTTGATAGCAAAACCCCCAAACTCTGCTCCAAAGACATGTGACGAGCCCGTCACCATTAAATGCCGTCGGTGCATCATGGCTGTTCCACGAAGAGAAACTCATGGCAGAAGTTGCCCTCATAGCCAACAGCCGCCCCAGAGCCAGACCCTGACAACATGACTGATGCTAGCTGGCAGCTGGCTACACACTCCTACTGTTAGAGAGGCAGCAAGATAGAGAGAGACAGCGGGGGGAGATGAATGATTCAGGTCAGTGTCAGAACAGGATTGATTTGGATCAGAACCAAAACCACTGATGACTTATTGAGACAGAGATGGATGGATCCACGAAGAAGGAATGACTAATAGATTTTAGATACAGAATGTTAAGCTGCCAGTTGGCTTCTGCTGGACAAAGGAGGTCATTGGAGGAGGGGTGGGGGGGAGGGGGGAATGTATTGCATGAGCAACGCACACACGCACGCACACACACACACCCACACATACACACACACACACACATCTTGCAGTGTTGGCTGCCAACAGACTTGGACCTGATGCTTTTTAATTGCCGCACTATATGAATTGAGTATTATTACATGTTGTGATGAGGACATTACATCTTGTGCACAATAGATCGTTTTTGAAGAGATGGTTTCTGATGTGTATTCAAAGCCTGGTGCTGTAAGTACATGATAGGTGCCTCATCCCACCGCTCCACAGAGCATTACGTCTATTGTCCGACTGTTGTTGTTTCGGTATTGTATTCTTTATCGGCCAAATGCCCAGAGCCTCTGAGCACAACACTGGACACAATGGACGGACAGAGAGGAGTCGGGTATTGGCAGAAGGGAGTTGGACACACTTGCATACACACAGTACACACAATACACACATATGCTAAACAAAATGCACATATGGCCCACATGCTGACACACTCAGACATGCATGTATAATACACATACACACATGCATGGGCATAAACACACAGCTGCTCAAAGGCACAGAGCTGGCAATGGCAGGCAGAGGGCCAGCCTCGTATACCAGCCCCTATGGGGTTGGAGGGGGCACACACAAACTCACACACACCTGCACACACACACCTCAGTCCACATCCTACGGGCAGAGAGTGGAGAAACAGAGAGGGACAGTCCACAGTCAGAGGATCACAATATAAAAGACAGGCACGAGAGAGGGGAGGACAAAAATGATGTTTATGTGGGGGGAAAGGAATGAGAGGATGATACCAGCTCCAGAGAGAGGAGAAAGAAGATAGAGAGAGAGAGGAGAGAAATCGAGGAAAGAGAGAGAGAGAGAGAGATGGGACGTGTCAGAAAAAAAAAAAATAATTGTCAAGAGAATTATTTCCTGACTGAAGGGCAGGTCGTACTCTAGTGAGATGCGTCTGACCGTCCTGTCCGATAGGACGTGGAGGAGAAGACAAGTTGAGGAAAGATATGTCTTGGTCCTGGCAGTTTCTGATGTTCGGGGCAGTGACAACATAACGTAGTAGCAGCTAAATCAACAGTGGCAGCTATGAGCACCACGGTTGTGTTTATGGAGCTGCGCTGAGCTATTACAGAGCGACAGGTCAGAGAGCCGTCCGCATTTCACGAGGAGAGGAGCAGGACTGTTGAGCAACATGGGGAATGTGAAAAGGTTAATGCATGAGTAAAACTGGCAATCAGCCCAAACTGCTAATCTCTCTATGTAAGACTGATGTTTGTGACCACAGAACATGCCCACACATGTTTCACACCGGTTGGTTTGACTTATTTGGCATCATTCAAGGTGGCACCGCCCCCTCTTGACTTCCATGAGGATGTGCTGACATGTACCATGATCATAGCATGTCTAGTGTTGTAAAGTGAAGTGTCTCAACACAGGCTTGATGACAGCAAATACAAGATAAATCACTTAGCCACAACCAGGAATTGTTATTGAATAATTAAAGTGTAACATGCACACTCGTACTGAACAGCGTGACTAATATGCTTTTGGCATCGGCAACCAAAAGCGTGAGACTGTGTGTTTGTGGGCAAGAGTGTGTTTGTTTGTGTGTGACGGAGGGAGCATGCACATGTGTCCTCAGGTGTGTACTCATCAAGCAGAGTGCTCAAATACATGCCCACGACAGGGGGAAGTGCTGAGAGAGACGCAGAAAAGGATATTTGTAAAAGGCAATAAATGTGAAAGGCGTTGAGTTTTCCTCAGGCGGGGTAACTGCAGCCTGCCGCGCGGCTCGCATCATGTTTACAGCAAAAGACGGTGAGCATTAAAGGAATCATCATGAATTCAATAACACTTGTTGCCTCCACTTCTTTACTCAGGCGTGGCTGGATGTTGGGATTCTCCCCGTGTGATGTTTTAAAGCAGATGAGCTGTTGGAGATGTACGGAGAAATGTCGGCACCGGGACGCATTTCTTGGAACAAGCCGCCGTTAACCCTGGTGGCTAAATTCACGCTTCCCGCAGCTGCTTCACGTCAAAATCATTTCAATGGATCTATGCAGGACCGTAATACGGAGAGTCTGTTTCTTTAAAGGTAATTCAGTGGGAGCCAAAAGCAATTTTGAAAACATGATTTTTCACAAAGCAAGAGATTGTTTTCCTGGGGAAGTCGCAGGAAATTGAAGCACTACTACGACATTACTCTGTAACAGGTGGTATTTGTTGATATTCAAGTTACCTGTGTGGCATTACATCCAGACCTTCATCACACCACTGTGCTCCGTGCATTAGTTAACATTTAATTTATCCAGTTCATCTATTCTATACCATCATGGAGATTTAGAGACTTTCCCCACAGATAAAACCAACACATTGCAAAACAACAAGCTTGAGGGCAGTGCTTCAAAAGACAGTGTCAGGATAGAAGTGTGAGTGTGTGTGTGTGTGTATGTGTGTGTGTGTGTGTGTGCACACATGTCCGCTTGTACACATTCTCTTTAATAGTAGCATCTTTTAATGCGTGTCCAGATCCTTTTCACCATCAATACATGACTTGTTTTCCTCTCCATGGGACATCATTAGTGACGTTGGCAACAGTTTTAAAATAAATGTTTCAAATGAACAGCAGATGTTCTGATGCTTTTTTCTCTTTATACATGAAACGCAGACTCCTCCACATTCTTCCATCGTGGTCAGAGTGAAGGTCTGCAGGATCATCTTCTATCTGTCTCGTTTTCTACCCGTCTACATCTCCGCATATCATTCGTTCTGCATCTGTCCCTCTGTCGGTCTTCCTCCACCTCTTCTCTCTGCTGCCTGTTAGCGACGGCAGCTGTGCAGGAGACATGGAGCAGGAAGCTCTCCGTCTCGACGAGCTGTCTTCTGGCCTGACAGCAGAGAAGCTCAGAGCTGAAGAATCAGGAAAACGCTTTTATCTAGTCTGTCTCCTGCCTTTTGCTCCCAACTCCCACCTCTGCTTCTGAGAGACGACGCGGAGAGAGAGACGGAGAGGGGAAGGGGGGAGTGGGGGAGTGGGAGGGGGGGGGGGATAAAAGCAGGACAGAGTGGGGAAATGATATTACACAGAGATAAATGAAAGAAAGAGAAAGCGAGGCAGAAGGCTGATGCTGGATTCTCTCTAAGAAAGCACCGTTTCTTCCTCCGTCTGTCTTCCTCCCGCTCTCTGTTTCCATGGCGGTTTTGATGTACTCAGACAAACCCACAGCGCTCCGATGGGCGCAGACACAACACAGCAGATGACAAGTGTCAGCTGGTGATTAGAGGCTCATACATGCTGCTTATCTCTCTCTCTTTCTCTCTCTCTCTCTCTCTCTCTCTCTCTCTTCAACTGCATTCTCACTCTTCTCTCTTTCCGCTCACTCTTTCATCCTTCCTTTACTCCCTCCCTCCCGCCTTAGCTGTTGGAGTGAACTTGAGATCCATCATCTCTCAAACATGTGATCGCCAACAGAAGTTCGCCAGGCGGGATGTATAGGCCGTGCAGCTGAGCCGTTAGCGCACAGCCGCTCCTTTACTTATTCAGGCTGGAAGGAGTTCCCGTCTCGAGTGGTTTGGTAACACTTGAGTTATTATTTAATCATACTGTCGTGTTACGCAGAAACACATTCAATGGAGCGTCTGTTGTGTTGCAAATGATTGCATGTGTGCGTTCATCAACCTCTTATTTCAACGCATGCAATTACATATTTAACAATTTTTTTGGTGGAGTGATACTTGGGAGTTGTTCTGATAATCCATGTTTCTTGAAGAATGTAATGTATTTAAAGTACTTCATAACTGTATTTGGAGGTTTGATATACCGTTTCCTCAGAGGGAAGGTCGTGGCTACAGATGTAATAAATAAAAACCCATTTAGCAACGATAAAAATGTTGACAGATTTAATTAAATTAGTTAAACAGAAATATTAGAAATAAAAACAGAAGTAACAACTGAGAACTCAAAGGAGCGTCTTCTCACCAAGGAGAGCTGGTCCACCTTGAAGGTTAAGCTCAGTTTAAGTTAGCCTGAGCTTGAGCTGTTGCTAACTTTGGAGCTAACATCTTTCCGCGAGCAATAAATGATGAATTTAAACGTATTGTGCATCAGTTGTACAATATGGCACATATTCAGTGTTACACAACTCTACAGTTTACTAACGGTGTGCGCACGTGTGTGTGTGTGCGTGCGTGTGTGTGTGTGTGTGTGTTTGTGTGTGTGTGTGTGTGTTTGCGTGTGCGTGTGTGTGCGAGCGTATGCTTTGGGTTCACTGGTCATTTGAAGTGTGAACGCTTGGTTTCTCCGCAGCATGATCATTTCCTCTGTCAGCAAACTGTGAGCTGTAAAATAGAGCCCTATTATGATGAGATTAACTTTAACGGTCAAGGATTCCAGATCTTTCCAACAAAGTCACTGGAGATTAGGGCGTTCTTTGGTTCAACTCCCCTCTCCTCTGTGTAGGATTCATTTGGTGCGGCTAGAGTCGCTGGCAGATAAGCTGTGAGAGAAAAACAACCAGAAATATTGTATGTTTAATGCGTAATACTGACAGAAGAAGGCATTCCCCAACTGGCTCATACGAGAACATCACACTTACACCTGCAGGTGGATATACGATTAGAATATATGCGTCTACACTCATCAGTGTTGTGTTGGGGATCATCTCTTGCTACATTTCTTTAGGTGAAACTAAAAAAACAAATATGTATTTTTCTTCAGACTGATATGGTGTCCTGCAATAGGGTATTTATTACCATGTTTAATTCCTAACAAACTACCCTGATACCCACAAACTAATATGCACATGTAATATGTTACTTCTCGGAAATATCCTTCTAAACAATGAAATTGGTGATAAGTATAACCTCTACAATCTAAAAGAGAAACATTACATTATTTAGTTAAATGTCTAATATGTTCAAAACCATCCCAAAACTGTAATGTAACCCTCGGGTGTATGAGAGAGATATTATCTGCATATTGTAACGACACCATTTTAATTACTGAGTCTGCTCCTCCACATGCCTCTAGTCTGCTCACACAATTAAATATCCTAAATGCCAATTTATTTAACATGTGCTTAATAACTATGATATCAAAGTAAGCCTTGAGTTACCTGAATATGGACACGGCTTTAGGGTTTCATCTGATAATGAGTGAGAAAAGAGAAAGAGCTGTATTTGTCTTTTCTTTGCCGATACGGCGGATAAGGAAGATTAAAGACGTCGTGTCCTGACAAGAGAGAACCGTCTGACAAGACTTAACCAAACCCATCACAGAAAAGGAGAACTTCAAACAGAATCAAAACCTGCAGACGATGGAGAGATGCAAACACATCACCTCGGGCTCTGTCTCTCTGTCTGCCCTCGTGCCTGTCTGTCTGCCTCCATACCTGCCTGTCTGTCAATCTGTCTATCTTTCACTCTCCCTGTGCTACAAAGTGACATCCATCCTGCATCGCTGCTGCCGCAGCAACTGCAGCCAACCCTTCCTCTCACGTTGCAAATTAGAGATGTGCTGTCATGCTGTCATTAAAAAGCTGTTTCTCATTCAACAGCTCCAAATTACCCAGAACACACTGCATTGCATACGTCTCGCTTGTGTACGACACAATAAACTAACCAATATCTTTAAATAGCACTTTGACATCAAGTCAGATGTAACAACTTTAAGGTTTAATTAGCCTCCTTGTGTGTGTGTGTGTGTGCCTGTGCACACGGGTGTGTTTGTGTAACTGACACTTAGCTGGCGGACAAGCTGTCACACTTCTCTGCTCCACCATTTCCTATGGACTGATTAGTATAGAGCTGTTATCTCTCTCTCTCTCTCTCTCTCTCTCTCTCTGCCTGAATCTCTCTCTCACACACACACACACACACACACACATCATTATGAATGTGATACTGATTGCTGTGTAATACTCCAAATCACACTCCAACTCTGTCATCACAACCACTTTAATTAGAAGTGTGTGTGTGTGTGTGTGTATTGGTTTGTGTTGTGCTTTTCCATCCAGTGTAATCAAACTTGCCGTCCGTTGCCGACATAAGAGATTAAAACTTAATGTTTTTTTAAAAAGTACAACATAGAAGACGGCTCTCCACATTGCGGCAGCTCTCAGCTAACGGCGATAACCACGGCAGTACTGCAGAGGAAAGTTCCCTCTATCTAATAGAGAGGGAATAAGGCTGGCTATGTAAGTAAAGCAAGGAGGAGCTCAGATTACAACACACACACACACACACACACACACACACACACACACACACACACACACAGGGAACACACTTTATTCTCTGCTCAGCTAGACATTACTCCGTTATGCATTTACATTACAAATACTTGTTTGGTGTCAATGCTCTGAATATCAAACCTTCAATGTTTTACGTTGCAAACTATTAATATCTGAAAGACACACTCCTATAAACACATTTAATTTAGCGTTGAAGATAAACAAACTACTCGACATGCTGTAAATAGTTATGATAGTTATATGTTTGCTCAAGGGACTGCCGCAGTGCTATGTGGGAGAAGTCAAGCATCAAGCCACGAGAAGCCACACAGAGACACCGTTCAAAGTGCTTAAAGATGAAGGGGAATACATTTATAGGGAGATTGGCATTAATTGTGCAATTGTTGAAGTCGTGTTCAATCATGTTCGCACTCTTCTTGGTCAGCTGGTAGTCTCTGGACAGGTGCATTTTAATTGCTCCGTGCCAGAAGCAAAGACAATACTGCAACATCTTCTGCTGCTGGAGTTTGAACAATTTAAAAGTAAGATCCTCATTTCTCCACCATCAGAGACATGATTTATCTTTCCTCTGTCCAGCCTCAGAGTGTTCTTGTTACAGTGTTGCTTTGCCAGCAGGAGTGTGTGTCAGGGGTGTCAAACTCAATTTAGTTCATGGGACACATCCAGTATCGCACAGTTTGATCTTGAGTTGACCAGACCAGTAAAACCATTGCGTAGCCATACATCCCCTTCCCATTCTTTTAGTGGAGAGAAGTTCAACAGCATTCCGATAAAAGCAGAGGATGAGCAGCCTGAGATGTCAAGCTGATCTCACGGCTACGTCTAAAAACAGACTGCCGGTTCCTCCAACCTGCCAACAATTAATTTGTCTTCTCCGTTGGAACATCTGCAGCTAATAGGCTCACTCGCTTCCCTTGCCAGTTGTTTTGTATAGCTTGGTTATATTACTGGAACTTGACAACAGTTTGAGAGAAAGGTGAGAGTGTATAATAGCCTACAAATGATGAATAATTCTGAGCACCAAATTCCCTCCAGGAAACCGGTGAGGTGGTGCCGCTCGTGCAACTCAAACTACATTTTACAAGCACTTTCACATCATTCCGCACAGAATATTTCTCTTGCGAGAAACATGTAAGCTTGCAAGAAGAAACGCATGCTTTGAGCGTGAGGAGCGTCCCCCGGCGCACGACTTCTATCACCGCTCTGCTGCACGCGAAACCCACCTGATCGCTCGCTTCCCTTTGTGACAGCAGGTGGGCGGAGCCATTCACCGCTGGATCACTAGATTGAATTGGTGATGATCTTGGTGATTTGGATTGGCCGGATACTTCTGACATAGACGCTAGGCGGCGGGGCATGAAGGTGGTTTTCAAACCGCCACTAAACACTAATCCACTACATCTTTCACCTACGAGACCTCTACACACACACACACACACACACACACACACACACACACACACACACACACACACACACACACACGTATATTGCCAGTGATTTGCCTTTATAAAAGCCTCTCACAGCACAGCGTGGTCTGACAGTCACAGTTCAGGTTGTGGTTCTCCTCCACAGGCCCAGCAATACAACCCAGGTCTCCAGCTGTGTTGTGGCTCCCAGCGGGGATCTGTGCATCAGAAAGGAGAAACGCTGCCGTTTCACTAGCAGTTAAAAGTCCCCATCACCCATGGAATTTGGAGTGTCACACCCTTAATTTCCTGCATTTTTATTTATAGGTTAGGAATATCTTTATTTATGAAAATAAAAACACAAAATTCAGATTAAAAAATATATAATTAAGTTTAATGCAGTAGGGTTCTCATGCATTCTGCTTTCAGAGAATTGTTACTTGAAAAAAAACATGTAGATATAATAAACTTGTGTGTTTCTTTTGTGTGTCTCTTGTTAGGTGGAGTAATCTATTTAAATGTGTATGTGGCACCAATTTACCTCAGTGATATATTAATTAATTTGAATACATTTTTTAACCCCTGACTATGTATAGCTTTTATGTTTCGCCAAGATGTCTTTCTTGAAATGAAAAACTATTTCCACATATCTGTACAAGTCAAGCACAATAAGTCTGTTATATTGTGAGGACAAATTAGCAATTGTACAAAAATACCCCCCATTGTGTGGCTTATTGTTTATGGAAATGATAAGTTCAGCATCTCCAACGAAGTGCAGCTCAGAGCTGCTTCACCAAGCTTTCCAGAAGCACGAACAGTGACGCAGAGCTACAGGTTGGAGGAATGTGCTGACGCTTTCCGTTTTATTGAAAACTATTAAGAAAGCTGCAAGCAAGAGATTCAGAGAGAAATGTCCCGGCGTTGAAGAGGAAAAGCCTCGTCGAAAAAAAGCATCAGATAATGGTAAAAGCAAGTCTAATGATGAAACTGAAAATAGAAAAACAGACCACAGACATCCCCAAAAGACATCAATGACCCCCTTTCAAAAATATCGCTTCCAGCAATTGTCCTCAGATGTTGGCTTTTGATCTTCCAAAAGATACTTCAATGAAACACGTTCTCCGTTGTCAAGTGATGGCATTTAAGTTTTTGGGGGTTGGTCACCAATCAGAAAATGCAAGAATGTAACTTCAGCAGCAACAAACAATAGCTGTAATGCCCCATGTGTTTACATACACTGCAGTAAGTGGACCCCTAGGGGTACAGCTTCAGGGGGGTGGGTCCCCACCCTGATAGGATGGGAGGGGAAATACTGACATATGCTGGAGGGTTTGAGGAGATTTGATGGTCTTTATGACTTTTACAATGCTGAAACTTTGACTAAACCATCATCTCTGCAGAGGGCCACACCTCATCCCTCATAAGGTGCTGAGGACTTCTTGAGGAAGCTCTACCTGTTTTCATGTGTGTGTTCAGGCATTAGCTCTCTACAACTCCGTGAACATTTTTTTACATTCAAATGATGTGAGTTTTCATGCTAAACACATTTCTTTTCTGAAGGTAATGTTTGAAATGCAGCGTCTCACATTTATTTTTTTGCCCTTTTAAGACACCTAACAGATTCCCCTGTCTTGTTCCGTCTCCCACATCAGAAGCCGGAGCACAGCCTTGCATGTTGCGCTGTGTGTCTGTAATTCCCACCGACAACTGTGTTAATGGATGACAATAGCAGAGAGGAGAGCACCATATGTCTGAGCCTGGGGCAGCACGGAGAATGGCAGGGTACACAAAGACGAACAGGGGGGGGGGGGCAATGAAGAAGGGTTGAGATGGAAGCAAGGGTATCGAGAAAGAGGCCTTATGGGGGAAAAAGAAAAGAACTGAAGATTCTAGTGAAATCGGAAGGAAGCAGGAGGGTTGGAAGTGGAAGCAGGAGGCCTGGAGAGATGGGAGGAAAGAGGAGACGGAGGGAGGGAGAGAGAGGCCGTTGGAATTAAAGACGAAAGGACAGAGGGGGGAGAGAGAGAGGAAAAAAGGATCATTTAAATAAACTAGAGGAAGAAAGATAAGAGGGATGGAGGCGACAGCGTTTGCAAGAAGTTATCACAGAATTGCACTTTTTTTTGTTTATCATTTATTCATTTAAAATATTGTGGTTTCTATTAAAATTCTTTTAGGTCCTTCTTCTTCATGATTTGGGGTTTTCCGTACAGTATGTTGGTTATCATCGCTTGTGTTGCTGCTATGCTAATTGTACACTTTCTTTGGATAATGTTATCTTGGTAATGGTATTTACAATTCACCGAGCTGCTTTCACAAACTTTCTGTTGTTGTGGGGGAGGGGTGCACACATAGTGCAGATAAGACAATATGAACAATATTTTCTGTTATGTATTCATATGAGTAAACAAAGGCTTCCATAGGATGTTGTGCCAGAGCATATTAATTGACTGCATTGCTTTGAATGGGGCGACGGAGGCCCAGTGGTGAGCAGAGTGGTCCTCTATCAGAGGATCGGCGGTCAGATACCCGGCTCTGCTAACCTACGTCAATGTGTCCTTGGGCAACACACCTCACCCCAAAGTGTAGCTGTGCCTGCGGTGTGTGAATGTTAGTTACTTCTGATGGGCAGGTGGCGCCTCCAAGGTAGCCCCTCCCCTCAGTGTCTGAATGGGTGAATGATGTCATGTTGGGTTAAAGCGATGTCAGTGGTCGGAAGACTAGAACAGAGCGATACAGTACAGATCCATTTACCTTTTACATATGTTAGTTTAGTCTGCTTCTTATTTTCAGGATTCACTTAATGTGCACCATTGAGAGCCTCTTGCACCATTGAGAGCCTCCTGCCGCCCCTCACACGGTCTGGTCAGCCTCCCGTCCTCTGGGAGGAGAGACCGGAGCCTCAGACTCGCACCACCAGGCCGTCCAACAGCTTCCTCCACCAGGCAGGAAGCTGAACTCTCTCCTCCCACTCTTCTTTCAAACTTTTACATTAATGTCAAATGCGGCTAGAACCTTTTTTTTAAATATAGTTCTTAATTTATGAATTATATAATGTCTAAATGTTCTTTGTTGTTAACTCTTTGCTCTTTATTACCTTAACTTACTATTATTATTCCTCACTTTATGTCGGGAAAAAAGAGACAAACACACTTTTGATCTCCTGTATGTTCAACAAATGTAAAATTGATAATAAAGATGACTGACTTTAATATGGACTCACACATTTCTATCAACGTAGTCAGAAATAAATTGACTGAAAACTCAAAACGGTCTTGATATTTGGATTAAAGTGCCGATGCAATGGCCTCATTCCAGATAACTTTGGATGACAGTTCTGGTGGGTTCAGTGTGTAATGGCTCATGATCAGAAGAACATCTCATTTCAGTTGCCAGAGCTCCACTTGTAGTGTTCGTGAAATCTCAACTTTTCTCTCCTCCTTTCATGTCTCTCCTTTCATCTTCCCATCTTCTCCTCTTTCAACTTCCTGTGTTACTCTTGTCCTGCTGCATCCCTTCGCACACAGACTCACTCATCCACACACACACTCGGCTTTATCTCTTCACATACAGCTCCAAATTATGGAGTTAAGCGATCCATTAACAGGAAGAAGAGAGGGAGCCAACATGTCACATATCAGACAGGACGGCTTGAGAGAAGTGGAGGGGACAAAAGAGGAGAGGAGGGGAGGAGGGGAGGAGGGAAGAAGAGGAAGAAACACCTTATTGAAATGGAAATGGAACAAGCCAATTAAAACATTTCACTGGCAGCGTGTTTGCATCTCCAGCTCGGCTCACACAGATTATATATACAGCACATTATGGAGTAATGAATATGTATACAATGAACTCCTCAATTATCACGCCACCACTGGGTCTCAATTAATGCACTATACTTCTCAATCATAATCTAAGTTAATATATTTCTAGCTCGTGATGTGAAAGCATTTACCTTTTATAAGACGTCATACTGAGATGGAAAACCAGTCGCACGCAGTTCATCCATTAAGTTGTTTATCCATTAAGCCGTATCCACGTACGGCTTGTCAATTCTAATAGAGAGACTTACCTTTTAAGGACACAGATGTATGTGAAAAGTATTGAACACATGTTAAACATTTAACTCCTTAGTTTTAATTGATGTAAAAACACATTTGGTATCATTACTGGCTGCTAAATCTAATGATTATATAAATAATGACTGTAACCTCTGATTGTCTCATTTATTTCATACACCTGGGACTTATTGTACTACTACCAACAGCTAGTTGCTGATTAATTATTGCAGAAGCTGAAATTGCTTTTCTAGCTGGTGTAGACGATGCTGTGTGCAAGTAAACTGTGTCTAGTGTTTAGGAACATAGATAAGATGGATACTGTGGGTATTGTTTATATTATTCAATAAAGAGCAGCCACTAGGCTATCACCAGTGCCGTCTGATATGTAGGGGGTTGTGGAGTTGGCAGCATCACTGGGAGCATCACTGGGAGGCAGCCGGGTCAGTCGGTGTCCTGCACACTCGGGAATCGATCCCGATGCCTTGGTGGAGCTCCGAGGATCTGCGAGAGCAAAGGGTCAATCCTGCCTTATTTTGAGCTTGCTTGTGTTCCACTAGCTTCACTGTGTGATTTTACACCGAGGGGGCCTCGAGTCTGAGAAGCTAAACGATGCACTAGTGGGATGAGAAACACTCTGGCTGCCCACCCCAGCTCACCACCAGTTTTTAGTTCAGGCATCGCAGGGCAAGACGTCTCTGAGGACCTCATTTACTGTCCAGAAAGGAATTGTGTGACTGCACTGTCCCTTTGAGAAAAGAAAGAAAGAAGGAAGCTAAAGTCCACAGTAAACAGTCTCTCTTCTTCCTTCTCTCCAACATGTTATTTGTGTGTGCCCCCTGTCCCTTTTGAAAACACAGGTTTCATGACTCCAAATGTGAGTCTGGAGCTTTTATGTGAGGCTGTTATATTCACAAAAGCAGCCAGAAATACTCTCGTCCTGCAGATGAAGCAAGACGCTCCTAACTCCCACAGAAAAAGGCCCCTTTGGACTTTGGTCCAGTATTTCACTAACTAGAGAAGACAGTTTGGAGGAGCTGTGTTCTCTAGTTTCCCTTTTCAAATTGACAAAAAGCATCCTTGTGTTAGCACCTACCCTGGAGCAGGCTGGTGCTCTGTGACCAGTTAGTGAACATGTACACAGCAGATACGTCCTGACCTAAAAACAGCAACCTGTGAGTTCTCAACTCAACTGTGGCTCTCTTACATCTTGCACCAGAATAAATAAAAACAAATGAACCTGTTCTGTCAGAATGACTCTCGCCCTGCAACCAGGAAGCAGCTGATCTCTTCTTCCTCTCTTCTTTCTTATCTGCTTTCCAAGATGGACACACATTCAGGACGGTGCCATCAGTGGATATCCTCTTCAGCACCATGGACAGCGCTACAGATTTATCAAAACAATGCACAGATATCTCAGAGCTATGATTGGAGCCCTCGCTTCTAACTGGCACAACCCTCAGTCAGATAACGATCAGTGTGTCAGGCAGACAACCCCTCTGCCATTCCTCTGGGGGGTGAATGGTTACCAGGGGGCATCCATTAAATGACCCACTGGGAGTTTCCCATCGTCTCATAGTGCTGATGACATGCATGTAAGTGGATTTGAGACCCTCATCCACTCTCATTACATATCTCTTATTACTGGCTGGCTCTCTGCTCTGTTGTATTCTGGTTTGAATGATAACCCTACAACCCGTATTCATGCATGTTCAACCTTTAACCTAAAGCAACAAGGGCTTAACAAAGTAGACACGCAAGGCCTTAGCTTCACGATATCTTGACTTATCTTTTCTTTGACAGTACAATAAGCTAAGTTATACCTTGATTGGTGACTGTAATGTGGAGTGTGATGGTGGAGTAATTAACACATGCTGCTCACATTGCCTGTCGAGTTGGTTTAGGCATCAGTTTGACATATTATTATTACAGGTCGCACTTTTAACTGAATCTGATGGGACGCGTTCATAATGACAACTCTTATTTGGGATTGCTTGTGCAGGAAAGCTGAAAATTGCTTGACTAAACATTAAGTGGAAATGTATGTAATGGCATTCAAGCGGAGTCAGAAAATAATGCAGCCGTGAGTTTCTGCATGTGCTGAGACCTCTGCTCTCTGTCTCCCTCTCTGACAGCCTCTGAGATGAATGCTTTCTGCTTTCTGGAGCTGACTTTGTTGTTTTCCCAGGCAGCCATGTGCAACTAGGCTAATGAGTACATTTAGCTGGAAAATGCTGAGGTAACACTTTCATCACGCTGTGTGTGTGTGTGTGTGGGGGTGGGGGGGTGTATATGTGTGTGTGTGTGTGTGTGTGTGTGTGTGTGTGTGTGTGTGGCCATGGATTTGTGTATGCATGTGTGTGTTTATATCATCCGTTTATTAAGGTCATCATCAGAGTTTGAAGTTCGAGCTAAAAAAGCTCATTAGAGACTCATCCTGCTCCCTCGTCACACCTTTCTAGTCACACCCATCTCATCCCACATGCATTCCTGCATCTCCGCCTAGCCCTTCACGTGGAAGCCTCACACACACACATTATGTTTCTGGGGCTTGAGTGACGCAAGCAGCAGTCTCAGAAAATAAATGAACTGTACCCGAGACAGTGACTCTGGCCTTGATCATGTTTCCTCTGTCCCTCTGTGGCCGTCGTCATAGAACAAAGGACTGGATGGTCTTGTAGTCTTTGTAAAATACAACTGCAATTATCAAAATGAGTTTCTGAGTCAGAGTATTGAATTCTTAAAATAGTTAATAGAGAACCTTTTAGAGTTGTTGCCTCTGATCGAGCTTCTAAAAGACGTGAATATAATCAGGGAGAAAATGTCCTGAAGTCGGACTGTTTACTCGCATTAAACTCTTTGTTTGTTTCAGTTCTTCACTTAGTGCACTGCTGCAGTAAAACGGAGAGAGAGAGAGAGAGTTGCTTGTTTGTGCACTTTGTGTAGTTAGTCTAATTATTTAGATTTCTAATCTAGCATTAGTCAGGCCACTTTTTCACTTCTTCTGGTCCTGGTGGGTCTCCTTCTCTGCTCTGCTGATGCCTGTCCTCTGAGCAGCTGTTCAGTACTACAGGAATAATGTTTCACTCTGCTCTCATTTTCACAATTGCCAGTTACTGAACTACTTGCAGTGGCGCTGTACCTTTTGTTTTCTAATTATTCAGAATTATTCCAGATTTGATC
Organism: Liparis tanakae; assembly: GCA_036178185.1. NCBI lineage: Eukaryota > Metazoa > Chordata > Actinopteri > Perciformes > Liparidae > Liparis > Liparis tanakae. The sequence goes on from CM070092.1 coordinate 10,103,368, forward strand.
ACAAATAATAAGTCACATAAATACACATGCAGTGAATTGAATACGAAAACAAGTTGTGGGCATGAAACAAGGAGTATACATAATTGTACATGATTATCTTATCAGCGGTGTTCAGTCAGCTGCTAAGTTAGCGTGTAGTATAATTATAATGATCATCGCGCCGTGTGTTTAGAATGATCCGTGCGTGTATTCATCTTAGACCTGTTCAAGGTTGTTGTCTTATGGAGACTAATCCACGACATTGTTTGCAGGTCTTAGACAAATGTTGATCAAGTGTTTTACAAATAGTACCACCCCCCCCACTATACCCCACACACACAGACACACACACACTTAATCACCTCCAACAGGGGTCATTGCATTTGCTAAGAGGAAAGCAAACCAATTACAAGGAAGTTTGTGCTCAGCAAACCATGAAAATGCCACATCACATCATGCAAACAGAAGGAACAGATGTTATTTTACCCCAAATGAACTGCTTCTTTTGGGAGCACGATGGAGAGTAACTTTACTGCATTGACCTCTATAACGTAATGCGTGTTCTCACTAGTCTGTGGACTCCAGGCAGCGGCCACATTATTCCAGTCAGGAACACAGAGCGCATGATCTCTCTGCAAAACGGTTCAGGTGTTTGGACAACCTGTCGGGTTAAGACACAGACGCTCTCTAACGGAGCCGGGCGTCTCATGCACACAGGTGCATAAACAAACAAACATGCAGAACGGCATGAGTGTTTCCTCTAATTCGAGTTCATCGATGATCGCAGTCTCCAGATGGATGTTGTCGGATGTAGAGCATCCAAAAGCCAGCCTCCCCTCTGCGTATATTGTTGTTGTTTTGACTCATTTATATATTTGTTGTCTTATTATCAATTGTTTGTGCTGAGTTAGTTATCCCCAGTTTACAAAACAAAAGAATGAGGGCTAAACCATGCATATGCGATGGTTATTATCACTGCTAATTCAAGAATAATATGCATTATGTAGGCATGTCTTTTTTCCCTTTCTTTTTATCCATTTTTTTTTCTAACGCCCGACACACACAGCTCATTCTTGAAAAAGCCTGTTTCTCGTGTATTTGGTATAAAGAGAGTTGCTGTAAGATTGCCAGCAAAGACATTAATCAGTGTAACTATGCAAAGATTCCCACATTCACTGTGAGATCAGTTTTATGTTGTTGGTTTTATTGGTTTTATCTCCTCTTTCTGCTTTTCCATCTTCTGTCTCCCTCTATTTTCTGCACTGCTCCTTTTCCCTCTCATTTCCACCCCTCTAATCATATACTTGTATCTCTTGTGTGTGTGTGTGTGTGTGTGTGTGTGTGTGTGTGTGTGTTTTAAGAGGAGGAGGGAGGGACGGCTGTAGTAATAAGATCATTAATCATTGAGAATAATTTGCAGAAAAATCAGCCAACCTTGTTGAATTTGACAGCCACTATATTGGATCTATATGCTTCTAACATACCTCACATACTACATAGATAAGAAGCTTTAGGTGTGACCTATAAGGGGTTCTAGCTGCGCATCTATGAGTTTCTGTCCACACGTTTTACTGTAATTTTCATTTATACGATGCATTTGTGGGTGTTTTTCAATACCATTGTGCTCTTTTCTGGACATGAATTGACCAAAACGTTTGCTAAGAAGAAAACCACAATGTATCTCATATTCCTAAAGTGTTCAGATCTTATACGCGGTGAATATAAATGTGCTTCCTTAAACCCAAACTATTCTCAGTGTTGTGGTTGCTTGCTCCGTCCATAAAACAAACCATATGGCCTCAATAGAGCTGATGCAGCAATTTCAACAGCAGCTTGTGAAATCAAAGCCGTTGTTCTATTAAAGTCGACTCTAATCAATCCTGTAGTTATCGTCCTCATAGGGTCTCTGTGCATATCGGGGCCTTTATGTGTGTTACTGTATTTAGAAATATCTATTCCTGTTGATTCTCCTTGTTCTATAATGTTTTCAACTCTGCAATGTTCCTTTTATTTGTGAACATTAAGAAAAGTGCCAGTCAAGTCTAATTTTGGAAACTATAATTTGCAGTTTCTTTAAACTTACAGGTGAAGGTTGGATATTAACAGTAGAGAAGTGTTACATTTTAAATCAATGTTAAATCATTAAGGTCATCATAAAGGCTTTTTCCCAGCCTTGAGTTATGGCTGAATGCAGCTGCCCATCTGTATTAGGTTTTGTATTGGCAAATTTGCTATTGATTTACATAATTATAGCAGAGCCCGCCCACTGCATCCCTCTGAGGCGGTGGAGCAGATGCTGCTCATCTACATCAAATGTGTTTAACCACGTAAAATTATGTTATTCAAACATTTAAATCATGGTAGAGCTTTAAAACCACATGTGTGATATGGGATGAATAAAATGTTGCATATCAACTTTTTTGATGCTTTAAACTAAATGTCAAGTCACATATTTTGTCACAGAGCTTATTTTTTTATGGTTGGTACCCACATGAGTGCAGTTTTAATGAGCTTTGTTCCCAGACGGAAATGTTTCAAAAACCATAGAGGATTACACTTTAGAGGAGGAGTAATAATACACATTGAATGGTTCTGAAAAGTGTGTGTAGTTGTGTATGTTATTCAAATGTTTTACTAAAAGCATACAGTGTATGTCTTGTATTCAGCTATGTCCCTGTGTGTGTGTGTGTGTGTGTGTGTGTGTGTGTGTTTCAGTTTGTGTGTGTCTGCTACGCGACATCCATAATATTGTTGTTGCTATGGAAAGGGCAATGTCACGCATGTTCACAGGCATACACACACACACACACACACACACACACACACACACACACAGTGCAGTATTGTTACACATGAAGGGTGTCAGTAATGGGATTCTGGTCAGGCCAGTGTGACCATGCTGTACTGAGCTAAGGTCATTGATAACATATCAGGAGCTGAAAGAGAGGGAGAATTTGAGGTGAGAGAGGAAAACAAAGGAATTTAGAAAAGGTTGCCGTAAAGGAGGGATGGGTGGTGGACAGGAAAGAAAGAAAGACAGGATGGGTTGTTTTTAACAAACTGTCATTTAGCTGTTAGCAGGTGCTGTGTTTCTGGTGCGATCGGGTTTCCATACATAAAGCACTGCGTGCCGTTGGGTGTCCTCTGTTTTATCCTCTCTTCTTTTCAACTCCCCTCCTTTCCTGACTCTCTTCCCCTCCACTTCCTTTCTTCACACTCTTTCTCTCTTTGGCATCTCTCCTCTCCTCTCCTCTCCTTTCCTCTCCTCTCCTCTCCTCTCACACCTCCTTAGACAGGGCTATTTTCTGCCTGTCAGGCAGTTTGCAGACAAGCACTGTTTTGTACCCTGGTGAGACTCTTTTCCGTGTGTGTGTGTGTGAGTGTGTGTGTATGTTTGCGCACACACACTGTACAAGTGGCCATTTGATTCATGTTCACATGTGTGTCTATGCCTGTGCTTGTATGTGCGTGTGAGACAGAAATGCAGCATATTTAATAAGCGGCCATTTGCTTCCTGTGCCCGTACACCTACATGTGTGTGTGTGTGTGTGTGTGTGTGTGTGTGTGTAATATGTGTGTGTATGTGTGCCTGTACGGTGTGTGTGAGTGTGTGTGTGTGTGTTCCCCTGTTGTGACAGTGTTGAAATCCAAGCTGACATCCCCTTCTCCCTGCAACAGCATATGCCCCTCAGCAAGACCACTGGGAGGCTACAGAGAGAGAGAGAGAGAGAGAGAGGGGAGGGAGGGAGGAGGGGAGAAATAGAGCGGGGGTGGGGGAGACAATGGGTAATGGGTGGCAAGAAGGAGAAAGGGATCGGGAGACATGTGATGGAAGGAAAGAGAGGAGAGGAGAAGCCAAAGAGGAAGAGAGAGGAACAGGAAGAGAGCCACAGAGTGAGACCAAGACAGAGGGAGAGAAAGCCCCCCCGCTGCGCTCCCTTTCAGTCCTGCTAGCGTTGGCATGTGTTAAATGTAAAGCTGCTGGCTGACTCACCACGCCACCGGCTCATAGTCAGCACTCTCTACGGCTCTCGTCTGACAGAGACAGAGGGAGAGAGGAAGGCTACCGGCTTATATTCAACACTGTCTGTTTCAACGACAGACGGAGAGCCGAGTGAGAGGCCACCAGTAAATTACTCAAACTGCCTCCTTCCTTTTCCTGCTTCTTAAACACTTTTTAACTTGTAATCAACACATTTGTATGAGGTTATTTACCAGAGCTGTTTGGGGAGGTATATTCATTTATATAACAACTAATTCCTTTTCGGTCTCGGAGGTGTGGTTCATATCACCGGAGAGCACGCAAGCTAACATCCATTTGATTTTGATTGTTTTAACTCGGATGACTATTTTTAGGATTGTTGCCCTACTTATGCTTATCTGAAATTAATAACACATCGAGTAACACGTTTATTTCTCTGAGTGAGTCAAGTGTCTCTTGGAATCATAATAAAAGTGTCAGGGAAAGGAAGATAATAAAAAGGTAGATGTGGGGGTTGGTTGATAATCTGTTCCGCCTTCAAACTCGGTTTCATAAAAACATGTTTTTTTTATCTTCAGTTCAATTCCCACTGGACACATGCACATAAAAGATGTACAGTATGCTTTTGATGAAAGCCGTTTACAATATACAATATAGTACATCAGGAGGAGCGAGGCAGAGCGGCGCCTTTGTGATCACTCATATGTAACAATACCTTTCACAGTTTAAACTGTCATTTACCTTCGTCTTGATTTAGGAGGTGTGACCTTTTCCAGCACATAGACAGATACTTTATCTTTCTAATACAATGGTCGGTTCCGGAAGCAAAAGGCATTGCTTAAGGGCGCCTGAACATCTGCCATTATGAGTTTCTATTTTTATGTTGTGCTGATTGTGCTGTATACTGCTATACATTCACACACTCAGTAGAGAATAAGGTTTTAATGCCATGCCTTCACCAGCAGCAGCACATTCACACACAGGATAAGAACATGCACACGTGTTAATAAACTGCAGTTTAACGGTGCAGTGAAATGTCTTTGTTGGAGGTGAAGAACGGTGGGATTGAAGGAGAGCGGGTCTGAGGGGACTGGTTTCACGTGTACATAATAATATAGTGTGCATGTGCATGAAGGTGATCCAGTCAGAGTGTAATGCAACGGCCTTGGACAGGAGATGTATAGAACATTAACAGACCCAGATTACATTTTAATTGGATGTGAAACATTACAGAATGTTTTTATTTATGTAGAGATGAAATAGTATATATGAAACCATTTTAAATACCATGTTTATGTTAGCTTGGACAAGCCGGGCACTATGATAACGGTTCTGTGAAATGTTCACTGCTTTGACCTCTGTTTTCTCCTCCTTCTCTCCTCCATCTGCCTCCTTTTTAGTCGTTTCAGCACGTTGAAACATTTTCACTCCAGTAGCTGCTGATCAGGAGCCTTGATGACCGACCGCACTGGAGGTAAAATGATTTCCTTTGCATTTTTTTTCTCCGACATCAGTAAAACGCCACGATGGTGGTGTTGGCTGTTTTCTGGGACCGATTGCATCGGCAAGATAATGGAAGTCGCAGCACTGTGCATACATACAGCGTCACTGAAGATGAAACTGTGCAGTGGCAGAACAACTACTGGAGCTGATCTATAAATACAAACTTTGAAAAGGTCATCTTGTTAGTTGAGATGCAAATTACGAAACACATTCTCCCACTTAACACTGCTGATTTACAACGATAGAAGATAGTTGTGTTTATCCCCTCTTTTGAAATGATGCCCTCCAAGATTTCCCACACCCCAAAACAGTGTCCTGAAAATGTTCCGTCTCCCGTCAAATTTCCTATTGACCTTTTAAATATATGAAACCAGAATAACCATATTTCTCTTTTTAATAACTCTAATGCTTGGAGTGTCTGAACATCACTAAGTCACACAAAAGTCGGGACAGTCCCGACGTTGCTGTCAACCGTTTCTAGTCAAAGCTATTCACGCCGAGGTGTCGATTATCCGGCATAATGGAGACATCCTTTCAGAAAATAGATGTTTTGTTAATATGGTTCATATTTATTGCCAGTAACCACCCACACAACTCCATTCACCACCGTATTGGGGTGGAGGACACACTCTGGAGGACTTTTCAGGAACGGTGATGGAATTGAATCTCAATCAACTATTTAGAAAGATGTTTTTTTTCCTCTCTCCGTGGATCAGGCAACAGTCCACAGCCGGCACAATTATTAGTGTTTGTGCAGCGAGTGTTTCCTCCTTCCCTTCTCATTCTGTTTGACAAAGCTGCTCGTGATCTTCAAACCCCCTTCAACAAAGCTCTGTTCTCGTGAGGCCTGATCCCTCCTAACCCCCTGTCTCACTCTCTCGCTCCTGTCTCTCTCTCTCCTGCAGCCTTTAGCTATCTGTCTCTCTCACACGGCTCTCTCGGTTCCTGTCTCTCGGTCCCTCTCTCTCCCTCCTCCTGCTCTCTCCTTTGCCCTCCCCTCTCTCTTTGTTCCAGGGATCAAACGAGTATCTCTCTGGTCCATGCTCTGTCACCTGGGAGAACACACACACACACGCACACACACACACACACACACACACACACACACACACACGTTCTAGCCTCTCGTGTTTCTGTTCAGGATTTTTAGAGCAGTCATGGTCAAAGAGCGAGCTAACCTTTCAACCCACCTATTGCTTTGGATCAAAGAAGAGCAGAAACAAAAAGAGCAAAGCGGAACAATGTCAGACAGGACAGATTAAAAAAGAAAAGAGTTTTACAGAATTGAACTGAAATGACCAGGATAAAGATCAGAGCCGACTTGTGTTAAAGCTCTTGTGGAATTGCTTCAAAACTTCTGGATCAGTTTGAAATAAAAAGAGAACTTCATGTCAAGTGGGAGACATTTGTGGTGGAGCTGAAGACATAATTAAAATGGATTGCAGTCACAGTTAGGATCCCTTTTAAAGACAAGTCAAAGGAAACTTCACGTACAATAGAAACTTTACAGTCACCTGCGTGTCATCACAACCTGCACGGCGTCTCTTTCCGGCGTCTTTGATCAGTCCGGTTTCGTTCAGCCGCTTCCGTCCACTGCTGTGTAGTTTAGTTTAATCCAGCCGGCTGAAAACCGAACAGGTGGCAGATGACAGCCGGTATGAGCGGACATCAAAGGCTCCAGACAGACGGAGAGCACGAGAGAAATGGAGGCCAGAAAGATCTGTAGACAAAACAACGTATATTGGGCAAAAATGAATCCGAGACGTGGGAGGAGAGAGAGAGGCGAGGTAACTGTGTGAATGATAGCAGACGAAGAATTAGAATGAGAGAAAAAAGAGGAAATTGGAAATCTGTGTGCGGTGGTTGTTGAGGTTGGGGGTGTGAGGCGGCTGGGTGTGTAAGAGGGTTTTCTGCTTGGCTCTGGCCCAACAGCTTGTGCGCTTAACGCTGCTGAATACCAATTCTCCTGCCCTGATAAAGGTCTACTGCAAAACTCTCTCAAATAAAATATGTATCTTTATCTCCCCCTCTTTCCCTGTCTTTGTCTCCCTCGCACTTTCAGTAGAGTTTCATCTCAAATCATTATACTTTCTTTGTGTGTGTGTGTGTGTGTGTGTGTGTGTGTGTTGGAGGAAACTTTTCCTATACTGTTCTTGGATCTCACTCTTTTTATTTCCTCTCCAAAGCAATAAATGCACACTTGCAGTCTTTTAATTTAGATTTTATACATATACATACTTTCTCTTTTTTACACACACACACACACACACACACGCACGCACGGACACACAAACACTCTGTCACCTCTATAGGCGTCTCTCTGCAGATGATGTCAGGTGAATGTGGACATTGTTTAACGAGCTCTGGGAAAGGGAAAGCGGGGAGGTGGAGGAATGGGACAAAAGGAGGGAAGAGGAGGAGGAGGGGAGTCGAGGTAGAGGACAGCAGCAGCAGCAGGAAGGGGGAAGAGAAGGATACAGAGGATGTGGAAAGAGAAGGAGCTAGGAGAGTGGGGGTAGTGTAAAGGATGGAAACAAGAGATGGGATGGGGAGAAGGGAATATGTCAGACGAAAGAAAAAGAGGAGGAGGAGGGACCACAAGAGTGTGGAGGACATCCAGTTACATACGGGAAGGAAAATGGGAAGAGTGCAGGGAAGGAAACTTAGGGGAAAGTATGTGATATAGAGCCTGAAGAGAAAGGGATGAAATACTGAGGGGAGGAGTTGAAGAAGGAGATAATAAGCAGAATAGAGAGAGAATGGGAAATGTAGCTTATAGAAACCTTCAAACACGATGAGAAAGAGATGGGAAGGAGGTGAAGGGTGGATGATGATCCCTCCTCCCTCTGACATCTCCTCTCTCCTCTCTCCTTGCAGCGTCTCTCCCCTCCTCTCTTGCAGTGTAACGTTACTGGGAGGATCTCTGAAGTCAGCTCTTCTCAAGGCTTTTCCTGTTCTCTCCTTTAGCATTGTGTCATGTTGGAAACGGCTTCAGACCCCACTCATCCTAATTAAACCCGTTTCTGGCTCACTAAGTTGTCGATTCTATTCAAACTATCTCCTTTTAAACTGGAGCCATGATCAAAGTCGCTCCTTTTTTTTGTTGCGCTGTTGATCCACGCTGAGGAGAAATTTGTAAGACGTTTGCTTTTTTCTTTCTTTCTTATTCACATTTTGATCCAGGAAGGTTCTGACATCCAATTGTCTGACAGAAAGGAATTTTCTATAACAATAGATCCAATTACGCACCGTACTGTATTGTAATTTGGCTTTCAAAATGAATCCTCGGCTAAATCTGTTGCACTTCCGCTGCAGGATTGAAGTCAAAGAGCCGTGGAGGGGAACACTGTTTCTACGGGTCTCCAGTATATCCTCTTTTTGTTCGGTTGCTCTCTCGCTGCTCTGCCAGTAATGGTCACTGAATCCAACATGGACAGACAGACGAAGGCCACAGTGTGTGTCATCTAATGTGGGATCCATCCACCCTCGAGCAGCGAGAACAGCTCATTTTCTTCTGCTTACGCTGCTCTCCTCCGCCTCAGAGCATCAAGTCTACTCCTCTGTTCATTTAAGTCCTGAAAATAAACTGCCACTCTGTCAATCATCCAGTGTGTGTGTGTGTGTGTGTGTGTTCATGTGCTTGTGTTTTGGGAGTTATATGTGCACATTGGGGCGTTCACACTCTGTCCGTGTATATTTATGTGTGTGTGTGTGTGTGTGGTGAGTGTGTGAAGCTGTCAATTTGTCTTGCCCAGCTCCATCCAAAAAGACAGACAGCCCATTGAGGCGTATGCAGCAGAGAAAAATAACAACTGCAACTGACAAACATACTTTAGTCAGCGTGTAAACGCACAACCCGAGATACACGGATGACGTGTTGCATTTAAATCGAAGAAATGGTTTTCTTTATACACTCAATGTTCTTTGTGTGTGTGTGATATTGTCACTTGACTGTTTCATAGGTGTCCATTTGAAGCTCTGATTAACGCCTCTCTGAATGGGAGGCTGACTCCCAGAGGGGCGGACCGGAGCGGCTCTTGCGTGAATCAATCCACGTTGAGCTGAGGAAGGCGGCATTTATCGCCTATAAATACTATCCTTCGGTCTGCTTATCGTATTGTGTGAGGGGGTCGAGAAGGGCATTCGAGGTCGTGTGACGCCATGCAGTGCGTGTGTGTGTGTGTTGTGTTGCTGTATCAACGCTGCTCACACCTAACACTGATACACCGTAAGGTTTATTGTGCTTTCCCATCCACACATTGATTATACACCAAACATGCAACTCAAACAGTCTGATTTCATATGATGCTCACTGCCTTCATTTTAAAATAGTTTAAGACTAGTTTCATTGTTTTATCCCCATGGCATGTGGCTCATTTCTCCACGCAGTGATTTCTGATATAGATTGCCAGTGCTTAGAAGCTTTTGTTCTTGTTCTTATTTTCTGTTATTATGTCTCTGGTTTTCAGCTGTTATTAGGGGACGGGTTCTCTTCTTCTTTCTTTTATGAGATAAAAATAATATCTTGGAGATTCTTGGTACGGGTGAGAGAAAAGTTGTAGATGGGTAGAAGTTAATAATAAGTTTTCATAGTTGCACACTGTGCTATAATTCCCCCGAGCTCTATGTATCCTGGATATCCATCCAGCCATTATCCGTAACCGCTTTTCCTTCTCCGGGTTGCGGGGCGCTTGATCCGATCCCAGCTGACATTAGGAGAGGGCCGGGTTCACCTGGACAGGTGGCCGCACCATCACAGGGCCCATGGAGAGACAGACGGACAGCCACGCTCCGGCCGGACCAGCGTCCAGTCAGATCTGTGGGTGGATTGTTAGTCTCAACACGAAAATAAATGTTGGCAAAACTGAAACGGGTATTTATAATATTATACCAAGACACAGCTGGTGGCATTTGAAGGCCAACGTTCATTATATTCCGACTCATTTCCTTCACGACCTCTTGAGAAAACGGCGTAGCTCGTGGGACATTTTGAAGAGCGAGAAGAAGGCAATGACGGCTCTGTCAAAGGCCTAATGCGCGGGGTTATTACACATGCATATGTTATTGTTGTCACGAGTTCCCCATCATATTTTCATTTTTTGCTGATTTTAACTCTCACGTCATTTCAGACCCGGCCGTTCACACCTGATCATCATCTGTTCCCTCCCCCTGGTTCTCACGCCCGTCCCTTCGTTGGTATTTAGGTCTCCTCACTTGCTCTTCTCCTCTGCCAGATTGTCTTTATTTCTGTCTTCCTTGTTCTCTTTGTGCTTTTTCACTGTCCCTGTCTGTCTTTGTAACTATTGCCGACCTGAGTTTTGTTTGGAACCTTTTGCCTGAGTAAAGAGAGTTGTTGTTATTTACCTTGAGTCCTTTCCTGTTCCTCTGCACATGAACTCTTGCCCCTCGCTACCCATCACAACTGTTCTCTGGGGGAAACAGTGAGACACCTAACCTTCCAAATAACCTGAAATTCATTCAATAAATAAAATGAAACCAACTTTTGGTATAGCACTGACATACAGTATTTCATTGTAGCTCTGATCTGAACGTTGATCTCCATCTGCTACTTCACTGCCCTTCGTTTTTAAGTTAACTACTGTATTATATCCTATGTATATACCCTATATATTATAACACTATGTACTATTTAATTGAAGATGAAGTTGAGTGGATTTAGTTTAGTAATAGTTTTCTCTGGCAATTTAAAATACTAGTCCATAAATGTATGTGACATTTACTTCCTCAGGGTCATGACCGCGAATCCTGGAAGAGCATTCAGTAAATATAAGTGTTGAACCCAGGTATTAATCTCCCCACTGTAGTCTCTTCTTCTTCTACTCTTTATCTTGTAACCTCTCTCTTGCCTTCTTTCCACCTTTCTCATCCTATCTATTTCTTGTCTATTTGACTTCCATGTTCCGCTTACCTCTCTTCTTTGTTTCCTTCTCACTGTTTCATCTCCCTCTCTTTCTTGCTCTGCACTCCCCACTCTCCACCTGTCAGAGTCCACAGCAGCAGGGAAAGCTGTGAGTGTGTGCACATGATGAATCATTCCTATAGGCAGCTACACCTGTAGTGACCTATACTGCAGAGAATGATGCAAACAAAAGCAATAAATCAACACAAATCCACAAGTCAGAGGCAATAGTCCTGAAGAAATATTCCACGGTCATCTCTCTCCAGAGAGCGGTGCCATTGAAATAACCCTAATCCCTCATGTTTCTGGTAGGTTCAACAGTCTAATGGTACCCAGAAGACTGGTTGGCTAATATTGCTTGGCACAACAAATAATGTGTTACAGAACTACCACTCTTATAATAATCCACCTTTCTTTGTGAGTTTGTGAGAAGTCAAGTGATCATAGGTCTGTTATGATTATTAAAGTAAATACATATATTCTGTACACGTATACAGTAATGTATAAATACACTATTAGCTTTTCCTGTTGTATTTTAGGGTGCATTTAGGACAGGACAAAGTTGACTTAATAGCATTAAAGTGCTCATCCCAGTTTCTCAAAGCACTTCTCAGCTGCTCTCTTAAGTGTTGTACATGTGTTGAAGTAATTTTACGTATTCTAAATGCATTCTGCTCCTGTATCACTGAGGTCTTCACAAGAGGCCAGGCATGAATATTAAAATGATCAGCGGCTGGCAGTGTTTGTGAATTGTAAACACATCTGTCACTACTGTTTAATTGGTAAACAAGTCTGACCGCTTTCTGTTTGTTTGTACACAACCATGTCCCTGCATGATATGAAAGGTCATTAAAACCAGCCGCCTACGACTCTATCTGCACCTCTCTGTGGAGTTTCATTTACATTTAAATTACAGGTCCATCGTTGGATCCACTGTCATTTGCAGTGAAACAAATTCATCAAGTGCAAAGCCCAGTCAACTGACCTTTGAGACGAGTACTTTGGGGAGGGAGAGACGGTTTTAGAGGAAGCAGAAGAGGCCGATGTGGGAGAGACTGATTGAGCAGAGAGAGATGGGGACGTGAGGCGCTGGATGCTGAGCTTATATGAGGGGAGCAACACATAAATTCTGGTGTCTAGAACAGAAAGTCAAAAAGTTATTCTGCTATAGTGTGCCATGAGGGAGAGTTATCGAGGTTGGCTGGATGAATGAGCACGCTGTGGCAGGGAAGGAGGAGCTCAGCAGCCAATGGGAGCAGAGGACAGCGGGGGTATGGGGGATTGAGACGTGTGAAACATGGTACAGCCAGCACTTTACATATGGTACATACATTTACACCACGGCTCCAAAAATAGTTTTTTAATGATTTTTAATCCTTTTTTTCAGAATAATTTCCTATAAACTCAGACGGAAGCGGTCAGCATGTTGCGACTGGATAGGAAAGTTCAATCTGCAGCAAGTATGTGATCATGGCAGTGTTCTGCATTCAGAAGGTCATTATTGCATTGTGTTTTACTGGTGGTATAAGTCAAATAACTCCTTTGCAAGGATTTTCCCTTGTAAATGTTATATGTCAGTGCAAAGTGTTGGACGCAGAAGTGTTCTTGATTATTATTAGTACAAATTGTACCATATTGTTAGGAACAAATGAGGATTGCAATCAAAACCTACGGTTAAAAACTGTTGAAACCTTACCTCTAATGAGAAAATAAGTCTGTGATCCAGGTCTATAATAATATAATAGTTCTTCTGTCACACAGGAACACAAACACAGGGAATGTAGTTTCTTACCCCAGGGCTCAAGCCAATTTAAAACATATTAGTCCTCTTGTCGTGTAGGGAGCCAAACTGAGAGAATGTAGTTGCTCAGCCTGAGACACGGGCCGGATGAAATATCCTGGAACAAACTGGATTAGGAAGCATCCATCAACCAACACCACCCAGTTCCTTCTCTGCAGTTGTAGCACAGACACGTTGTGTCCTTGGATAGTCTCTACCTTGAACTTCTGTTATTTAAATACAGTGTCCCTTGTAATCCAATTCAGAAAGTACTGTTATGTGTTTGTATTAGTGCGTGCATGTCAACTCCCCGGGAAGAATCCATAATGAACAACAGGACAGAGGCAGCACCAGAGTCTGTCAACACTGAGCTGTTTGCATGTCTGAGAGTTGCAGTGTGTTTGCACAGTGGAAATGGCAGCATATTTTAAGAGCTGATGCATTGTTTCACTTTGTGTGTGTGTCAGTGTGGCAGTGATCCATTGACCTGACAGCTCTTCCTGAGGGAGTGCACACATCCCTGTCATTACCGCAGTACCCACTGCTGATTGACTGCTTTCAGCACCACTCAGGAGATGTCAGTCAGTCAGTCAGTCACACTGTTGATTTCAAGCCAAAGTCAACACACTTGAGCGGTGCTGACAGTACCGACTGGGCCTTGATGATTTATGAAGTTAGTTTTATTCCCACAGTTATACTTCACTAAGTTATTTGCCAACCTGTAGAATCAGAATCTCCAACGGTGGCCCCGTGGTGCGGTTGAGGGCTTCACATGTGAAAAGTAGTCAATAAAGGTTGCGCTTTGTTTAAAGAAACCTATTTCCAGAGTTAATCAGGAAGTCCACGCTCCACTGGTCATCAGAAAATGCCAGATTGGATAATAAAAGTGTCATTTATTTGAATCCCCTGTATTTCTGTGACTCCTATACACGTTGTTATAATCACATTATAAAAGGTACATGGTTAGTTAGATTTGACTAGAAAATAACTACCTTTAATCTTTACATCACAGGACTCGTTATTATTTCCCTCTTGATGAACAGAACTTAGAAATGTCATTTTTTATGGTTCTTGAGTTACACTTCTTAATTTGATAGCAGCCGCTAACAATGAAGAGACAGACGGCTTGTTTACATGTTATCTCATGAGTGTTTTTCATTTAAGTCCCCTCACACCATGTTATCGTGCATTGTATTAAATACATGTGAACACACAACGTGTTGAAAGCTGTAGCGACGTCTATATGTCAGATTGTAGAAACGTAGTGCAGCTCTCACACAGCACAACAAGAATGCAGCCGATTTAACTTATTTCTTTACAGTCAACACAGGTTATTAAACACAAACACGTCAAACACACACATACACACACACACCCACACACATACACACACATACACACAGTGTTTTTGAACTCTAGCCTTGTAAAGGATTGTTCTGCTTGGCACCTTCACATCTGATTAATTGACTTGTCAGCACAGTATTTTTATCCTGCTACTCTGTGTGTGTGTGTGTGTGTGTGCCTGTGTGTGTGTGCGTGCATGCGTGTGTGCGTGCGAGGTGTGTGCGCTTGTGTGCGTGCGTGCATGTGTGTGTGTGTGTGTGTGTGTACGATGGCGCATATGTGCAGTCCTTCCCAGTGTCCTCTCTGTACTGGTTCTATTCCCAAGACACTATGGCAATCCAACCTATGCGTGTGTGTGTGTGTGTGTGTGTGTGTGTGTGTGTGTGTGTGAGTGTGTGTGAGTGTGTGTGTGTGTGTGTGTGTGTGTGTGTGTGTGTGTGTGTGTGTGTGTGTGGTGGGCAGGCCTTGGGGGTTTTACATGTGCTGGTTTCTGATTGGCCAGCGCCCGTGGATACTACCTGGTCTCTAGCTGTCCTGAAGGTGAATTCATCTCCAGGAATGAGAGTTGGAGCTTGTTACCAGAAAAAATCTGGAAAAAGATTCAGACAAAAAGAAATCGAGAAAAATATGCCAGAGGGAAAGATGATGAGACTGGACGGAGCGAGCGAGAGCGAAACTTGTTTGTCTCGCTTGCATTGTGCGTTTTTAATTATTTCAACTTCGAGAGGACTCTGTTTGTATTGTTAGTGTTCCAAACCTGCGTCGTCGGCCACAAAAACACTATTCCTGGTGGCCGCTCCTCTCCACAGACACACCACTGACCTAAATGCTGATGTATCCAATACATCCTCTAAAAGACAAACTGGGACTCAGACACCAATATCCCAGCTTACTTGTTCATTTATTTAACTTTATTTAACAGTGTTGTCTTCCTGGCTCTTTTAAATAAAATAAACCATTAAATGTCAGTGATGAATTGTAGGTGTTGCTAATCAATGCCCTGCTGGATTTTAAACTCTATATACAGCATGGTGCCCTTATTATTGTCCTGCGTGTTTGCCAGTTTATACAATAATGAAATACAGAGAGGAAACGTTCAATCTGAGGCTTGCTAGTTTCCCTTTTTCTCCATCTCTGACCTCACCTGAGTCAGTATGTGTGCTGCAGGAGACGTGGACTGAACGTGGACATTTCTTAATGATGAGTCTGTGATGTAAATGTTGTCAACTATTTCAATCGTGTCGAAAGTCAATTCAAAATACACATTTTGCTTGGTAAAACTAAATATCTGGGGTTGAGGAGGAGGCCGTTTTTCATATTTAATGAGATTCTCACTGAGATGGAAAAAAAATGACATCAATCAGTGTGTCTTCATCTCTACAGTCGAAGACAAAAGTTGGAAAAAAGTTATTTTACTTTCCTCTTCCTCTGACTGCAGACACAGTAGGCAACACTTTCCACCATGCAGCACTGGCAGAGATCACCGTTGTTAAGCTATTAAAAATAATAAACATCTGGTTTTCTGGCTGCCACATATTGCCCCAATGTGTGGCAGCATTAGCTAATTAAAAACTGCTGTACACACACACACACTTTCATACAAACACTCTTGATTATACAATCCTACTCAGTCGACTTCATACACACTTAGTGGAATTAGCATGCACACACACACACACACACACACACACACACACACATTAAATACAGACAAACATTAAAGAGTTTTGGGAAATTAAGAGAAACGCATAAAGAACTTCAAAACCTCAATTCCCAACCTCCCACTGGGGCAATCCCAGCTCTTTTCTCGCCTTCGGAGCCAATCAGGAAAGAGCGACATGCGCCTCAGTCGTCAGAGGACTGATTGATTGGATTGGGGCTTTGGGGGCGATATAGAAACATATTCATTTAAAAGCCTCTTGCAACACTTTTCTATTTGAATATTTAAGACGTTATTTTTTTACTCTGGCTGATACAGTAAATAAAATACGATAAAGTCAAGCGGGCTCGGGTTCTGACTATCGCTGCTCATTTGTCTTCATTCACAGCACTTATATTAGCTCTCTGCAGTTTGTGCACCTCGGGATGTCACATCTTCATCACACACAAGTTGAGTGTTTTCACTGCATAACATACATCCCAAAACAAATAAAAGTGAGTAAACTCTCCCAACAGGGTGCGTTTTATTGCAAATAATGTGGAAAGAAATGTAATTGCCAATAAAATCTTACAACTGCTTCTGAATTTACACTTCCTTCTAATATCGCTCTCACTCAGAAAGGCATTGCATATGTATCCAGATTAAACCACAGACCACTGATGTGCACGTAGATACTTGCCGTGCTGTTGTTGCACCTCAAATACGAAATTATCCCTTTTACTTCCACATTTCTTGCTGTAAATTAAAAAATGGCGATTTAGGTTTTGTTGCTGTGTGCCTAATATATTTATCTAGACTTCAGATATCATAATTTGTGAGGTCCCCTGTACCAAGTGAACGAGGAGGATCATATGATTCATAGCTGTTGTGTAACAGCAGAATAAGTGGACCGCCACAAAGGAATGAGTAAAGAGAACTATACAGCCACAACTAAAAAGGTCACACAAAATACAAAATACAATATGTGTCTGGATAATAATAGTGTGTGTACTGGGTTTCACTTGCCTACACAACTTCTATGGTGTTGTGTGTGTGTGTGTGTGTGTGTGTGTGTGTGTGTGTGTGTGTGTGTGTGTGTGTGTGTGTGTGTGTGTATGTATGTGTGTGTGCTTCTGGATTTTAGCTTTCCAGGAACTCATTTAAACTAATTTAAAAGCCTTCAATATTTCCTTCTGAAATGTAATGAAGTGTAAATATGAAGTAGCATGACCCAGAATTGCACTTACTTGTATATCCCTGCGATCTGGTGTGCATGCATACACACACACACACGCACACACACACACACACACACACACACACACACACACACACACACACACACACACACACACCAGCGTGGCCATTGATTAATGTGAAGTAGTCACGCTCTGAATGTGGCACTCCTGGGGACATTTGCATAGTTGTACAGGTTTACGTGTCATCTCTGATTTCCAACCTATTTATAATATATGCCTGTTTTTTGTGTGAAATGCGTGCATCAGGATCCAGGACAGTTGTCATGGGGACCAGACTGATGGTGAAACAACAACAGTAGATTGTACTGAATGTTTCTGGTGGGACAAGTAGTCCTTTTCCTTTGTGTCTACTCTCTTCTCTTTCTTTCCTCCCAGCTCTCCTCTTATATTCCCTCCTTTCCTCTTCCCCGTTGTGTTTTTGCACATTTCTTCCTCCTTTACTCCCCTCTCTCCCCGTTTCTTCTCTCCCCTCCTCTGCAAATCTATATGCAATCATCCCTCTGCAGCAGTCTAATTTAAATGTGGAACAAATGTTGTGACAGACTCAAGCTGGATAGAAGTCCTTATCCGCAGAGTGAGAACTGAATTATCCTGCTTGACTGAGCTGCTGACACACACACATTGAGACGGAGAGACAGACAGAGGCCACGAGTCTCGTCTGAATTAAAGCAACCTCTCTGTCTGTCTATTAGTCACCCTGGATGCCAGTAATTCCTTAATTCCACTGTGGAGAGACATCCACACATATTCTTTGACTTCAATGTTTCTGTCGCGTCCCCTTGGCCCTCAGTGGTCGCCCTGAGCCACCAGGACACCTGTGGAAGAAAACCTGGAGGGATACCTTAGCGCACTTCTAAAGTTGGGAGACTTGCAGGAGACGGATGGAGGTCCCATTAAGAGGTTTCAAAACTCCTGTATGGGGTTAGGGGTATAAGGCAGGGCTGGAGAAACAAAACATCATCATGAAGCAAATCCTGTTATGTTTTTTACATCACTTATTAAAGTTTAAAAGTGATACAAAGAAATATTCCATGCATGTCTTTAAATGGTCATATTGTCCCGGTCACCGGGGTCAATCAGATAGTGAAGGGATTGTGTGAGTAGTTTTTGGGTCTTCCAACTTCTTGTCCTATTCACAGCTTTTTGCCAGCATCTCTCAGTCCGCACTGTTGCTAATAGGAACCAGCTACCCCCAAAAAAGCTTCTAGAAAGCAACAATAACTTCCCAAAAAAGATTATCTTGCACCAAAATGGGGCCCAGCAAAGCTCGCTCTAATTGTTCACCGCAGACAAAACAGTTGTTTATCAGAGGATCTGTGATTTTATTTTGGGTCATTCAGTCTGGATGATCCAGATTTCTGCTGGTACAATAACAACACATCAATGTGTAATAGTCTGCAATGCAGAGATAACACTTCTGATGGTCACAATGAAATCTGTGTTGTTTTTATAAGTCAGTGACAAATGGAGACAAAGAAAGAAAGACAGGGAGTTAGAGGGAACGCATGGCGTATTTGACATAAATATGTCCAAATGTATCCAGATAACTCCATCAATAATTTGCTATTCCTACAAACATGCTCAGACTGTTATTTCTGGTCATCCCTGAGCTGCGAGCCAATCCTGTTTCATGACAATTTGATTTATTCTTCCAGCCGGGACAAAGCTCAGACAGCTGATGGTCCTCAAAGAGCAGATACAAGAACCACAACATGAAACATTCAGCAGGACTTGGAAACGGCTTTTTTTATGTGTAAGTAAATCAATTAGATTCACAGTGCCTGGAATAAAACGCATTTTCCAGAGCTATGGACACATGTTCTGGTTCAGAGCTCCGGGTGCTCTTACAAATGGAGCTTATTTCGGTGTAAAAACCAGACGAGGACAATTTATTTTCATAATGGACTGAAAGTAGTGATTATCACTGTTTCCAAAAGAAAGGGGTCACATTTGATATTATCCCTGTTGGTGCTGCACTGCATCCCAAGATTCAACCTCCACTTTTAAATAAAAGATGCATCAACAGTAAATACAAAGACGCATAGTGCTTTGTCAGACCATCAGAACGTTTGTGATTTGACTAATAAACATAATTCACTTCACTGGGATTATATTGTATATTATATATTAATATGTGTACAGATTGTAAAGCACTCTGAGACAAATTTGTAATTTGTGAAACTGGGCTATACAAATAAACTGAATTGAATATTGGTCTGTGACGTCACCCAACAGGTTTTTTAAGCATCGTTCATTGATGTGTTGTGTCACTTGGGGAGGCACAGCAAGATTTTAGACACCAGTTTAATACTATTATACATTTGATATGGCAAAGTTTCCTATTTACACATCCAACTGACCTGGAGCTCCATTATCATTCATTGTGAGTCCTTATTCCATCTATTTCATATTTACTCTCTTTTTAGCTGTGTCTCCACCAACTCCAAAGGAAAACATCTGTCTCTTTAACGTGTTTACAAATGTAACATATTGTACCTTATGTAGCTATATCCTCAGTATGGGACATTTCAATACCGCCCAACCACACTGTCATCCACTCCTTTTTTTGCATATTAATTTAGCTTTTAAAAAGCACTTCTCATTGATTTCATCTGCATCCTGTGGTTGTGGGTGGTTGATGAGGGTTACTGTCTTTAATCACAAACATAACAGGGGACCTTGTGGACCTTAATTGATTAAGTTTGTTTAACACTGACACAGCTGACGTGTTCTGGACCAACGAGTATCGGTGTTTGTTTGTGTTTTATGAAACATGGCATCAAACTTATCAGAGAAAGTTACAAATTATGTCAACGTTAATTTGCTGCTGAGTGTGTAAAAGTTATTCCAGACACTTTAGCTGATTTTGTTTCTCTGCTGTTACCTCTGTATGCCCTCAGGCACAAACACATACACACACACACACACACACACACACACACACACACACACACACACAAACACACAGGTGACTGTTGCTTGTTGCCATGTGGTTTTCCCCAGGGGCAGTCAGCAGGACAGACACGCATACACACACACACACACACACACACACACACACACACACACACACACACACACACACCAGATCCACCACTGCGTTCAGCCAGACTGGCTGACAGACATGTTATGATGCTGACGGTCTATTATCAGCCTGTCCATGTATAATCCATGTATCACAGTCGAGTATTCCGGTGGCATATTTAAGAAAAACAACAAGATTCACAGGAAAACTGAATTGACCCAAATTTGTTTTGCTTGAAGGAAAGAAAAAGATAAGCTCATTACATTTTATTTTAGTCATCTGCTGTTGGATGTGGACTAGATTTCAAGGAAGTATGTAAACTACCTCCAGCATCGATGTGAATATTACTCTTTGAGAATATTGTCACGGGCATGTTGGAGAGATACTGGTTGAAATAGACTCAACATTCACAAGTTCACACAAACCACATTTAAAGTCAAGTTTTTTATTTATTTTTATGTTTACTATCTGCTCCTCTTTCTTTCCATCTGTTCGGCCTTTCTTTATCTCTTTTTCTTCTCTGTTTTGCCAGTAAATTCCTCTTTATTTGATCTCGTCCTCCTGTTTGTGTGTTAGAGTGTGTGACCATGACTAACAGGTCACTTCTGCTCAGCGCTGCAGCCAATCCCTTTAGGCCCTCGTCTCTGCTGCTTGTTTAGCGACCTTGACAGCCTTTCTCTGTCCCTCTAAGTCGCACTATTCCCTCTCTCCTCTCCTCCTCTCCTCCTCTTCCCTCCATTGCTCTCTCCCGCCTCTTTAATGCCTTTTTTTGTTCTTTTCCCTCTTTCTCTTTTTCTTTTCATCTCGTCTCTTTTCTGTTCTCGCTCTTGTGCTGGTGTTTCTTCTGTGCTCCATGTTTAGCAACCTTGAGAGCCTTTTTCCCTCCCTCTAGGTCAAATCATCCCTCCTCGCTCCCTGTCCCCTCATCTTTCCTCTCATTCCGTTCTTACATTTCATCCCTTCACAGTTGTTCTTTCTCTCCCTTCTACTGCCCTCCTTCGTTTCTACCTATTCACAACCACTGATTTATGTTAGTGCGTTACAAAGTTTGATACAAACTTAATATATTGTCCAATGAATTATTTAATGTTGTGCAAAATGTGTACAAGTTGATGCTTCAGATCCCTACTAGAAGAACATCGAGTCTCCTATAATATGTATAATGTGTGGTACCTTATTCCGTTGAGTAAAGTAGTTTGGACATGATCACGCATTAGCTTGTGACACAGTTGAGCAATTACATTTATTTAATGATATATAATATAGTTAAATTCCATTAAAGTTGTATAAAATCATATTAGTATTAAATGTTTTATCTGACCCTTAATAACGCACATATATGCTGAATTTCTTCTGAGAATATTCCAACGGTAACATGAATGTGATAATACATTGACCAATAGCAGTAACGTACAGTAGGAATCATTCACCGGAAACCACAGACACATACAGTACCCATCTGGCTGAAAATCCCCTGGAAGTGATGGATCTTGATGACGTGTGCTTGTGTGTGTTTGTGTGTGTTTGTGTGTGTTTGAGTATCCCGTTGTAGGTTCTCTGGGTCTCTGTGCGGCGGCTGCAGCGAGCCTCCTCTGTTCCTTCTGTCAAGGTTACACGTGTTGTTTCTGTACATGACATGAACACAGACGGTCTCAACCGTCGCACCTGCAGAGACGCATTTCCTACGGCGCCGTGTGTTTGATTTTAAGAGAACAATTGTTCTGAGGAAAAACTGTGTGACGACTGCTGCCGCTGAGTTTGACTCCTAGCGATTCTTGTGACTCCCACTTGGAAATAAACTCTCAAATCTCTTCAAACACCGTCTGGTGTAAGATCAGCATGAGGCAGCAAACTCTTTGACTCGCCTCTTCCCATTAGTCCCTCCCCTCCCCCATGCCCTCTCCATCCCTCCCATCTCCAACTACCCCTTTCTCATATCTTATCCTCGCTTTCTATTTGTACCTTCTCCCACTTCCTCCCTCACTCTGTCTACCTCCTTTCTTCTCACTTACCCGCTTTCCCTTTGCCTCTCTCCTCCGCTTTCTCTCGCTCGTCTCCTAATCCCTCCTCTCCACCCTAATTTAAACTCTTTGAAGCCTTCAATAAGGCTCCATAATAAGCTTCTCCCTCTCCAGGCAAGGCAAGGGAGCAGCCTCCCAGTTGCATTCTGCCGCGGTGTGAGTGCTGGCATGTTGGTGTGTGTGTTCTCCGTTTATTAGCATCTCTACTTGTGCGATTTCATGCCTGTGTTAGTGCATGTAGCGTGTAGTGTGTGTGTGAGTGTGTGTGAGTCGTGTGATGCTAAACGCTGAGCGAAGAACAGACCAGCATAGTGTGGAGCATATCAGAATACGACTGCACTGCAGATTAAAGTCTATAAGTAGGTTATTGATGCGAACCGCTCTGCAACAAGTTAGAATTCAGCTACATATTATTCAACTGAACTGAACGCTATGGAATTTAATTTGAGTTCTTCATTAAGGGGGCGTGTCAAAGTCCTAGTTGATGCCCCGACCACCTTTCCAAAGAGGAAATCTGATATACAGAAGAGGCCACAGATCGGTCCTCTGTAATGAACCCATTTGTCTTTAGATTGCTTGCATTGCAATTGTAAAAAAATACAACTGGGTATTGGATCTCCACACGCGTGTCCGCCCACTCACATGTGTGTTCATCAGAAAAACACACTTACAAATGTTTTTACTCGCAGATGTCACTTGGGATGTTTTGATACTAATTTTGGATGCCAGGTAGAAAGTGACTCCACTAGCTGGGTGGGGTTGGGTCGGGTGACAACAGGGCCACATCTAGTCAAACCCTTTCATCTTGAGATGCATTATCACTTATAGATTAAGTGTTGACCAATTGTTGCTGCATTAAAAAAGTTTACACTTAAATTTGAATCCCTGTTTATTTTAAAGATTGTATTACCAAGGTGGTCTACGATTTATACTTTAAAAATACACAGCAAATCAAACAGTCTATATCCATGTATTGATGAACACATTTCACAAAGTTAGTAAACCAATGTTTAAGTCAGGCTTGGTGTTGCCTTTCATATAAATATCAATTGATATCCAGTTCTTTCTAAGAAAAGCTTGTATGTGTCATTTTGGAAAGCTTTGACAAACATCCTTTATTTAGTTTAGGTCAGAGGATGTGTTGCTTAATACAAATGATCAAACCTCAAGAGATCAGACCTGTTGGTTAAACTCCTCAAGACATCAGAGGACATTGTCTCCTCACATCGAGTCTCTATCATCATGTTTACTGTCACTGTTTGTTTCATTACAGACGCCAATGGTGGGAATTTGGTTATCTTTCCCTTCTGCAGTTCTCTTTGAGCTATAATAGATTATAAACTGGTTTCAGCTCACACACACACTACCCCCCCCCCACACACACACACACACTGAAAAACAGGCATAAAGCCTTAAGCACTGGTTCACACATAACAAATTAAACACACATTCACACACACACACACACACACACACACACGCACACATACACACACGCACATCCTGCTCCATGGGTTTATCTTCATGATGATAGTAATCAGTATGAAGCCCACTGGCTACAGCAGCAGACTGCTTGGTAGTCATTAATGTTAGCTTAACTGTTTACACCCGTTAATCAAATTAGCAAGTCCCACGTGCACACACACACACACACAAAAGTGTACACACACAAATATACGGAGATACACTCAATTGAAACACACTTGTGTACACACACACACACACACACACACACAATAGGAGACCCACACAAACACACACAGGGGATGTAAACAGGGAGAAGTGCTCAGAGTTTCATCTGAGATTACTGATCCGTCCTACAGCAAAGACGGAGGTGGAGAGGAAGAGGAAGAGGAAGGGAGATCTCCACACTGGCGTCGCTGGAGAGATGCACACGAGATGAAGGCAGAGCGATGGTGGGGAAGAGAAAGAGACGTGAGGAGCCAGTGGATGGCAGACAGGCGGGAGTAAATGTTCTGTATGCAGGAGTTGAACTCCTACCTCTCATCTTCAGACTGAAACCTCAGAGTACTCCTAAGCATCCAAACACATAGTGACAACCAGAGCAGGGAGCCTGGAGGCTATAAGAAAGCTTTTAGTATCTACTTGCGTCTGCATGTGTTGTCTGCAGGCCCATATTTTGAGGCAGTGATGGGAAGTTGTTTTTACCAGTGAGAATGGAGAGTAGCAATACATCACTAGGCCCCAAACAGGGGGCTCTGATTATCAATACACCCTGGGGATATAGGGGTAGCCTAATAGTTTGTTGAATAGTCTGCATACGTAACCTCGATGACCAACAGCAGCATCAGACATTGGCCTCGAGAGGAGTTGAAGCACCTGGTAGAGACGGAGGACACCTGCTGTGGATCTTCTCCGAAGGCCGCCACGAGACAACCACGGCTCAGGATGAGTTTGAGTCGTTCAGTCTGTTCACTGTTTCGGAGCCAATCACTCAAGATGACTGACGGCTGCTGTGGCACAAACTTTACAGAGTACCGTCTGCCTCAGGGCAAAAACTTGGATATTTTAGCTTTTAGGAAGTCACAGAATGAAGACTTGAGGAGCAGCTGGCGTGGCTCCGTCTAAAGGCATCAACATCAGCTCATTAGTTGACCTATTATATCTTGTTTGTTTAAATTATACAAAGTGGAGTGCAAATATACAGGAAGTCCTAAAATGAATGAAAATGTTTTTCTGTCTATAATAATTTGTCCAGATTGTTCCAGATTACATTTGCCAGTTGTAAAAAAAAATCTCAATTTGAGGTTGATCCAGTTGTTGTCTGAGGGCTTTTGATGATGATGAGAGGATCTTCGTTGGCAGATGGTGTTGTCAAAAAAAAAGATTCCCTGATTGTTTGTTCTTTTAATGAATTTACTAATTTTTGCAGTAAGGTTGTGACAACAGCCATATGTGTGAGTCGGTGGGTTAATTGAGTCCATGCAGAAGTGGTTACAGCTCACTGAGCTGAACAAGTCTGACGCTCTTAAAAAAGTACAACTTTCATGGCGGCTGCCGACCAGAGGAAGCTAATCGCTGAGGGAAGCGTGTCCGAAGATGCAGAGTTGGAAAAAAGGAAATAGACACACGGACTGACAGTTTGAATAAAACTGTATTGCCATTACTGTATCAGCGTAGCCCCCGATAACGTTGAAAGATGCAGTGTACAATTACAAGAAAATCAGTGCGTCAGCAAAATGTGAAGGAAAAAAGGAGAACATTCGTCACAGCTCGTCAGCGTTTTATCAGGAGCTTTGTACCACTCACAAGGAAATAATCAGTTTGGGAAGTGACTCAATCCAATAACAAAAACAGAATTAACACTTTCTATTTTTTCTTCAGCTCTCCATAAACAAGGATATGAGAAATGGATTTTGATTCTTTAACGATTAGCAAAAAAAGAATAAAAACCAGGAAAAGATTAGGCACGTCTCCAGTGATGTCACCGTGTCCACGATGGTGATGCATCGCTCTGCAGTGCATGTTGGAAGTGATTCAAAAGAGGAACTCTGGCTGACTCTTACACTATTTCCCTCTGCAGTCTAATTGTTCATTGTCAAGATTAATGGAGAATGAGTGTGTGTGTGTGTGTGTGTGTGTGTGTGTGTGTGTGTGTGTGTGTGTGTGTTGTCCAAATACTGTGGGTCCAAACCACTTTGAGAGCAACAAGAGTAGTCATGTGTTTGCGAGCGTGGAAGAGAAGCCCAAACCCACTGTGGCGTGTGTCTCCTGTGAGGCCGGAGTGCGTTCGGACCGTGAGTTTTGAGGCGCATCTTTTCGCCAGCAGTGCTTTACAACGCTTCCTCTGAAAAGCACCTCTAAAAAATGAGTGAATTATAGATGACCTGCGTGTCTTCCTTTTCTTAACTACGGCAGCTTTAGTTCCGGACTGTGTGTGTGTGTGTGTGTGTGTGTGTGTGTGTGTGTGTGTGTGTGTGTGTGTGTGTGTGTGTTACCCTGTGTGGGGTTTTGTTGTAATGGGACGGTGAGAGGATGAGTCTAACTCAAGTAGCCAGCAGATTAGCAGGCAGCCATGCACTCTGGGAGCCCATCTAGCAGCAGCTACACACCGGCTGTATCCAGCGTGTACATTATGAACACACACTTCACTGTTCAGATAGCAGGCAGACATTTTTCTGCATTGACTTTTTGTGGTGTTGCCACACTGATTACTCAATGTATTCATGTAATCCATAATGTGCACAGATTATACTACAAGTGTTGATGAACAGGCAACCCAACGAGGAAAGATGTAAGACAGTCTTTTGAGGATATGACACTTAATCTCTCCACTAAACAACCAAAAGAAGCCGGGAAGACGCTGTACCACAGCTGAAAACATCCTCCTGCTGCTCGGAGATTCTACCAACACACTTTTCCAAAGATATTTCACACTGCATGACGAATGATCCAACACATCCGTTCTCTCAGGTGTTTTCACACAAGCCCTAACAACTGCAGTTATTAAACTAGTCTTTAAAAAAAACAAATTTAGACCCCGAAAAAATGAAAAATTATGGGACAATATCATCTCTCACTAAAATAATGAAAACTGTGTTTTTTCAACAGATGTCTTCCAGTCCAGAAACTGCTCTTGTTTTCTATTTCTTGCTTTTTGACTGTTTTAATGTGCCCAGTTGTTTTTAAATCTTGTTTTCTTTTACATTATGTTTTGAAGTTTTTTGAAGTTTTATTTGAAGCACTTTGAACTGTTATACAAATAAACGTACCTTACCTGAAGTCTGCAGTGACAGTAAACTGTGTTTAGTCTTCACTATCCATGGACTTCATTTACAAAGTTGGTGTTCCACTTGATTAGATCACTTCGATGATTTTACTGATTAAGTTTACGTCTCTAAGTAAACGACTTGCTGTACATTTATGAGCTCAAGCAGGATTATTTTGAGTTTGTGGATTGATGTTCAGACATAATAAGTCTATAGTCGCTACATGATGAATTCAGTTTATATTTTCTCGAATCTTATTTTATTCTAAAACCATTCACATGCACAACCTTTATTCTGAGTTTGTAAGAGATATGACCACAGACATGTTCACAAGCTTAACATCATATTGACCCGTGATTGTCTGAGGTCGATTCTGTGAGGTGTCACATGCATTAAAGTGCAGTTGTCTTATTCGCCTTCAGGTGTGTATTGTAATGATTTACTACCCAAAACATTCATTATTAGTGGCCATCAAGTAGTTATGAACGTGTTTGTTTGAATATTGACTCATTTGATCGTTGCTTGTGATCATTGTCAAACATTTACTTATAATGTATTGCAAACTGATGGTGAGAATGTCTTTTGCTGAGGTTCTGGTGTGATGAGGAACATTTAGAAAATAAATCTCTATGCCCAAAAAGGCATTCATGTATTTCATATTTTTTAATACCACACATCTCCATGAATGCTATGTCTCTTTTGCTGTTGAGAGTGTGACAGAAGTCACGAGTCTGTAGACTTTTAGTCCTGCTGTTGCTTTTTGAATTTTATAACAATATATGTAAACATCTATCAAACACAATGTTACACATCAGAATGGTTAAAAACCTGAAATAATTGCTTTTAGATTTGGAAGAAACATTCTCCATCTTTAAGACATGTAGGTGGAGGGTCACTCCTTGTTTAACCACTGCAACCACACATGTACATACTGTGGTGACCCGCGGGACGAGACTCACAACCCAATCAGAAGCTTCAGAGACAGCTTTAGCATAACAAAGTGTCCTTGAATGAATCGGATAGAGGAAAGGGAGGGATGGGGTCAAATGTCAACAAACGATTGCTCCCGGTCGGGGGCTTTGGCCTTTGGTCTCACGCCTGTGAGACGGTTCTTTGTCCTGTGTGAGCAGAGCGGTGAGCGGGCTCGGCTTCCTCCTGAGGTTCTGGAGAACCTTGTCGTCTCCTGTTCAGCCGGTCCTCTCTGCTGCCTCCCACTGTGAGCTCACACACTCACACACTCACACACTCACACGCTCACACACTCACACACTCACACACTGACTGCAGAGCAGACAGAACGCTGCCAAGCGGGGAGAAAACCGACACAGAGATGGTGTGGAGGGAAAGAGAAAGGATTAATTAGACAGGTAGGAGAGAATAGAGAAGAATTAGAAGGGAACTAAATGTTTGGAAAAAATAAAAAGATAAGAGATGAGATTACAGACTGTGCTATCAGTAGTTACATGCAGCGCTATCAAGTTCTTAGAACAATTTCTATGAACGTCTTAATAATATTCATGAGCTACCTCTCTTTTCAGTGTCCAATGTAACAAACATCTAATTCTTTAACTTGGAAGAATAGCACAAGAGACGATTACCGAGGACAGTCTCCTAAAAGATATTCTTATTATCATATATATACATTATACTTGTATTGCATTTTACAGGATTGTGTTGTGTTTTTATATTAACACATTAAGGATATGTTACATTATACACATCTGCAAACAGTTCAATAACAAAAACTCATTTGTTAACAGTAATATTAAACAATATCTGCTCCTTGCAGTAGACTGAAGACTCTCCTCTTGATGGTCTTACAGTCGGGGCTGAGTCAGGGTCACCTGGTCCCGCCCTAGAGACGCTGCTATAGGCTTACAGGCTGCTGGGGGACGTTTTAGGATATAGCACCTCTCTTCTCTTCTCTCTCTCCTTATGGATGAATTTTCCTCTCTCCATCACACATTACTAACTCTGCTTCCTCCCCGGAGTCCTTGTGACTCCACGTCTCATCGGGTCCATTGGACCCGGCTGGCTCTGAAGCCTCCTGCCATGGCCCTGCTCAGGTGCCCTTTCATTTCTTTGACACATACATTCCAGATAGCTACAGTCAGGTAGAAGGCAGTCAGAAAAACAGAGACGTGCTAATTGTGGTCTACGCCCTGGTGCGGGTGAAAATGAGGTCTGTAAATAACTACTTCCTGGTTCTATTTTCAGATGAGGTCAGCAGCGGAGGAATACGCCAAACTGTGAGGTGTGATGTGGCACGGTTGGTTTGACCCACACCTGCTGGGTATCCTTCAATCAAGCACTGAAGGGTGAGAGAGTGTGTGTGTGTGTGTGTGTCTGTCTGTGTGTGTGTGTGTGTGTGTGTGTGTGTGTGTGTGAGTGTGTGTGTGTGTGTGTGTGTGTGTGTGTGTGTTTGTGTGAGCAAGGCTGCATGCATATATGCAACAAATATGTCCAAATACAAACAGCTAACGGTTCGAGTGTGTCCACGGTGTGTATGTGTGTGTATGTTTGTGCGTGTGACCTTGACTGGGAGTCCAAACACACTCCTGCCTCACTGGAAACAAACACCTCAGTTTGTGTTTTGTTTTCTCTTCCACACTCGCAAACACATGAAGACTTGTGTTGCTCTCAAAGTGTTTTGGACCCACAGTATTTGGTAAACTGACCACACACACACACGCACACACACACACACAGACACACACATACACACACACACACATACACACCTCAGGCTTAACCTGTTAAACATTTACAAATAACTGTACACATGCTTTCACACCTCATGCACAAGTATGTAAACAAAAATAAAAAAATAGGTTGACCTTGAAAACCGTCACACAATAACATGTGTGTATCTCTCTCTGAGACACACACATGCACACAAACATGCAGAGAAGAGGTTTGAACATAGCAATTGAGTCATCACACTGCATGTTCATATCTCCTCTATTCAATTCCCTGCTGGGTGTTTAGGAGTTGAAGGTCACACAAAAATACCAACCTGCATGAGCATCGTCATCCTCACACTCACACAGTGCTCATGCACTACATGCTGTATATGTGAGAATACAACACGCATGATCATCCACTACAAAACATGTTGTTATACACGTGTATGCCATAATGTGTGTGAGTGTGTGTGTTTGTGTGTGGGAATGAGTGTGTGTGTGTATTTTCTATTGCGTGCCTGTAGTATATGACTTAAAGTGTACGTGTGTGTGTGTGTGTGTGTGTGTGTGTGTGTGTGTGTGTGTGTGTGTGTGTGTGTATGTGTGTGTGTGTGTGTGTGTGTGGCTGGCTGTAAGGGGCCTGGTTTTTACCCTGCAGGCTGGTTTGAATCGATAGCGCTGGAAAATGCTGAAATAGCAGCCCGACACTCACACACACACACACACACACACACACACCCACACACACACACACACACACACACACACACACACACACACACACACACACACACACACAGGGTGACTCACTGGAGTTGAAAACATGAACAAGAGTGCTGACTTCTGAAACAAGGGAGGGAGAGAGGGAGAGAGAGAGAGAGAGAGAGAGAGAGAGAGAGAGAGAGAGAGAGAGAGAGAGAGAGAGAGAGAGCAGCACAGCTTCCACTTCAGTCTCATTTCTGCTTAGTTGTGCGTAGCGGTGAAATTCAGCATCGCTGCATTCCACATGCTGTGTATTCTGTGTGTACGTGTGTGTGTGTGTGTGTGTGTGTGTGTGTGTGTGTGTGTGTGTGTGTGTGTGTGTGTGTGTGTGTGTGAGTGCAGTTGTGTGTATGTGAGTCAAGGAAAGCAGGGTGATGTGTGTGTTGTGTTGGGGAGTAGCCGTATATTATGCTACTAATCCTTTTGTCATGTTTTCCATATTTTTCATGCTGCACTGATGCAACAGAAGTGCTTCATGAAGACAGAAGTGCTTCCATACGACCTTCCCTCAACATGAAGACACGTTGTTATGACCTTGGAAACAAAGTATAATCTTTTTGCTAAAATGACCACCTAACATTTTATTTTTTGCTATCAGGTCTAGAAATAATTCTTATTTACAATGTTATCTGTAAAAAAGCGTCCATGAATTTGTGACCTTTGTCTTTGGAGCAGTCGAGGGACTCGATCGGGGGCTTTAGCCTCCAGTGAGGCCCCCAGTGAGGCCCCCAGTGAAGCCCCCAGTGAGACCCCCAGTGAGGCCTCCAGTGAGGCCCCCAGTGAAGCCCCCAGTGAAGCCCCCAGTGAGGCCGGCCTCCAGTGAGGCCCCCAGTGAGGCCCCCAGTGAAGCCCCCAGTGAGACCCCCAGTGAGGCCCCCAGTGAGGCCTCCAGTGAGGACTCCAGTGAGGCCCCCAGTGAGGCCCCCAGTAAGGACTCCAATGAGGCCCCCAGTGAGGACTCCAGTGAGGCCCCCAGTGAGGACTCCAGTGAGGACTCCAGTGAGGCCCCCAGTGAGGCCTCCAGTGAGGCCCCCAGTCCATCTTTACATTACTAAACTTGTTGAAACTCCTTCACCTTAGTTCTGAAACAAGATTTCAGGGAAGTCTTATTTGTTTTTGTTGTTGTACAATACAATTCAATATTACAGTAATCTTAAGTGAGGAAATAATGTGCTGTAATGTCCTAAACCCTCATAGTGAATGCTTCACACAGTAATTGCAGTATGTAGAGAAGAGAAAGAGGAAATATGCTGAGATTTCAGATTGTGCAGACTCCATTAATAACCAATAAAAATGCATGTGTTTGATTCTGTTCTGTTATTTATCTAGGTGTGGTGCTCTGAGGCTGCTTATGAACATGGCCCAGATGTTTGTGGTAAGCTGCTGATATCAACTACTTTTGTTTTGTGTGAGGGGGGGGGGAGCTTTTATTTTTCTTGTGACCACTATCATCCATTCTTCCAGCTTTCGGCTGCACAATATGTTCTTGTAATATATGTCCGTAATGTACCTGGTTGTGTCAGGCCTATAGAGGCACTCATGCTGATCACTGGACGCGGTATTAAAATAGGCGCTTTTTCACAGAATCCATTTGGGCATCTCACAGTCGGGGAAGCACCGGTGTAAATGATAACACTGGATGATGGCTGAACTCCATTTATCTGCTTCTGTTGCAGGATGCTGGCTCACTCTCACTGCCTTGTCCAACTGGGACACCTGAATAGAAGAGAGCCGTACACAACTACATATACTCCCTTCATATGTGAAGACGTTTCTCCAGAAAAGAATAGTTTAATAATTAGACATTACATAAGAGTAATAATGTCAGGTCTAATTTGATGATTTTGTTAATTTCATTCTAATAGCTGTTGCAAGAGACGCTGTCAGCATGAGCAACATTCAAGTTTCAGGTTGCCTGTTGACTGGAGTCACTCATTCCAGACAGAACAGGTTTCAGTGGCTGCTGCAACACTAATGCAGTATTGATGCAAGATTAAACAGCATCCACCCACGAGCTGCTGCAGGACAGATGCAAGGCAGAAGTGAGGTATCCTGTTCACTGATTCCATCAAGTTTGTCAAGGCATTACATATATTTATATAAATTGACAAATGTTAGAGGACCAAACATTTGGAAGACGGTAAAGTCTCTAATTCGGTGTGTGCAGGAGTAAGTTTGCGTTATACGACAGAAGTGTAATGGTAAAATCGTGGTGATGCATGTGCGTGCTGGATGGACGGTTTCCACGGCGGCCATCGCTGCGGCGCTGATGCAGAGCTCAGAGTGGACTTCTCCCACGGCCGTACCCACTGGGCATCGCCAGTGAGCCCAGTGCATGTTTGGGCAGGGTTTCCTATTCCGGTAACACAGATAATCACATCAGCACCGCGGTAATTCAACAGGCCTGAACTGCAGCAACAAGAGTCCCAGTCAACAGTGTCTGTGTGCTTCTGTGAGAGGGGGGGAGGGGGGGGCATGCATGTGTGTGTCAGCGTGCAAGTGGTTGAAGCTATTAAACATTCACCGGCTCACTCAGCTGCTGCTGCTGCTGCTGTTAGGCTCCCGATCTGGGTCAAGTCTCCCTCCTCTCCTCCCTGAGCTACCTCTATCCCTCCATCCTCTCGTCCTCCTCCTCCTCTCACTCTCTTTCTACTCCACTCCCTAAGTGCTCTATCTCTCTTTGTCTGTCTCATTTCCTTTTATCCCTCCTTTCTCCTCCCACATTCTCCCTTTTCTCCTCCCCCACCCCTCTCTCTCTCTTTCTCCCTCTCTCTTTTCATCACCCCCCTCACTCCCTCCATCTCTCTCTCTCTCTCTCTCATTTTGCTTGGCTACAGAGCTCAGAGGCAGGTCCATGCTCTCAGCCAATGTCCAAGTCAAATAAATATGCCCATAAATGTTTGAGGAACATGATGAATAATTCCTTATTCTCTGTGTGTTTGCTTGTGCGTAATGCAATGACCTCCATGGCGCAAACAAAATCTGCCAAGTGTTAACATTATGTTGTTCTTTGTGTCTCAGAGTGAGTGAGGTTGTTCGATGAACAGCTCCTACAGTTTGCCGGTACCCTGAATTGCCCCCAAAGCCTGTGCCATCGGTGCGTGAATGTGAAATATATGAGTCCTGATGTGAAGGTGGCATGTTGCGCAATAGCCTCTCAGTGTATGGATGGGTGTGTGAATCTAGAAAGGAGCTATTGTGCAGTTGCATTTATCAGTCCCCATTTCATGGAGCGCTGTGTTAGTTTACGTAGAAACAACTGCGTTGGCTCATTGGCGTCACCGTCCTGACTCCAGTGGCTCAGCCAACAGCTGCTGGCCACCAGCAGACTGAGAACATGCAGCCGGACTCCTACAGGTGCCCATCTGCAGCCTGGCGGTCTGCAGCCTGGCGGTCTGCAGCCTGGCGGTCTGCAGCAGGCCAACGCGGTGCGCTGCTCCGGTGCAGCTCCCTCGACCTACTCACCATGTGCTAAGCTTTTAGTGTTGACTCCACCAGGATTTACTGACTTTGTTTGAGTTTGTTCAGGGGAATTCATTCTCCAAGCAGAATCCAGATGACTGATCTGAAAAGCCTTTTCTACCAAATATAAAAGCGCATAATTATTGTTTTAAATGATCAAACTGAACTAATTACATAATCGGCTAAAAGGTTGTTTGATGTTTTTGTTGCTCTTATTGGTGGAGGTAGAGTAATACTGTCGTTGATGATTATTATCACGAAGAAGGAAGAGGTGTAATGGAAGTTATGTTAAAAGCATAATTGTGTTGGTCCTGGAGATTTATTTTATTTTTAGAAGAGGAGGTAAAATAGGAAAGTGATTATGATGCTCATGGTGATGATATTGATTCAACCAGGAAAATAACTTAAATGGATGTACTCACCAATAGATTATTGAAGACTATATTAGCATTATTATTTGAGTGGAACAGAAGCAGCCTTACAAACTGAACGAGGGGACCCTGTTTCAACGGGCCATCTGTCTGCAGCGCGGTGCAATAATCAACTTGGATTCATCTGCTCTGAGCATACTGTAGTTTGAATGTGTAACTTCAGAGACTAGAGGGTCGTTGTTTGTTTATAGGTTTCTTCAACGGAATGACAGAAACTTCTTAACAGCCCTCTAAACAATAAATTAAACATATCAATGTCTCCTGTCACTGTAAGCGCAGCTAGCGCCGCAGCTGACGCTTCATATCTGCTGCCTGCAGTGCACTAAAGGAGTATCAAGTTAAGAGCTACAAATAACACACGGTGTGTGTCTGTGTGATAACACATAATAAATAACAAAATAATTTGTAGGACAAATGATTCGGTGTATTTGCTGGCCTTAAAGCAGGTTTATACTGTAGGAGCGACGCCTCCTCAGCTGTTGGAGATATGCACGAACACACGGATGCCATTCACGCTGCACGCACACATGTGAACACACACATGCAATTAAGATATTCTTACCCATAATCTCAACTCTCACACAGGTCCGTCGATCTCCTTGCGGCGCCTGTCATCTGGTAACAGAGTAGAAACCAGTTTAACAGCTCTACTTTAGAAGGTGTGTTGCTACAAACACGACTTGCCGCAGCTATTTTTAAGGTGAGAAATAGTGTCAGCTTTGACATCTTTTTAATGTTTCTTACCCGGAGGAAGGATTTCTTTGGCTGTTAGGTTTCTGTGCAGCACCCATACTATTTCTTCTGGAAAATACACCGCTGTAAATGTGAATAGTGATGTCAAGTGTGACTCAAATGAATGTGAAAATATACCAGCACACTATGTTAGTTGTCTGGAGGGAAATGTTGTCTGTTTTCGACAGTGTGCATCAGAAAAAGAGAGAAAAACGAGTGGAATGAATTGTTCTCCAATTACCATCTTGTTATTGAACAGGTCAATATCATCTCTTGTAGTACAAGCATATTTGCACAATGCATATTGAGTAAGTTGTTCCAGACAAGTGCATTTTGCAGCCTAACATTTTTTACCCAATGATACATCTTTCATTGAAAGGTGAGCCTCTTGCAATACAAAGACCGAGAAATCTTAACCTAGACTTCAAACATGTCCCCATAATTCCACACCTCCACCTACCAGAGTTGTGAACAGAATATTTCTTCAGCCCGTTGATGTTTCTGATGACAGCTGCCATCTCTACAAATAGCCGGGAGAGAGCTGGTGAGAACATTCACAGCCCTGTCTTGCTTCCCTCTCAACATCAAGCACGTCTGAGGTGGGAGTTGAAGATGGGGAAACAGATATTATATTTCTACCATTCACTGTCCGGCAGCAGATGAAGGATACAAGTAGAA
Source organism: Liparis tanakae (assembly GCA_036178185.1). NCBI lineage: Eukaryota > Metazoa > Chordata > Actinopteri > Perciformes > Liparidae > Liparis > Liparis tanakae. The sequence continues at coordinate 10,139,299 of CM070092.1, forward strand.
TATGTACAGTAGATGCTGATGTGTTAATTTGTCAACGTCCATATGGAATCATACCACACATAATAAAATATTTCTTATTTCATCATAGTATAATAGCTCTGGGAGATTTTTGAAATAATATGTGTATCTGCCAACTGTGATGAGGAGGAACAGCTTGGCTGGTGAAGAAGATGTAAAACTTCTCTTTTGTTCACAGTGTGTATCCTGATAAGTAGGGCTGCGCCGAGGCTCGTGCAGATGTTTATAAGTTGGATAAGAAGGAGAGTTGTTCGGTTCTTGTCTGAACAGTAGCCGGCTGCTGTCGGTGCGTTAGCGGGACGTCCGCTGTCCTCCGAGTCTTCAAACGACTCCATTAAAATAAGGTGGACGTAGACATGTGTCCGATCCAATTACTGCAAAATGAAAGGGGCGTGATCATGAAATCAAAAACTATTATCAAATTGGAATAGCTCCCTTCTGGTTTCTCAAAGGAGAACACATGACAAGTGGTTTAGAAAGCTGATATGTTTGCTGTAGCAGACAAAAATAAAGCAATTTAATATCAGTTGGACTGGGTCTAAATTGATATGCGCGATCCCAGCACAGCATGCCACGACTTAGTTCATAAAGCACATAATGATGCCTGCTTTGACAGATGACATCATGGAGCCCAGAGGAAGCTGGATTTATTACTGCTCTGCCTGATATTACAGAGGTTGGGTGGAGGAGAAGTGACATGAATGAGAGGAGACACAATGAGAGGCGAGGGAATGGGAGGAATGAGATGGGATGACTGATGTGCTCATTACGTTTCTGCTTTCTCAACCTGCAAAACATTTCCCACAGCTGATCACTGACAAGTCTAGGGTCATTATTATTAGCCATGACATCACATTGTTAAGCATCTGCTCCCTGACACCTGACCCAGGAAACTTGGGGTCATCGGGGACGACCGGCTGAGCCAAAATGAGCCGGTTAAGTTCCGGCGTGTCTCTTTCTCTAACTCAGGAGCATCATATGGACACTTGTACTGAAAGTGTTCATGTATGTCTCATCTACAAAACCTTTCAAAACAATCTTTTACTCACAGCTGCATGCTGAATGTAGTTACATCACTGCTCTGTTAACCCTTAGGGGCTTGTGTGCTGTCTTCAAATCATCATCTTGATATGTTCTGTCCCAACAATGAAGGCTAATAGCGGAGGGGTCTGGCAGTAGGAGTTTGACGAGTCCAGAACAGATGAGATGTGAGAGGTTAGAGGATGTGAGGCAGAGGAGAGAGGAGGTCCCAGTGAAGGCAAAAGAGCAGAAGAGGAAAGAGGAAAGGTAAAGATAGTGAAGTTTCTAAGGGACTATCAAAGCAGATTCAAATTAAAGTCAGCATGAGGTTAAATAAAGAGGTTTATGTCACAGTTGTGGACCATTACATCTTAACTGTTTAACTAATTCCACCAGACGCATTCACTCCTGTTAGCAAGCCTTTGGGCTGGTTAGATTTTATTTTGCACTCTCAGCAATTTCTCATTCCCTGTAATGAACAGTCTTGATACACACACACACACATACACTCTCACACACACACACACACACACACACACACACACACACATGGTGTTAATTTGACTTGCCAGGAAGGAAATAGTGTGATTCGCCTGACTGGGTCCCTGGACATGAATCTAAAGACAGTAGGGAGTGTGCAGAGCAATCAAGTGATAAAGCTTATTATCTGAGAGGAGCTATATTCTAAGACTTATTATCTACCAGGAGTTAAATGACTTTCAGGTCCTCAAAGGCCTGATGGCCTGGTTTGACTTGGCAGCAGAGAGAAATAAGAGATGGTTAGTGGGAGAGGGGTGGAGGAGAACACGCAGGAGGAAGGAAGGCAGAGATACGGTAGGAAGGAGCAGACAGGTGATAGAGATGGGGAGGGAGAAAGAAAGGATATGAGACAGGAGGGGAGAAAGAATCCAGATATGAGGAGAGCAGGAACAGAGGGAAAAATACAAGAGGGACGGAAAGAAGAGGAGAAAATAAGAAGCTTGAAGACAGGAGGGAGGTGGAGGTGATTCATAGACGTGGGCAGCCACATTTCTGTCTTTTTGCAACTGCTGTGAAACCAATTTTCGGGTTAGGGTTGGGAAATATACTGTACTTCATAAAGCTGCGGAGTGCTGCATTGTGTCTTTGTTGAAGCAGTTCAGATAGTTTACTACTATAGATACTGTAGATGGTTTATTGCCTTGGATACCACAGGTGTTGGCATGGCAACAATAGATTTTGACTATCTGCACGCACAAAGAGTTAACATCACGGTTGGGCTGTAACTCCCCGAGAAGACGGGCTACCCACTGCATGATATCTTATGAACTAACTTCAAATAACATGATACACTCAACAGGAATGACATCGCTAGAAAATGGCTTGGTGACGACAAAAAGTGAAGAAAAACCAAGAAGACATCATTGGGTATAAGTTGTGGATACAACAAGTTGTCAAATTGGCATGAGCTCAATAACTAGCAATAGAGCTTCTTCTCAATTGAAAATTACACAACAAGTTGTTGCTTCGAGGTCCAGCTGGAACGACGGCTGTCCAGGTCACCTTTAATTAAAAAGATAAAGATGGGTCTGCAATGTCACCTGCAGAGAGCCTCACAGAGCACTCTGGTATCTTTCTATATACATTAATGTTTCCATCTCAACAATAATGTGAATATCTGTACACAGAAGCGTCAACAGGGCCTTGTGTTTCCTATCTTTAATGTTGATATTGAGGAAAATACCTTGGATATGTGCCGGCACAATTTACATTACCGAAGAAAACCCTTTCTACGTTATCACCCGCGTATTTAGTTCTGTGTGCATGTAGAAAGATATATTCTTAAGTGTTTAGTGCATTGAGCCACAGTTAAACAGCAGTATTAGAATAGAGTCTAGACGATGTGACAAAATAAAAGATTAGAAGTTAAAACTACCTATTAGCATGTTTGTTTTCTCTACTTTAATCTTTATTCAATATTTAAGATGACAGAGGAATATAAGATTTGAAAGAAAGGGGCTTAACTGCTGCTAAATGTCCAAATATGGAATGAATAAACAGCTGTATTTAGCCATGCAGGAAACCCATTACTGGCTGATAGCTTCCATCCTAAAGAGTGCTAATGAGCACACTGCGCTCCAGTGTTTGCCCAATCCCTCTTTAAACATACAATATTGACGGAGCTAAAGCAAAGTATGGGCTGTGGAGTGTAGGGTTTAGTGTTATTCTATGTAAATGAACACTCTTAAACTTAAAGGTAAACACACTTCATCCACATGAATCTCTTTAAAAGCTGCTTAAACAGAAGGTACATCGTAGGGTTCAAAAGAAGTTTACGAGGAATAGAAACACGATGTTACTCACGACGACAGCGCCGCTACAGCCCAACGCTCCGGATCGTCTTTGTCTGTATTCGCTGTGATTTACAGAGGGGTTTTATTAAAAAGAGAAAAGACACACAACTATGACAACTGCCGTGGTTGGTTAAGATTATTCTTTATTATGAAGTGCCACAAAATGCTTTGTGTTCATTGTGCTTACATTGTCTGAATTCTGGCTCAAAAAACCCAGGAGATCCGGTCTCTGCAACTGAGAGCCAAACCTCTTGAGAATAAGGTGTGTTAGATATCGCTATACAGCAGTAAAAATGTCTCAATCCAAAGGATTATTTACAAACCCTCCTGCAATAGATTATTATTTAGGTTATCATCATTCTGTAACTTGGAAATACAAAAAAAGAAGAGAGGTCAAGCTAGTACAAGGTTTTTAATTCTTCTCTACCTGAATTCTAGTTAGTTTCATTGTGCTACTTTCTTTAAGGTGGAGATGACAAGAATGGAAGTGCTTCGAGAGAACAGACCTGGAGCTCACCCAGAGACACACACTGTCAGACAGACGCACACACACACACACACACACACACACACACACACCTTTTCTGTCCCAAAACCACGAGACAGCCACAACAACAACAACTTTAGCCTCAAACCCTCGAGACGTTTAGGCTGCAGTGCAAAGTTGCAGAGTTTTAAATCCCAATACAACACAAATATAATTTGTGATGCATTAACAGAGAACTGTCAGAGAGACTAGGTGGTTTGTAATTGTGTTATTACAGTTGTTTCTTGTTCAAATGGAAAGAATACAAATAAAAAAATATTCGTATTTATATCTCCAGCATGGGAAATATTGTAATGTTTTTGCTTGCTTTGCTAAACTTGTGCTTTTGATCTGAGATTATTGTTGTGTAGAACTTGTGTTAAAGCTCCACATGTAATGTTGGTTTTACTCATGTGTGTAGCTGCTGTGAGTATTTTGGCAAGAAGGTTAAGTTCACATAAAGTTGAAGCTCTGTAACTAATGGTCTGATGCAATTCAAGTTATTGCAGCTCAAATCTCGTTCTCACATCACTAAGAGAGATAAGACCTGTCACGTGATGATACTGATGTTGCTCCAGTCACAACAAAAACTGCCTCTTTCTCACCAACTCGTAAGCTACGTTACAAAAGCTGCTTTGGGAAATACTTAAAGATCGTATCGACTCCTGCGACAAGACTTTCAAAACAAAATGTTGAGTTTCTGACTTCAGAACGGATCTGACAGCCTTTAACTTTATCTCCGAGATGTGAATTAAATTAGATTCTGGCTCCATGTATCAGTGCAGACTCTCCTTTTGTCCCTAAAACCCTAAATGGTGTTGGATATCACTAATCCAATGCCCGAGGATGCATTGCAATTATCCTATTTTGTAGGGATTCACATCTGAATATTAAACCAATTTCTTTTCACTTGTTGGAAGCTCGACTGTCGACAGATTCTCCCCGTCTCTCTCACTGTGTGCTTGCTTGTGTGTGCATGAACCGATGCACTTGTGCCCGCGGTTTCTATGCAAAGTTACAACAAATACATACGGCATATAAACAAATACTTCATGTTGTGTGCCGATCTGTGTCAGTCTGTCTCTCAGGAAGCTCCATGAGTCTGTAGAAAAGGTTTCTGAGCTGCAGAGAACTGGGTTCAGCAACACTGGTATTGGCCACCTCGATAAAAGTGTGTCTGTGGGTTCAGGTGAACGAGCGAGAAGGTACATCTCTTCAGAGTTAGCCCATGGTCAGCCCGGTCGGGCTAAATGGGGTCTACTGCAGAATAATCAGGACCTAATGTATCTATTGGACTGTAACAGTTAAGCTGCAATCGGACCCCCCAGCTAAAGTGCATGCTCTTTCTGTGCTTTAAGAATGCACACTTCATGGTTTGGAAGTGCACTGGAAGGGTGGTTGAATAATGCAGTGCATTTAAAGTTGACATTGGTCCAACTTCAATAATGGACCCAACTTTGACTTGGTTTTCTACTGAAATCACACTGAGAGTGTCTGGGTACCCTATGCTTACTTTCATGTTGGGACGTTGCACATCTTATTATTAAATTCCGATCTGATTGCAGTATTAACCTCATTTTATCATTTCTTTGTATCAGAAGAGGATGTGTTTTCAACAGGTCCCATTTTAACATGCCAGACCCTTTATAACCCTTAATCTCTCATGAATGGCCAATAATCCAATCCAGTAAAATGGGGAGAGGCCTAAATTAGGCCTCCCCTGTTATCGTTAGCAGGCTTATTTCATGCTAGAATTAGCCAAGCACGGGTCTGTCGGGGTTATAGTCCTACACTAGGCCTCCCACCCAGCAGGCAGCTGATCCCAGCCTCTCTAGCCTACATCCTACATTAGTTCTACTCACTAAGAGGCAGGCAGTGCATAACAAGAGAGGAAAGACAGGACTTTTCTTTTTGTTTCTCTAACACTACATTGGCATGTTCCCTGATGTCTGAAATATTAGTATTATTCTGTTCATGACTATAGGTGAAGTAAAACATACCTGATTTAAACTGCTATACAGTATGGTAATACTTCATAACTTCATCATAAAATACCATGCATTAGGTGATTATTGCTTTTAAAGAGTCCTAAAGAGGCTCCAAGAGAAAAATATTGCCCTCAGGTTCTATCTATAGGAATTTGGCAAAAATCATAAGCTTTTATGATGTTGGCATAGATTTCTTTTCTCTTTTTGCATGCAATAAGGTTAATAAGAAGGAGAAAAAAAATGATTAAGAAAAATAGTACTAAAAAAAGTGACATATGCTTTGGCCTGTACTGATAGAAAGAGGTTGGCAATTATCCTACATACATATAAAGAAATTAAAGTGCAACAAATAAGTTAACTGTATCATTTCATTATTATCAAATCAAGTATAAACATACAACGGATAAAAAATAAGAAAATAATGTGAAAATAAATAAATAAATAGTATTTGTACCTCAGTAGTGGAGAGAATATGGTCACTTGGTGCAGCAGAACATTATTATTAACTTCATTATTACTATAATTATTAATATTATCCCCCTAGAAAACAAAATGAAACCAAACTCTTTCACTGCTTTTCAGTGCAAGGAGGAACCCAGTAGTGATAGGCTTACTATTGTCTTTGTCGCCATCTTCATCATCATTATCATCAGTGTCTTTAAAATATAGGATGCCGTACTGTCTCTAAATGCCAGAAGGAAGCTGTGTAAGTAGTATTCTCTCCATCCAGAACCGTCCGAAGGAGGAGGTGGTGAGTTTTTGAGGAAGTGCATGCGTAGATCGGTTAAATCCTTAAGTGGGCAAATCTCAAGGAGAAAAATTGTGCTATCGTCATCATTATGAACAGGGAAAGCAAGGTGTGTGGGGGGGAGGGGGGGTGGGGGGGGGGATGGGCGAGGGAGCGCAAGGTCACATTCCGACCAAAAATAGATTGTTTGTGACTGCAGTTCAGTCTGTAAGGATAATGGTAATTTATGTCTGCAGTTTTGTCTGCTGTTTTCTGTATGCAGGGGGGTCATGCATCTAGGGGGCCGAGAGGGGAGAAGGGGCCTTTGAAGCAGGCGGACTCGTAGTGCTTGTTCAGGTAACTCTTGAGCGCGAAGGTCTTGTTGCAGCGTTTACACTTGAAGTGCTTGAAGGCCGAGTGCGTCTGCATGTGAGCGCGCAGGTTGGAGCGGTCTGCGAAGGCCTTCCCGCACTGGGCGCAGCCGAAAGGCTTCTCGCCCGTGTGCGAGCGCATGTGGCCCTGTAAAAGCCAGGGTCGGCTGAACGCTTTCCCACACACGTCACACTTGTGCTTGAGGTCGTGGGTCAGCAGGTGCATGGCCATGGCGGGCATGGACACGTACACTTTGCTGCAGGTCGGACATTTCTTCGCCAGCTTGCTGTCCAGCGAGCGGTGTGTCTGTTTGTGCCGGCTCAGGTTGGAAGACGTGGCGTATGTTTTGCCGCACTCGTTGCAGGTGTGCCTCTGGATGGCCCGGGGACTGCTGATAGCTTTCCTCCTCGAGCGGCCGTCGGTGATGAAGAAGGCGTCGACCGTGTAGCCCTCGCTCACCGCGGCGTCTCCGTTGATGTAGCCGTCTGTGATTTCTGAACTGGGACTGTCGGGGGACTCGGAGTCAGGGGCCCCGTAGTCACTGTGGCTACCATCGTAGATGGGGTCCGGGGAGGGCACCTTGATCCCACCGTCGCTCTCCACATCGTACACAACAGGGCTGATGTAGTCACTGATGTATCGAGCTGACGAGGAGAAAAGAAAACAGTGTTAGGTTCAGGAAGCTAATATAAAAATGGTTTCACACAGAGACGTGGGAATACGAACATATCCAGATTTAAATATGTGTCTTTGTCGTATCTGACATATCTTGATGGATGATCGATTGGCGCAATCAAAAAAATCTTAGGAAGCAAAGAGGAGCACAGGAAGAAACCCACCCCCGCCCCCACACACACACACACACACCAGAGACCACGGTCGATACACCAGTCGCACACTCAGACACCGGTCTGCAGACACTCTCAACCGCACATGTCCATCTAACAGGGACACGGCGGGGGAACGTTTGGATTAACGCCATTAAACTGTTATAACCAGCTGGACAGGAAAAACAGAGTGAAATCAGATAGTGTTTTTTTCTCAAGCGTATCCTTCTTCACAGAGACAGTAATGCAGACACGCGGTACACTGACACTATTACAGTCTAAATTGGTGGAATTTAATAAGTGCTTCACCATTAGTGAAATACAGCTCGACGTATATGGATGGATGGCATATTGTTCTGCTCCTGCTTCCCATGTGAGAGCATTTATTATGAAACACAACATAGAGATGATGGGTTGACATGTATATTCCAAACAGGTTGTTCATTCAACCAGTAACGTGTCTCTATCGTGATGCTGCGTGTTGTAGGTGGAGACACCACTAAGTGCTACGGATACACACGAACGATGACATCACGGGCCGTGCAGTTCCCAATCCCAGTCACTGTTTCGAGTGTTTTGGTGCTCCTCTCACTCTTAATGTCAGCTGCCACCTGTCAAGTGTGAAAGAGCACAGGACACTGAGGTATAGGCTCAGTCCTTCAGCAGGTACCTGCCCTGGAGGAATACTGCAGCAACGATGGCCACGTCCAATTCATTGCATTTACCCTGAATACGAAGGTCGGGAAGATTCTCAGTAAACCAGCAGCAGTTGTAACTAATCCGAACAACTTTAGCCATATGTGAATGTCTGAATTGGCGTGATGTAACACAGAACATCTGTCTCTCTCCTGCACACCTGTGGCCAGCAGTGGAGTGTGGGGGAAAAGAAGCCTGCAGTACGAGTCGTGAGCTAAGCCAGCAATATACTGCCTCTCAGTTCCCGAAGGTTGCAGTTTAAACACTTCCTCTGGAAGATAAATGCTCACCGGCTGACCCTGAACTTGAGAAAGCTGATTTAGGCTGTGAAAATGAGCATCAGCACCACGGACAGATCCAGTGTGCCGTGGGTCGATGGCACAGTGACAGGCGGTGCAGGCAGCGGTGCGCCGGCTTTTTTAGAGATCAAGGGGTTTAACAGTTGCATGACAAGCCTTTTGGGCAAAGTACAGTCACTGAATCTCTAAAACAGTAAATACATGTGAGCTGGCTCCATGATGACAACTCCCACTTCATCAAATGGTAAAAAAAAGGCAAATTATTTCACATTTGACATGTGTTTTTCACAGGGATCAAACATGTTTTGAAATGTATAAACATTTCCAAATATGGAAATACACTCTGAGGTCCCTGGAGGTTGGGTCATTATACACGTGTTGTTTTCTGCTCATTTACTTTTTCTTTTGTTCGATCGTTCGACTTATTTCGTTAAACACACAAATGCATTCTGGCTTTCTTTCTTTGCAACTATCATTAGTGAGACGGTGAACACGATGTGTTCATAGCTTCAGTGCAGACTTAACTGTTCCCGAGCAGGCATCCATAAAAATAACCTGTGATGAAATAACAACATAGATGATTGTATTAAACAAATCTCTTACATACAAAACATGTCAAGAATTCACATCTGCTAAAACTAATGAAACATAGTTATTATAGATGTATTTGTGTTCATATGAGTTTTTAAAATACGTATGACGTAAAGGGACTTGTTGAGATTAGTTAAAACCTTACAAATTATGAAAAAAGCTAATAAAAAAGGAAATAGTTACTTTTCCCTCCTTTAAGAAACTAGAGTTGTCATAATTAATCCAGTCTCTCAGAGCATTGTTGTGTAAGTTGCAGGAGCAACATGATCGATGTGACACTACATATCTGTCTGCACACGATAACAGCTCCTACATATCTCCCAGCGTTCCCATCTGAATACCCCGTCACACACAACGCACAGAACACGGCTGGGACATAAATTATTCGTTCAAGCAGAGAGTTGTTCCTAATGTGCTGTTGTGGGTCGTGCATGTGCAGAGGCGTATGTAGAAGCTGCATTAAGCTGTTGCCATCGGACGTTAGAGATGGAGACAAAAGGTGGCCGGGACCGGCAGCGGTGCACGGTGTTGCTGAGATGGCAGATCGCGTGTCAAGCCGAGCAGGGCTTGTTAACCTCGACATTATAAATACACCACTGACAGCTTTTTGCTCCACGAGCAGTGAAACGCAGGCAAGACTGCACACGGGATACACATGTCGGTGTGCAACAACGTGTCAATGACATTGGGGGGGAAGCATTACAGCGGCTGAATCTGCATGGCGGAGGCAAAGTTTATTTATTTTCATGTGACACAGAGTGTGAGGAAGTCCACAGCTGCAGGAGCAAAGCGGCCGCACTGAACAATGAATCACATAACTGCAACAGGGCCGAGATTTGTTATGCCCGAAGAGTACATTCATAATGTCATTATGAGGAAAGAGCCAACGCAGTGAGCATGAAAATACCGAGCAAGGCTCCATGTCTTCAATGAAGGATTTGCTCAGATCGAAACTCTAAATTTGTGTATTTTAGGGAACAGAACATGTTTGAGATCAGTGCTTTATTTTAATTTGTTAAGTCAGTCCAAAATAACGAATGCCTTCATTCAGAAGTAACTTCCATTCAGAATCTGTTACGTACATGCAACAATTCATCAGGGACTGTGAAGTCAAAAGAGTCGTCAGCAACGTCAACGTCAAGGGTGACCAGGCGGCCATGTGGCAGCTCTATGAAGGCATTTGTTAAGATTAATCATTTTCAGTCTCTGCGAGACGTCGTCCTGCAAAAATCTGCTGACATTGCAGAAATGGGACAGCCATATTTGAACACCGAGCAGACCCCAAACCCCCAATGCAGAGTGAGGGCCCTGTGATGACGATCATTTTGATTTAAAAATATCATAAAAACACTGGCCTGAGCCTCTGGTGGTCCTGTTTCTGGCCACAAAGTGTTACATAAAGTAGAACTCCATGTGGCGTATGTGTGCTTCACCTGGAGGCGGTTGGTGAATAATATCACAATGTTTTTTAAATGATATAAACTGTTATTAAATATAAAGTGTCACTATGTTGTGTCAGTGTATTTCCTGTATAAAACACCTACACAAAACCTACAGGATACAATAAAGTCGTAAATGTATAGTTAAAGGGAAGCATCACACTAAAAACAACTCTTTAACTGACACCCAGCTTTGCTATTCCCAAAAAATAAATTCCCCAAAAAACAAGTGAAAATGGAGCAGATATTAATAAACACCGTCTTTATCTCTTTTTAACCTTACTTAGCCTGCGTAGGGAGGAAGTCCCAGTTGACGATGAGCCAAAATCAATGAAACATTTGACTCGCTGGATTTAGTTGATTCTCCACTGACCTTTCTGCTCCAGTGGAACTGAACTCCCAAACGTTTGAATCCAGCCTGCTTAAACACTCCCAGTAAATATAGCGGGTGGTGTCACAGAGCAGCGTGTGTTTGTTGATACTGTCAGTCGTTTCGTGTTTTAATTCTCCACACAGTCATGTATAATTACTTGGTAGTGTGGGGCTTTGAAGCTTTTATTATCCATCACAAAGGTACCAACCAGGATGACTCTGAGCTGTCTGCCGTTGTTCTGTAATCAATGAGGCTCCTTGTCTGCCTGCAGGTAGCAACAACACTTAAGTGTTTCAAATGGAAAGGCCACAGATACGCCAGATTAATGTAAAACTATTACACCGTATCATAAGAAAAGGTACGATACGAACCGCACAACTGAAACATTTACACTTTATACATGCTGTGTTGAGAGTTGCAGTTCTGATTCAACGGTGGGGATCAATCACACGCTGCCTCCGGGACACAACCAGTAATCTCACCTCTGAGTCACAAAGCTAAAGCCTTATTTTTAGAAAACAGCATTGTTAGGCTCCCTCCCTGCCTGTCACCCTCCTCCTCCTCTTCCTCCTCCTCCGTCAGATGGACTTGTTTGTGAGACACCTGTTACTGCTCGTGCTCGCGTGACCTACCTTTGTCATGTAGCCGCAGGCTGAGGTCTGTCCTGTGCCTGTAGACGTTCTCCAAATCCGCTCCGGCATATTCATCTAGTTTCACCTTTTTCACCAGGAAAGACCTTGGCATGGTGGTGCGACACTCTCACAAACACAACAGCACTCTCTCACAAACACAGCCGCTTCCCGACGGCCTGGCCAGCGTGCTGTTACGCACCAGCAGAACAGGTGAGTCGCAGGACGGTGCCTTCAGGTTCCGGTAGAATAGTTCAACCAGGGCTCAGTGACTGTTTCTCTCCCGCGGTGCGTCTCCGTGCTGTAGTCCTTGTGCAGAGAGGCTGAGAACTTCAGCACCGGACAGCTCCCCCCGGGGGGTTCCTCGCGCACTCTGCTCGCGAGCGCGCAGCAGCCGCGGGGGGCAGAGGCTGGTGAGCCGTCAAAAAATAAATTTAAAATAAAATGTTTAAAAAAAAAAAATGTAACACGCGGTGGAAGGCACCCTGCGGCGCGTGGGGCGACTCTCGGGCCCCTTTAAAGAAGAGGAAGAGGAGATGGAGGAAGAGGGAGGGATACGAAGAACATACGAGAGGAGAGGACTGGGGGAGGAGGGCGAGGGGAGGGGGGGAGGGGGGGAGGACGATTTTGGAAGCTTTTCAAATAGAAAAATCTCGAACACTGTGCCCGTCCCTGGTTGGTGCAGAAATAGTCCTTAAGTCCCGTTAATGATACTCAGGTCGGTAAAAAAAAAAAAAACACGCACACAATAAAACTCCCTGCGAGCGCATGAATGGATCAACAGCGTCCCCTCTTTCTCTTTCTGTATCCCTCTCTCTCCCCTCTCTCTCTCTCACCCTCTCTCTCTCTCTCTCTCTCTCTCTCTCTCTCTCTCTCTCTCTCTCTCTCTCTCTCTCTCTCTCCCTGCAGCGTCCGCGAGGTGTTCCAGTGAGTGTGCCGTCTCGCGATCAGCTGTTGGCATTTATACGGCGCATGAGAGAGAGAGAGAGAGAGAGAGAGAGAGAGAGAGAGAGAGAGAGAGAGAGAGAGAGAGAGAGATGGATAGACACATGGGTAGAGGGAGTGCTTAATTTAATCCATCCCACATCCCTGGGGAGGGGCGACTGGCCCAGATGATTTATTGAAGCTGTTATCACCCCCCTCTTTCTTTCTCTGTCTTTCATTCTACTTCTTCATCCTTCCTCTCTCTATCTCTCTTCATTGTGTGTGTGTGTGTGTGTGTGGGGGGGGGCTGTAGTTGCTGTGTGTGAGGCGAGTCCCCATGTTTTGGGGAGATAATAATGGAAATAGTTATGTTTTAGTTTTGGGGGGTTTGTTTTAACGCAATAATCAATTTGCCTCAGCTATCATGAAACATTCATGTTAGGAGTCGAAATTCTTCCTTTTTCGTGTTCTCTTCTTTTATCACCTGATAAGCATATTGTGTCTTTTTTTCATGATGACATGGATTATATGGTGATTTTAATTCTCATGCTGAGAGACTCTAATTATCAATAATGTGGTCCCAAGGTATCTGAATATCTGGTCCCAGGTCACATTGGGTTCACTGGCAAGTTCTACAGGATCAAAGATTGTTTGTGTCGATATTATGTAATACAAACAAAGATCATTTGAGAGATTTATGAATCATCTGCCGTGTGGAGGTTCTTAATTCAACCTCTCCAGTCAGTCTCCCAAGTTTAATAATATCAGTTGAATATAAATTTGAACATTTCTTTTCATGGCCCATCTAAAACCGTGTTGTCAAGTTTGATATTTATGAGAACTGGAACCTTAAAAATGACATTTGCAGGTTGTAAATGGCTCATAATCTTTATAACTTTATAGTTTGAGAGCCAGAATGACAGTGTATAAATAATTAGTCCGAGGAAATGAAAGTGCACATTACTGAGCTGTGATTATAAAGCATTGCTTAATGAGGTACTGAAGGACACACTGACTCGCGTTGCTGAACATCTGTGAAAGGTTAAGTAGGGGAATGAAAAAAACAGCTAAAGATCAAGCATTCACAGGAATGGAAGAGTTTGTCGTATCAACTCAAATAAACAGCAGAATTTATTGGAGCGAATTGTTGCAGAAACCTACTTTTTTTAGTGAATTCTCACCACCTTATTGGATAATGACTCACGATCTGTGGACATTAGACAATATGACATGATATATGATATGATTTTATATTTCTTTATTCGTCCCACAGTGGGGAAATTTCAAAAATCACAGCAGTGTTGCACATAAGAGCATCAATGAAAATAAATACAATATAAAACACAAAACACAATAACAATACTAAAACACTAAATACTAAATACTAAATATACAGGGGGGAAATAAAGTAAAGTGCTGAGTTTGCCAGGATCTCCAGCGATCTACTGCAGTGTGTTGTGCAGCCTATACCTACCCGCTACAATATGGGGGAATTAAGTTGAGGCAAATAAAAACATTTAAAACAAATAAAGATGAAACGTGTACTATTATAAAAATGAATGCAATGTGTCATGGATAAGATATTAAGTATGTTTAATATTAAGAGTTTTTTTGTAACAGGAAAGGCAATTTATATGCCACTCAGCTTGTTAGTTTTGGGTCGAATCTTCTCTCTTTAATCTCGCTCGGTCTGTTCCTGTATGTCAACTTGGTGGGGAAGTTGTGTTGCATAGTTGATATGAAGAAGATACACTACTCTTCAAAAGTTTGGGGTCACTTAGAAATGTATTTATTTTTCATAGAAAAGCACTGTCTTTTCTTAATGAAGATAACATTACATGTATCAGAAATACTCTCTATACATTGTTAACGTAATAAATGACTATTCTAGGTGAAAACATCTGGTTTCTAATGAAATACCTACATCGGCGTATAGAGGCCATTTCCAGTGTCCTAATGGTACATTGTGTTTGGTAATCGCCCTAGACTAATGGATGATTTAAAAAACCTTTGAAAACTCTTGTGACATTATGTTAGCACAGCTGAAAACAGTTATGCTGGTGTAAGGGGCTATAAAACTGGCCTTATTTTGAGGTACAAGTGTAAAGAACAACATTTATATGTCAAATAAAAAACATTATTTCTAACCAATAAGTCAATATATATTTTGTATTGATTTTTCAATTCATTTGATAAATAAAATTGTGAGTTTTCATGGAAAACACGAAATTATGTGGGTGACCGCCAACTTTTGAACAGTATTGTAAGAGTTGTGGTGATGAAGGCCGAACGGACTGAGGCATCGGGGTCATTTGAGCTTCAAGCATTGATACCTGAGGCTAAGGGACGGATTTAGTTCCACTCTGTGTTTCTTTAGTATTGATTACAGGCCATATGACTTGTACAATATGTGTATAAAGATGACTCATGACTGAATGCATTATGTGTGTGTGTGTGTGTGTGTGTGTGTGTGTGTGTTGTGATACCAGTCCATCTGTTGTCCTTAATCAGGGGAGAACAGATGAGTTCCATCACCTGGAGACTGGCTCGGGGAGGTCCAATTAAACACACACACACAAAAAAAAAATATTCAACCACATCTACAACAACTGTCAGTTGACAAAAATAACCTACAACATTAACAACATATTTCATCATCATTAGAGGTCATGTGAACACACACCCGTACCTACACACACTCAATCTAACAGACCTCTGCACACACACTCAGGCTTGCACATACATTCACATAGACATTCATCTGTAGTGTCCTACACTATGTTATCATATCTTTGGCGTCTGACATTTTCAAACTTAGGCAGTTTATTCAAGCAGCAAAGACGAAGCACCGAGCTGACAGCGAGCCGCTCATTACGTTGCAATCAGAACGAGGATGTGAAAGACTTTCTAAAGATGGAAGGGACAATATTTCACTGCAGCTCACTTGAGTGTAAATTGCAGCCAGAAGTGTAAAGCGCTGCGTGTTCTCCTGTTGGTGTCATCCTCACACTTCACTCACAGCACCTCCCTTTATTTTTGGGACGAGCGGAACATTTTTTATTTTGTCGGCAGGCGCTATGAGCAACCCGAAGAGGTATGCACAACAAATGCAGCTTTGCCAATGCTATTATCTAATCTGGTCAATGTGTTAGAATTAGACTGATTAAAGTCATTATATATACATATATATATATATATATATATATATATATATATATATATATATATATATATATATATATATTATTTAACACAAGTCACTATGCCCGTCTAAGCTGAACTGTACAACTCAATTGACGGTGACAGCACTAAATGTCACACATAATTTAGTGTCTGGATCATATGACATTAGAAAGATGTAATGTATTCTATCTATAGAGTATGTGTTAGATACATGCTGTGTTAACTGAAATACTTAAAAGGAGAGCAAGCTGCTATAGAACTACCCATACAGAGTTACATCAAATCGTACTGAAGTGAAATGAGTAACACCTCACTGCAAGAACTGTTCCCCAGCGCTTGAGAAAAGTCTGATCAGTACACAAAATACCCAAAACACTTTTAAAATCATGTTTTTATATAAAAAAAAGTGACGGGATATGGCTAAAATATTTATAGTTTTTCGCATATTTGAAACTGTGTGTGTGTGTGTGTGTGCGTGTGTGTCTGCGTGCGTGCGTGTGTGTGTGTGTGTGTGTGTGTGTGTGTGTGCGTCTGTCGTGAGATTAGCTGTGATAGATGTCCTGTTTACTTTAATTGATGCAGCGCCGCGTTGAAGGCCGACATGTATGTTGTACACCGCGGACACAGAGCCGCCGCCCAGCTGGTCTGCGTGCGTGTGTGTGCGTGTGTGTGTCAGCGGACGTGGGTGTGTGTAAGGCGCATGTGTCAGGTGGGCATCTGCTGTCTTGCACCCCAAAATGAACACATGCACAGACACACGTCTCATGGTTTGCTATAGTAACACATTAAAGGGCTTCTGACTCAGTATCACACATCATCCCTAGAAAGCACACGTATGTAAAGTTTTTTTATCGGAGTGAAACACAATCCGTGACGCAGAAGCTGAGGTCATAATTGACTTGTAATCCAGATAAGTAACACACAGTTTTGAAGAGTGTCATAATTCATTTAGTTATTCCTGTTGTTGTTTCTGGGCAATTCAAGGCCACATGAAACCGTTTGATTCTGGCCACGAAAGGTTCTCTGTTTCTCTCTCAGAGGTGAGTGCTATATGAATGAAGTTATTTTTACTGTTTGTCATTGAGATTATTTCCTCTCACTTAAAGCACGATGTTCCACGGAGGGGAATCAAAAGTCAAAATGCATTCCTCTCTCTTTGACTCTCATTGCGTCTCTTCTGAAGGTGAGCCGAGTTCTGTTCTGTCCTAAAGCTGTTCTGTCGCAGTAACGCTAAATATTGCTGAGCAGCTCTTCTCATCAGCCACACACACACATACACACACACACAAATACACTTACACGTGCACACACACACACACACACACTTGCAGACACACGCAGAAGTGCTGGGCTAGGGGAGAAATGTGGCCTGTTTCTTGCAGTTTTTGATGACTCGGGCTGTACCGGTGAAACAGAATGCAGCGTGCATTAGCACAAGATAGTGTCCCAAAACAGAGGAGAGGAGGAGAGACACGCTACTAACTGCAGGTGCCTTGCATCAGGAACATATCATATTAATATTGGGTGTCAAAGATGTTTTCATTCAGTTTTAAGAAAATATATACACAAATAAATATATAGATATAAGCTCAATAAATCTGATTTACTGTTGGTTAACCATCAGCAACCATTGTTGACAAAACAATCTCCACCCAGCAACAGTCTCACACCGCCTTCATCCACAGATGAAGATTGTTAAGTGTCATGGAAGGGTAGGTTTTCAAAATTACCATTATTCTGAGTACTCCAAACTAGCATGTGGACCATAAATAATAATATTATTATTAATAATATTATTATTATTGTCTTTGGCTGGCCCAGAGAGCATGCTGTATTGTGAAACACGTGTCAGTGTTTGGTCTTTACAGCCTGCTCTGGAAAAACAGCGTAATGCTTCATTAATTAAATGAATCTGGAAGAAATATAGGATTGCTTTGCTCTTTAGGGAGTGATGAGCTCCAGTTAGGAATGTATAATGCATTTGTTGTACGTTCATAATGGATTTATAGCAGAAGAGCTTGTTGTTTGCAAAGCTGAATGTAGATTAATGCCCCTGGCATTTATTTCTGCTGTAGAACATCACACAACCAGCCCTGAGCACAAAGACGCTGCAGGTCTAGTCGGTTGGAGAAGCACTAAACTCTCTCTGACCCACAATGCCACTGCGATAGATATTTCTCTCCCCCTCTCTATCTTGGGGTAATTGTGTGAATCAAGAGAGATTGCATTTACCCAGACAGCGGAGTGGCGAGCTGGCAGGGTAATAAATGACCTGATAACCAGCACGACTCTGATCCCTCTCCACGCAGAAATAAGAACAGAAAAATCATTACCTGCTCCAGACAGGCCCATCCTGTGATGTCACATGTGATAAAGAGAGACATATCTCGGAAACACCGATAAGTGAAGGGGTGGGAAGGAAGGAAGCAAGGAAAAATGAAAGAGTGGATGAGGGACAGAGTGAAAGTGTTATGGGAATGTTCCAGGTGAGATTTCTATTTGTTTTACCGGTTGTGGCACTTATTCAGTGATTCGGGACATAGCAGAGATAGATGGAAGATAAAAACACGTTGGTCAATATTTAGAAGAGCAACATGTTGAGAAAGGTCAGAACAATCAATTTTCACTAAAGAGTGTATTATTCATTCACTCTTCCTTTTATTTTCTCTCCATTCTGACTCTCTGTGTACCTTTAAATGGCAAGATCAAGCACAACAAGCAAATAATCACATATTTCAAAGCAAAATATACTGGTACGCACACACACACACACACACACACGCACGCACACACAGTGTCAGCATTGTATAAAATGCAAGCTATGGCTTTGAAAGTGACATTATTATTCAGCTGTCATTCATGTAAAGTACAAAGGCAGTCAGTGCAGCATCAGGTTGATGTTTTTAGGTGTTTTTGTTCCAGGACTGGATCACATGACGACGAGCACCAGGGAGTTTGTGCTGCAGCCAACAATTCATGTAAAACCAGGGCAAAAATAGCTTTCAAAAAGTAAACACGTCCTTCACATTAACTGAATTAATCATTATTGTTTAAGATTTTTTTAATAATTAAATGACTACTAGCACATGTCAAAGTGATGAACCCACGGAGAATTACCACCTGACTGCAGACCGCCTCAGCTCAACTAGCTTGTTACCACCTTTCAGCTCATTGTTTATTATTTTATTTTACTGTTTTGGTTCACCCCTCCATCATTTTGGTTCACCCCTCCATCGTTTTGGTTCACTCCTCCATCGTTTTGGTTCACCCCTCCATCATTTTGGTTCACCCCTCCATCGTTTTGGTTCACTCCTCCATCATCTTGGTTCACTCCAAATCCATCGTAGTCTATTTGTTCATTTAAACTAAAGGAACCCGATTAGCTGATGCACTCATTTTGGAGGCACAGACAAATGATGCCGTCCTGCCCAATGGGGGGGTCAAAAAACACTAACATGTGTCATTTGGACAAAGAACATATTTTGTCATTTAATTAAGACGACTTGTTGGTACCTAAGCAACTGATTCATCAAACATTCATCACTTCATCTTAAAATATAGTAATACGTCTGTGTTCACAGAAGGGATTATTTCAGGTAAAAACTACTGAAACACACAATATTATTTAACTTCTACCCAATGCTCTGAACAATAAACTATTCACAGCCCTCAGTGTTGTTGGTAACATGGATCAGATATATTTCTTTATTGAAAATCAGTAAAAGCAGCCAGAATTGTGCGAGAATCTCCTCAGTGGATTTGGAGGCTCAGTGCCCTTCATCCCCTCCCTCCTCCTCCTCATCCAATTTTTTTCTGAGGGTTTCCAATACCATCAGCGAAGTCTTTCTTTCATTCCATCCACACCACAATTGTGGCTTAGATGGGGTTTTTTATCTTACGCACAAGCAATCTGCCAGACACACATGCTCACACACACATAAACATGCTCACACACACATATATACATGCTCACACACACACATATATACATGCTCACACACACATAAACATGCTAACACATACACATATACATGCTCAAACACATAAACATGCTCACACACAAACATATATACATGCTCACACACACATATATACATGCCCACACACACACATATACACATGCCCACACACACATATACATGCTCACACACACATATACATGCTCACACACACACACACACACACACACATATACATGCTCACACACGCATTAACATGCTCACACACACACATATACATACTCACCCACACACACACACACACACACATATACATGCTCACACACGCATTACCATGCTCACACACACATATACATACTCACACACACACACACACACACACACATATATAAATGCTCACACACACACTTATAAACTCTCACACACACATACACATACCCACATGGTTACAGACACACATACCCAGCCTGAAAGGACATGTGCACGGCACACATTCCTGCTCAGACGCACAGCGCCTGTGTGTGTGTGTGTGTGTGTGTATCCCTGAGGCGGTGCTGTAGCATCCGTCGCCTCCTGATGTTTCATCAGCAGGACAAAACATTACTATTCTAACGCTCTACTGTTCAAATGTGCTCATGTTTTGTCAATACTGCTAAATCAACTTTATCGGCCTCCAGAGGGCAAACAGTTTACAAACACACTTCTGTTATGGAGAAATGAAATGAACTTGGAATGAACCCATTACATGATCATATTTTTTTATTCCCCTATAATGTGATTTTTCAAAAAATATGTGTTGGGCCTTTTCCCATTTTCTGAGATTATTTTTTACGTTGTCTCTACTTTATGAAAGCGAACATACAGAATAGCGTGTGCACGAGCCCTCTGAGGCACCACATTAGTCGGTGCCACTGTATTTAACTTGGCTGCAGGATTTGAAGTGGCAGAAGTTTCCCAACACAAAGACTTGACGTATGAAGTATGCACAGCCTCAGGAATGGTGTGAAGATAAGTTCTGACAGGAAATACGTGCAGGAAGAAATTAATTTGCATCAATGAGTCGGTGAA
Source organism: Liparis tanakae (assembly GCA_036178185.1). NCBI lineage: Eukaryota > Metazoa > Chordata > Actinopteri > Perciformes > Liparidae > Liparis > Liparis tanakae. The sequence goes on from CM070092.1 coordinate 10,160,271, forward strand.
AGCTATGAGAAGCTGAACTGTTAAGGTTGGTGTCGTGTGAGGACTCGACTGTTCCCAATTCTGGGACACAGGCAGGGAGGTTAGTCTCCAGGGTTTCCCTCGGTGTTTGGAGAGTGTCGTGTGGAAATGTTGCTGCTGTTGTGCGTTTTGTATGGCAGTGACCTTTATGGATCACGATAATGCAAAAGCTCCACTGTGCACAGGGACATCACTGTTGGAAGTAAATTATGTTTAGACTTCTATGATGGAAAATACAAACCATCCTAGGTCGCTGTTCTATCTTCACTTCTGCCTCAGCATCTTTCCCTCGATGCTGGAACGAGCAAAGCTTTGTTGTTCGTCATTTAAAAAACACAAATAAGACATTTCACCATGAAATGTTTTGATAAATAAAAAGACAGAAGGATAAACTAAACTGCAAACAATGGGGATCATGGTAGTTATCATATTGCAAAATATATCACTTGATATAGAATGTATTCATTACTTTTTATTACTACTTGAACACAAAACAGCTCCGTCTCAGTGGTCACAATTAGCTTTTATCTGTTTGTTTAAACATTAACTCAGTTGGTAATGGACTGTGTGCCATTAGCTTGCAGCATTGGTGGTATAATGTTTGTATACAGGAGGCATTCATATCACATTTGAATCAGTAAAAGTGATGAAATGGATGCAAGAGATGAAGCACTGCCTGATCTACGAGGTCAGGCACACTTTCTACTCATAACACGTCAAATCAGCCATTTTAACTTTCTGAATGATAATAGTGATTAATAACATTTCATGTTATACTTCTTTAACTCTTTAAAAGCTATTTGTGAATCCACCACCACTTTCTCTAGTTTTGTGCAAGTTCCATTTTAAGATAGTGCTAATTATAAAATGACCATATGATCATCCATATGGTTCATTCTAATTGCATCTCTTCTCATCTGCCATTACACACTCTTAATAGCCCACAGCTTTCTGTGTGTGTATACCTGTTCTCTTTCAGTCCACTGTCTTCTGAGTTAAAAGAAGAATCTGAGAACCAAATAATGATATCAGCTGGACTCCATCCACCGTCCCCACTCTGTCTCACTCCTTATTATCTATTTGCCAACTTCTCTGTTATTATCTTTCTTTTTCAGCTTGTTTGATTGTTTACTTATTTCTTTCTTTCTGCTCCTTCTCTCTCATGATGCAGGTTTCCTGCCAAGACATCCATTTCTTACCTAACATCGCTATGCATTGGTGCCAGAAAAAAACCTAGAGAGATCAATTAAAAGTGTATTATTTACTGGTGGCCATGTAAGGCAATTAGCTTAGCTTAGCACTGGAGGTAGAATTAAACAGCTAGTGTAGCCAAGTTGTTTCCGAAGTTCAAAAACACACCTTTCATTCCTTTGGAATCCCACCAATTAACACACTGTAATACTTTAGTTTAATCTGAATACAAACACAAAGGTAAAAACAACATTGGGTGGCTTTAGGATGTGTGTTGTGCTGAAACTGTTCCATGTGCAGCGACTACCTGGACTGTCAACAGTATTTCTGAACGGATGGATGAACTGATGATCAAAAAATAGTTTTAGCACTTCTTCAAATGCATTTGAATACTAACATCTATTGTGTCCTTGGGTTTATGTCAACTTTCTTTCAACTTCCTTTGGTTATTTGACCAGATAATTAGCACTTAATTAAAGGAGCATTGTGGATTCATTATACATACTTTAGTTGTTTAGCTGACACTGTGTTCCCTGCTGTACAACACAATGTGTGTGTGTTCTTAAATAAGCTAAGTATCATGTAATTGACATCAAAAGAACACACTCTGATTACACTAGAATATTAATTACAATGCACTCACAGTGCTTAAAACGGGCCTATGACTTCTGTAAAGCTTAATGAACGCCACCTCAAATACAGCAGCTGCAGTGGAAGAAAACAATCGGACTGAATGCCAGACAGAGGCTGGGTACCAGTTGGTTTGTACTCAAATATTACTATGAGCATTAAAATAACAGTCTGGCAATAAAACCACTATATCTAACTATTTATGCATTTAGCTGTAGCCTCAGGCAACAGCAGACTGGTGCCCGGTCAGCTCCGTCAGCCAATGGAAATGGCCCTCTGTGTGTGAGTGTCTGTGTGCTTGTATACATATGTCTGATTATGTATAACCACAATCGACAGAAGCAGAGCTAATGCAGGCCAGAGCAATCCTAATTCCCCTCTACATGCTCTCTCTTTGCATCTCGCCCCCCACAAACACACACACACACACTCACGTTGTCCCCCTCTCTTTGCACTCTCTCCCACTCTCTCTCTCCCTCTCCGTACCTCTCTCTTCCCTCCTCTCCCTCCGCTCGGTCGGTGAAGATGGATCACTCTGTGTCTGTCAGCGGTAGTATCACAGAATGAGAATGTATTGTCTGCTGTCTCAGATAATAAATGCTGCTATCTACGCTACTGTTCCCGGTCATAATAGATGGCACATATCTACACAGCTTCTGTTTATGAGATTATCACAGCCCTCTGCCGTCCCCCAAGTCCCCGACAGGAGAGATGGAGAAATTACTTTATCGCTAGGGGGCCCCGAAAGTTATCATTTGTGAGGAATTCGTCGAGAGGGAGCTTTGTGAATTGGCAGTTACTGCCACTTCTGCTGTGCGACACACACACTCAGAGTGTGAGCACAGGAGCTAGATAGAGGTTAAATTGTTCTGTGATTGCTCTTTTATGCCGCTTGAATCTGTGATGTGTTATTGAGAGAGGCCACCTGAAGGAGGGGAGAAAAAGATTAGCATCAAACCAAACTCTCTTCCCTTGTCTTGGCGGTACATTGCCATTTATCTTCTTTTTTTCTGTTATATCTTGTTTTGATTTCTGTGAGCAAGTACTTACTGCTATCATGTTATCGCGGATAGACCTCACACCGTGGGTTTTATGCACTCACAAAGAGCCTGATGCTGAGTGCATTACGAAGACGAGTGAGTGTTACTCGCCGCTCGTTCAACTCAGCGCCGGCCGCGTGCCGAACGAAGACAGATAATCGGTCACAGTCACCGGTCACTGTTGGACAGGGTTGTGCCAGTCATTAGAGAGTGTGTGTGCTCATGTGTGTGTGACATTTATAACTGCTGGTCTCTGAGGGAGTCTGTTGACATTTGACCCCAGTCTTGACCACCTGACCCCGGCCTGACCTCCCTGTCTGGCTGCGGCTGCAGAGCAGAGGGTCTTATTGGCTCAAGCTGCTGACTGATGGTTCTCCTCTCTTCTCTTGGCTAAAAGCCTCGACCCGTGTTTGACCACAACAGGACGGAGCCGGAGGAGCCAACGACATGACCACCATGTGCAGATAGTGTGCACTTGGTACACATGTGGACCTGAGATAAACAGCTGTACTCTACTGTCTTTTTAATTGTGAGAACGTCTTCTTTATATTTATTTCAGTCTTTAAAGTTATAATGATCTCTTTAAATCAGAAAGCAAACAAATGCATTTCCACTGCATAATAAGCAATAAGTGAAGCAGAGTAACCACATTATGTATTCAAGGGATTTTGAGCTAAAAGTACTGACCAATCCTTCATACTTGCTGACCGGTGACTCTAATTGGCCCGAGACCTGAACAAGTGCTTTAATTGGCTGTTGGCCCTGTCCCGATGAGCAGAAGGAACGTTGGCTCGGAGCCTGCTCTGCTGCACATGGCTGTTAATCTCAACTACTGGACACTTTTTTCGGACTTTCATCTTCATATAGACTCTACATTTTTTTAAAGAAGTATATGTGCACATGCTACTTCTACAGAGTTGGTACAAAACACATCTGATAATATGAAACATTGTTCTCCAAAGCGAGAAGACAGGAGAGCCACAACCTTTACTAATCATGTCATCACGAGAAAAGAAGCCTGTTTTGCAGAATGTGCTCTTTCTATGTTCACACATTTATAATGTGATATTGTGGCCTTTCTATAAATAAAGCTAAGTCCATAGCGACCAAGTCTGACTCCAATTATTCCCAAAATATTTAAGTTACTTTAAAGTTTAACTTATAAAGGTCATCTGTGCTGCTTCTGGCTTCCTGCCATTCTGCTCTGAGAAGAGAGGGTTCTTATCTACAGTGGATGGTGCAGAAAGGGAGATGACATTTTAGAAAGATTTAAGTGCTGTGGTGATGTGTTTAATGTTTTAATACCCATGAAGCATTATCTCGTTATATAGAAATGAGTAATAGAATATAAGCAAACACAACTATTATTGGATTGGATTGCTCTAAGGCACAACAGAACAAGTAGTTTTCTCAAGTACAGAGTTGCTTTACAGCTTCCTGTATTGCATGCAGCCATGGACGTATAGGGTCATGTCAGCATTGCTCTTAAAATGAAATTAAAACTCCACTCCTTTCAACCATACTGGTCATTGTTTACAGGCATGCAGAGGTATCATTTGAGACTCATATCGTGACGTCTAAAGCTGATAGAATACCCAGTTTCAGGTGTTCCCGTGCGGATGAGCGGATGTCCGTCTGCCGCAGAGAGAAATAAAAAGAAAGTTATAGACTATACGAACATTTACAATGCACAACATCTACATTATATCAGTTAATATTGAATACATGCTTGCGTCAAACTATCAAAGGACTTACAGGACATCATTAAGACAGTTTGAAAAATTGTAGCAGCAGTAGCTTATATGGAGGAGCGAAATGAAATGCAATTATATAAGTCCTAACATTGATATGATAGAGTATTCATTAGATATAGATATTATATATCTATATCTATCTAATGAATACTCTATATCACTATATATTATGTGATAATATTGACATTAACCAGTCTACACAGAAGGGTATATATATATATATATATATATATATATATATATATATATATATATATATATATATATATATGTGTGTGTGTGTGTGTGTGTGTGTGTGTGTGTGTGTGTGTGTGTGTGTGTGTGTATGTGTGTATCCGGGCAGCACACTGGGTGAAAACAACTGCTGCTGGATCGACTTGGCCAGGTTGCAGATGTAGTTAGCAACTGTGGAAATATTTGGAGAGCTACATGCAGCAACCAGCTGTCTCCCATATCACATCCTCCAGATGGAGACACGATATGCAGATGAAGGAATTCATCTGGTAATTATGATCTGTTGTCTTGCTAAAAGATTCAGTAAGGTTACTTAAGAGGCAGTTCATCCCGTCTTCTCTTTAAGAACAACTGTTTCCCTCGTGAAAGGTAGACTTTATATAAAGTGTTTGTTTTTATATTGTTAATTCAGTTATAGATTTTAGGAGCTATTTGACCCACATTGGTCACAGGACAGACAGACTCCCCAAATAACTTCAAAAGGTCCCAAACTCTCAATACCTCTTCAGCCAAAACAAACATTTGCAGGAGAGTTTTCAGTGAAGAGACACACGGGATATAACGTACAGTTGACCCTGAAGCTACAGAGCTCAATGAGAGGGTTTCTCTATTTCTGGAAGGAGTACTTTGTTTCCTTTTATTTTCTCCTCAGTGATCCTAGTTTCTTCATTGCTTGAAGAATCCAGAAAGGTCAACATTTTAAACTCAGTCAGACTTTCCTGAAGCTTTTAAAGCTCATTGTTTAAAGTGGGAATCATGTGCTGCTCGTTTAGTTCCCCAGTGGCCCCTCTCCTGCTTTCTGGATATCCCAGTTCTCTTGATCCTATTGATTTGTGAACCATGACAAATGACAGAGCAGGCCAGGTTTTAAAGCAGACAACTCTCACGTGTCATTTACTCGTTTGTTTACATTTCAGAAAACATCAAAATGAATATGTTGTTTTTGTTTTTGATACTTGATCATCCAGCTCTGCTCAGTCGTATGTTTTGACTGCATGACACAATCAGCTGCTGTTTGAGGGGAAGATTCATCTAACTGTCACACTGTAGTCCATAGGGAGAGACTAACACACACACAAACACACTCAAACACACACACACACACACCTCTTCTCTGTCTGTCTAGCAGACCATTCAGAGACAAAGAGCAGCTATGCTTATGCGCTATAATTTTCTCCTCAGCAGTTCAAAGTCTATTATTTCCCCTCTCTCTCTCATTTATCACTCTGTGTCCTTGATTTTATTGAAACTTGAAGACAAACTTTATCTCACAAAATGTACATCAACTTTATTGTCACAAACAGATTTCTATTAGCTTTATTCACGCCCCAAACACGGAACGACAGATATGGCTCTTTTTTTTAATTCAATTCACTTAAGTTTATTTTGTACAGCTCGATATCACAAATTACAAATGTGCCTCCTAGGGCTTTACAATCTGAACACATACGACATCCCTGACCCAGCGCCTCACATCGGATCAGGAAAATCTCCCAAGAAATAGAAAGAAAATCTTTCACAGGGAAAAAGGGAAGAAACCTCCAGGAGAGCAACAGAGGAGGATCCCTCTCCAGGATGGACAGAAGCAATAGTTACATAAACACATTCAATGAATATGACAGAATGTATGACTAGTTGGTAGTATATGGACCACGATCCAGACCTCCACAATCCATCAGGCAGATGGAGGTAGAGAGGAGGAGGGGCGGGAGGCATCAGCAAGGCCATGGCATCAGACCAGCCGGCTCCAATGGACCCGATGAGACGTGAAGTCACAAGGACTCCGGGGAGGAAGCAGAGTTAGTAATGGGCAATGAAGAGATGAAATGCATCTATAAGGAGAGAGAGAAGAGGAGAGAGGTGCTCAGGGTATCCTTAAACGTCTCCCAGCTCCCTTTAAGCCTATCTAGGGGCTGGACCAGGTGAACCTGGCAGTACATATTCATGTGTCCTAACCATCTCTAATAAAGAGTTATTGGTTGACATTTTCCATGCACCAGTCTTTATTAAAACATTAATTAAGAATCAAATTATAATCACAGAGTTTGACAAATAATTAAGACCAGATTATGTTCAATGCAATTTGTTGCAACCCATGCCAACATTTTAAAAGTATCTGCACATTACATAGTTATGGTAATAGTTAGGAAAATATTCTGTTGAATGCAAACAAAAACAATGAATGGTGAGGTTAAGGTTACGCAGTGGTTACAAGGATCAACACTGTCTGTGGCAGGATGCACACGTTGATGTCTTGCATCCAGAAGTCTGATGTGCCCGACACTCGCTAAGTGAACCACTCGAATACTGCCAATAACTGGGAGGTGCACAATTAACCAATATGGAGATAATAGGGAGGGCTATTCGGCTGGAAGTACACAACAAGTGTATTGTTAATGAAGTGAAGCAGATGAGGAGACACATGTAGTCAGGCTTAGTTTAGAAATCTGCTCCATTCACAAAACTGTACTGTGTCGACTTCCTTATCACAAGGATGAAAAGCATGCGGCTTTCTTTATTCAACTTCTTGATATCAGTGTGTGAAGAACACCAGAGAAATCTGTCTCTGCTCCAAGCGGCAGGTCCACCTCCGACTGCGTCTTAGTTCCCTCTGCAAGTCACTCGCATGGTTTGATAAGCTTCCTTTTTTAGTGATGAAAACAAAACATTGACGTCACGTGCAATATGCAAGAGGTCATCAGATCAAGTTTAGAAATGGGACAAAAGCCTGCCAATATTTGAAATGAAGATGTTTCCAGTAAGTACAGAAACAGAAGCCAACTCATGTCTCTGTTACTTTTTTAGGATGGCTTTGTTTTCCCGATGGCCCTGATGTGTCCTCCTCTTCCCTTGCTGCAGTGCACCCGTCTGCCTGCCTCATAAATCCTACAACATGTCACCACATTGTGTCTCCGGTTTACTGTCTCAGCTCGCCGCGGGGCACACGGGCTAAACTGACAGAGTGGGGGGTGAGGCTGTCCTATTTAAAGTTTCCTGTAGTGACAAGAGTACTCATCAACATTAAAAACAAGCACAAAACACACCTTGTAGCTATTGTGGCCAGTTTACCCCGTCAAGTGGAGGCCACAGTTTTGTCTCTTCGCCTCTTTAGTCGTCGTTGATGTATAAGAATATCGCTGATGATTCATGAGACTGGCTGAACTTTATTTGATCTCGATCATGTTGTATTTACCGTAGGGGCATCCAAGAAGGCCCTTTTGAACACACCAAGAGGAGCGGTAGCCCCCCCCCCCCCCAACACACACACACACACACACACACATTGCATATTGTATATATATATATATATATATATATATATATATATATATATATATATATATATATATAAATATATATAAAAAGAACACTGCAAAAATATTGGAATGGATCCAGACAAATGTCATAACTATCACATCTTTATGAATGGAACTCATATGTGTGCCTTTGAATAAATGTGTTATAAAATCTAACCGGTTGATTATTTCTTTAATGTCTGTTTCATTGTATGTAAATTAGTGTTTCACATTCAGTTACGGGGATATAACTGACAGACCACAGGGGGTCAAACATAATGGTAAGATCTACATAGACCGTCTGCTCTGAACTCACTTACAAACACACACACACACACACACACACACAAATACACACTTACCCCATGGAGAGCTGTAAAGAGGTTTGGTCAATGGAAGTTGGGATTACCATGTCGACAATAGTGTGGAAAAGGACATACACACATGGCAGACACTGTGATTAACCAGTATGTGTGTGTGTGTGTGTGTGTGTGTGTGTGTTTTCAGGAGGAACAAAGCAGTGGCCTCTCATTTTCATATAGATGATGAAAGAACCCCCATCGCAAACAGACATCTTTTTTATTTGTCTACGCCTTGTAAAATGCTATTAAGACTCAATAAAGCTGTAATCTAATAATTCCATCAATGCCTGTGAACGTATTAATATTCTGAAGGTGCAGGTCTAATAGTCTGGCATTCTGCGTGCGTCAGTCTTTCATCACAGTCATTGCACTCGTCATCATTTTGAAGCATCCTCACACTTACATGTACAGTAGAGGCATCTGTTCCCCAGTACTGCTCATCTTTGGGCTCGAGAGGTTATTTCCTGCGTTGGTTTTGAGAGCAAACATCCCAGCTGCAGCTCTGTCTTTTGAAACTGTCCCTGAACAAGTCACTGGATTATAGTAATGACATTAGTGAGTGTCTTCTCAGAGTGTACGAGGGAAACCCTGCCTTGCTGCTGCACTGCTCCATCCTCCTGTGTCTCTGTCCTGAAAGATGCTCTTTCAAACATAAATCACACTTCCAAGCAGCAATGAATTCTGAAGAGTTCCCATGATCAAGGTTATTGTCCTCAAGTGTGTATGCAGCCTCAGACTCTCTCGTTCTATAAGCTAAGCCCTCTCTTGCCTTGGGACTTCACTAAATTAAAGGCATGCTGGCATCTTTTTCAAGACATCAGATCTCTGAGTACCGCTATGCAAACTTTCTGTGTCTGTGAATGTACATTTTGTTCATGCTCCTGCACACACTGCCAGACACAGCCTTGCTTTGTGTTTGTCTGTGAGGATGCTGTTGTCAGAGGGCTCCCAAATGCCAGACAAGCAGAACAATAGTCTATGATTTTATTAATTGTATTGAGGGTGTAATGATAGAGGGGGGTGTGTGATTATAAGATTATAATATGCTTTATGGCAAACTTGTGATTTTGGGCTGTGTTGGTGAAATGGACTCAACTTGACTTGGATGCACTAAAGATCATTCCTTTATTTTGGTGTTTTATAATTGAATGGATTGATAGTCTTTCTTCTTCAACCATATATTATTTGGATTGTCTCGCCCAAATCTTTCCTGCAGAAGTGATGAGAAGAGAGAGATTCGGACAACATATTGTGTTGTTGCTGCACATGTAGCACAACACAAACACATAAACAACTCAGCCAAGGCTCAAACAAGAGACCAGCAACGTAGCGCAAAGAGGCCCCCTGCAGCTGCCCTGGGGGCCCTTTGCTGCAGCTCAGTGCAGGTGAACGTTAACATCCAAATGATACAACCGAATTTAACAGACCTGGAGACAGATCATGGAATTCATAATCTGAGGACATGTTTGACTGTTTAACTCAACCGCTGTCAAGGTGCCAAGGATTAATAAAAGTATCTGATGCATTGGCCTGTTACAAAGAAAACTATGGACCAGAAAAGATTCTTATTAACGTTTGTTTTGATTTGTCCGTTTTGGTGCAGGGGTATACTTTACTGTACTTCAAAGATATTTAAAAGATCTATATAACAAAAGGAAAAAGTAGAATCTTTACAAAAAGGCGGGTTAAAGCGACGCCAGTGGTTTGTAGCAACTACCATGTCATCACAGACCTCTCCAGACCTTTATTCCATGTCACCCTCTTTGCTCTCTCCCTGCAGTTTCATATAAAGGCCAAAACAAAACAAAATCATCTTTAAAAAATACATTAATGAATCAGCTGTGCACAAAGTGAATCTTGCTCTTCTCAAACACCGACACACATACATGGCACACACCTCCAAGCACGTAACAGAGACGAGAACACAGGTGTGATGAAGGCTGTGATTACGGTTTGTAATGAACACATAAATCTGTGTGTGTGTGTGTGTGTGTGTGTGTGTGTGTGTGTGTGTGTGTGTGTGTGTGTGTGTGTGTGTGTGTGTGTGTGTGTGTGTGTGTGTGATTGTGGTTGCAGCTTGAGGGGAATGTAGAATGTGTCTGTGTGTTTTTCGGAGCACCCCCTCTGTGTTGCAACATGCTCTTGCACACTTTCCTATACTCCAGATGGTGTAGGTGACTCACACACACACACGAACACACACACACACACACACATGCTCTCACACACACGCACACACAGACACAATCAAACTGCTAGACAGACATATAGTAAGCAGTGGTGATGTCAATGATTACAGATTGGTGGCAGGATTTGATTAATTACTCCTGAAAGAGGTGTGAATGTGCTTGGATGTTCAGCAAAATGCATAATGCTTCACATTATAGGCTAACGCACACATACGTGTGCTCTTATGCAAATATTAAACACGCAAACCTTCTCAGAGAGCTGCAGAGAGGATGTCCTTAATGAGCCAGTGTTTGTTTGTGTGTGTATGTGTGTGTGGTATTTATGATACTGGTTTATTATTTCTCTAAATGGTGGAAAGAAAGAGAGAAACAGACGAGTAAATGTACAGACAAAGATGTTGGGATGATCGTGGCGGAAAATAAGAAGCTGTGACTAACTCCTAATAGGTTAACATGAGGAAAATATGTGAGAGAGTTTTTTTTAAATCTGGGGTATCGTATTTGCTTTCTTTAGAGTCAGAGGAGGTGATTGATGCCATTCTTTATATCTGTGGGTTAAGCGTGGAGCAAGAGCCAGCTGGCAATTAGCCCAGCTTGGGATAAAACCTTGAAGCGGGGGAAAAAGCTCTCCTGGCTTTGTCCGAAGTTTGAGAATAATAATCCTCCCACAGCAACGTCTTTACGATAGACAGGTCACATACTCACACGGTACTTCTGGACATTATTGATTCTATTAACCAGCTTGCGCAGATCGAGCGACTCCTTTGGACGCCCCTCAGCTCCAGCTTGGCCGCCCGGTCGGCCCCAGCTTCCACGTGGATTTACAGTGTGAGATGTTCGTGGTGGTGTGTTGGACGAGGCTGTCTCTATCTTTTTGTCTCCGAGATGCCTTTCCTCCAGCGTCTGTGTGTCCGATGCAGCTCAATACCTCGAACACCTCCGACAATATCCCTCGGAGTGTGACATCAGTCGTGAGCCTGACTCCTACCGCTTGCCTCAACCATCTATGTCGACAATAAACCAATACTGATTCATCGGCCATCCATCCATTTTCATCCGCGGAGGCAGCAGACCTAGCAGGCCGACCCAGACTTCCCTCTCCCCCGCAACACTTTTCCACCTCCTTCTGGGGGATCCCAAGGCGTTCCCAAGCCGCCTGGGAGGGATACATATCATGCTATGTGATGTTATAATTCATCAGAACAATAATATATTAAGAGCATCCTGTTATTTGTTTTAATCATCCACTTGACTGCCAGGAATCAGACTTTTTGTTTGACACTTCCAAACAATGTGTAGATATATATGTTTCTTGCACTGGGAATAGCAAGCATTGGGAGATAAAAGTGGGAGCTGTTTCTCTTCTCAGCGAGAGCAAACAACTTAGATTGAAAATGTCAAAATATCCCTTTTACAAGGCAGATGCGATCAAATTGTTCACTTCCTGCTCAGCAGACCAGGCATTTGAGATTTCTGAGGATTACATGAAAGGTCTGCTTTTGCGAAGCAAGAACTCTCATCACGTCGGTCAAAAAGCTTCGGCTACAACGCTCCACAATGCATTTCTCTGAAAATCCAACAATTGTGCACCAAGAAAGAATTTCTGTGCCCTCTGTTTGTTGGATTGACTGAGTAAATGGGACCCTCCGGGCCGAGCTATGAGACCATCGAGACAATTGGGTATTTTATAACTCCCTGCAGCCATTTAGAAGGCTGTTTCTAAAGCAGTGGCAGCCACTTTAGCCGGGGTCCCACATGGTGCTGTGGGCGGATATGGATAGACAGGGCAATTACACTGGATTTCATACACACACACACACACACACACGCACACACATACTTACATGCACTTCTAATAGCACTGTGATTTCAAGCACCTTGGGAGGTGACCGTGAGTCTCTCACACACGCCTGTCCTTTGCCTCAGCTGTGAGCCTTCCTGTGACATCTAACATGGTAATCTATGGCCTCATTAACAGCCGTAATTAACATATGTTATCCATGAACATCTGATACCAGGAATGAACCAATCAGTCTCTGTCTGCCCCTCTCTGCCTGTTTCTCTACTAATCATATGGTGATATAAGACGGCAGCATCAAACCTACCTCCTCAGCAGATCAACACCTCCTCAGGAATACACAGTTTAATCTGCAAGTTCATCAATTCTGATTCCACTTTTCTGGTCATATAGGAGGAAAGTCTTAGATTGAGTGGTATGCTACTTAAAAAAATGTAGCTAAAGATAGTACTGTAGCTGGCAGGACCTTTCACGATGTGTATCTGTGGGTGGTTCAGAAGCTCCTCTGAACCCCTGCTGTTATTCTGTATAGAGCGGAGCAGCCTGCAGCCCGATAATGGCTCCACTGAATAGCTGCGTGATTATACCTCTTTCTGTGAAATGTTTGTCTTTTTAACCCTTTTCTGCATTTGTGTCTGCATCTCTCCTCTTTGTCTGTTCCATCCATTCAACTTTTATTCTTACCATCTCCTCCTTTTCTCTGTTGCTGTTCCCTCTTTGTACTGCAGCTGTTTTTCTTTCTTCCATATTGACAGGTCAATAGTTCATTTTACCATCAAAATTTACCAGCTCTATCCATCTATCTATCCATTTCTATATCCATTCATCATGTTGTTCTAATAATTATAGTGTCATGCTCCTATCTTTGACTCTTGAAGTCTAGCTCAGTGAACAACTATCAATTCTATGTTAGGACATCAAATGGTACAACTAGTTCATTTGGAGACTACCCTCGCCTTTAAGCCAAACCATAGCAGGGCAATCATATCAATTATTATTGTTACTGTCATATGTAACAGATAAGGAAAAAACAAGCAGAAAGTTTGTACATCCAATGCTGTTTCATTTGACCTTCCTGTGGCATTTGAGGAAATAGTATAGCCTTTGTTAGATGACCTTGTGTGTGTGTGTGTTTGTGTGTGTGTGGATGTATGTGTGTGTGTGTGTGTGTGTGTGTTTGTGTGAGTGTGTGTGTAAGTATGATTGCTGCATCAATGCCTGCTGTAACCTAGAACCTCTTCCTATGTGTTGCGTTAGACGTGAGAGACGTGTCCTAGACTTCCCCTGGTGAATGTAACCTCTCCTCTATGGGGGTTGTGTGTGTGTGGTTGACTCACAGCCGAGCCACCATTATTGTTTCTAGCAACCAGCTTGTGTGGATCGGGCGACAAATGTTAGGAATAAGGAAAGTACAGTCAGATTATGTGTTTTTATCTAAAGTTTGTAGATCCAACTCTGTTCTATTGTATTTGACCTTCCTGTGGCATTTGAGGAAATAGTATAGTCTGCCTTTGGTAGATGACCTTGTGTTTGTGTGTGTGTGTGTGTGTGTGTGTGTTTGTGTGTGTGTGTGTGTGTGTGTGTGTGTGTGTGTGTGTGTGTGTGTGTGTGTGTAAGCATGATTGCTGCATCAATGGCTACTGTAACCTCGAGCCTCTTCCTATGTGTTACCATTAGACGTGAACGATGTCTCCTGGACTTCCCTGTAACTAATACATGCTGCTACACACTCTGGTAAACCCCTCACCTGCTACGCCCTCCATCTTCCCTCCTCCAGTGTCCGTAGTAACCTTCTATTGTCTCCCTGCACATATTCTATCATCCTCTAATGCATGCTCATATAAACACAACTGGCAGATACATCAACACACAGGAACCTACACACACCTACTGTACACACACACACACACACACACACATACTCATCCTTCCCTCTAACACTCACACACGCACACACTCATAATGCTCCGGCATTATTATAACGTGATGCTAATCTTACATGGTCTTATTATTAGCCGTTAATGTATTCTGGGACACTATTAGCTTCTAACACTAATGCTAGGCCACTGTTAATGCGTAATGCTAATGCTGTAACAGTGAGAGTCCTGAGCCAGCCCGCCCAACCAGGATTATGGGATGCTTTATAATCCCTTGTTAGCAAGCAGTTGAGGCATACATCACACCTCCAAAATAATCTGAGCGCTGTGTGACAGCTATACACCTCGCCTTGTCCTCATCTAGTCCTCTAATCTCCTCCTTCTGGGATAGTTTTTCTATCAGCTACTTTAGTAATGATATGTTAGTGCGCACCACAGTTGGTGGATAATATGCCTTCTAAGAGATAAACTACGGAATCACAGTACAAACTGGAAAGTGTATATGTTGGCCATTTTCTGCTTGCTAAAGGGGGCCAAAAGGGCCAATTATAGGCAGCATGCTGGTATGCTGTAAAGCATTGTGTAATATGTGCCTCAGGATAATGTGAGTTCAGACAAATCTAGCCTGACTGAGTGGATGGAGGCGATTGGTTGGCTAATGGATCTCCATTGTCTGAATCGCCCTCTGTAAAGAAAATAGTAATATACATGCTAATATAGACAGGTAAAGACGGGGAGACAGCACCTTCCAGAAACACAGGTTCCACATTGCATAACATAAAGCCTTCTGATAAGGGCTATATTACTTTACAATAATATACTGTGTAGTGTATGCTTCTAGAGCTAAATCAGCATGCAGCACACATCTTTTATTACAGGTTTTGTGGCTGAAATTTAACTAAATTGAGCTCTAGCCCCAATTACGCTAATATTTACTTTAGAAAAGAATCATTGAAAGGTTTAAATAGTTTGTAACATCTTTTAAGACCCAGCCTGTGTTTAGACCAGAAGAGCACTGCAAAGCGCCCGCATATATTGTAATGTGGCCGCTGTGTTGGCAAAGCAGATAATGCATAAATATGGCCAATCCAATACATACAAGCATTTATTTATATGTTTTATGACCTTATTCCATGAGTTTTATTGTGAAAATGTTACTGTTTACTATAAAATCATCCAGAAAGAGGATTCAATGATTGTCAATGTTTATTAAATAATATTTCCCTGTGAAGTTTGCTGGAAGGGATTTAATATCTCCTCAGTGTTTTTTATGACACTACACCTTTAAATGCAACATCGCTTGCAACAACCGTCCATATCAGACTTGTGTGCTCTGAATAATTTGGCATGAACAGCAATCATAATATTTGTTTCAACAAAAATGTTGCTCCTGGTTTTTCTTGTGTTGTTGTTTTGGAACGAAAGTGGGAATTGTATGTGGTGTACAGTATTTGTGTTAGCGCACCCTCCATCTCTATTTACTCAAGGGACCAGTGATAATTAGCACAGTTTTAGTTTTGCCAATTCGAGCACAAAAAAAATCAATAACCCTGAAGGTTTTTTTCTTCTGTAGAACAATTTAAGTGGGTTTTTGCACTTACATTTCTTCCCCCCATATTTCAGCAAAATAGTAAGCGTATATGAAGTTAGATGCATCCATCCATCTTCGGTACTCACTCACTGTTCAGGTTGATGGAGGGCTGGATCCTCTCAACGCACTCAAGAGGAAGGGAACACTCTGAACAGGCCACCAGTTACTGCAGTCTATTGTGTGGAAATGTCTGAAGATTCAAATAAAAGTCATCTATGTCTAGTCAAACCAAAAGAAAATGAAGATACATATTTGCTTGTCTGGTTTTTCGCCTCATATTTGGTCAAACTTTAATCTCACTGGCTGAGTTGACCTTGAAGTATTGCGACTGCTATATTAAAGTTGCGCTCTTACTCTTAAGACTGGAAGGCAAACAAAGAGACAATGTATCTCGATAGCCAGACGTTCAGGTAGACAACGTACATACTTGGTAATGCCCTTTCTCTTCTGGTTATCATACCATGATAAGGAAGCAGAGGATGGAAAGCAGAGAAGCAGGATAGGATGGGGAGGAAGAGGAGGAGGGGAGGAGAGGACAGAATAGAAGAAAGGAAGGGGGGCAACGAGAGACATGTAGGGGAGAGAAAAGAGGTGGAAGAGGGGCGATAAGGATGAGAGGAGGAGCAGGAGGCAAAAGGGGGGAAGGGGGAGACCAGAGAGGAGTGGATAGATAATGTACTGTAGCCTGATTAATGTCAAAGGCGCTGAGTCCTGAATACTTATGAAGCAGATGTCAATGGAGCTTTATCCCACAAGGTTACACAGAGGGAGGGGTGGGAAGGGAGGGGAAAGGAGGGTGGGGGGTCACAACCAGAGTTGTCAGGAGGGGATAGGGAAATGAAGGTGAGAATGAAACACAGGAAAAAGTTGAATGAGAAAGAAAAAGAAAAGAGAAACAAACAAAGCTGAGATTGAGACACGCAGGGAGGTGATAGAGGCCATGTCCACAATTTGAAAACACCAATCCAAAGTTTTCCATCGGCACTAGCCGTCTTAAATGCTTCTTTTAAATTTGGTCATCGACAATGAAACTGCAAATAAACACTTTGCTTTGGGGTTTGTCCAGGCCGCTTGAGCCACCGTTTGAACTGCTCGTTGCAGTTTGTGAAGCCTTGTTTGTTGTTTCCAGAAGAGCGAAAGAGAAGAGCAGACTGTACCGGAGAGCATCGTGGATCACATGACAACCAAACAACACTCACACCTCAGCATCCTTCAATAAGCTGTCCCTGTTCACATCAAGAAGACAATCCAGAGTTCTCCGATGTATTCACTGTGTGTATGTGGGTGTGTGTGTGTGTGTGTGTGTGTGTGTGTGTGTGTGTGTGTGTGTGTGTGTGTGTGTGTGTATTGTGCGTGTTTGTTTGTTCAATAACAAGAAACGTGTGGACTGAATCAGCTAAACCTGTTTGCCTGAGTAAGCCCCCACATCTGACTGAACAAGGAGAACATTCATCTTAAGTGATAACCAGAAGGGCAACACATAGTGCAGCTGTAGTGCGTAATGCATTCTGCTTTAAATAAAACTATCACATGTAGACAAACAAAGACGAGCTACGCTCCCGATCCCACTGATGTGTCCCTGAGGGACCAGACCCCTCCCCAGCTCTGCCTGTCACTACTTGTAGACAAGAATAGGCCTTGTACCCTGTTTGTTATGTGTGACAGAGCCGTGACCTTTCACCTCTGACCTCTAGGAGCAGCCTTGAGTCTGGGTTTGACCTCTCGGGACATTTGTATTGATACTGGGAGACGTCTAATGACCCCTGGGCTGCAGAAAGGTCATTGATGAAAGGCCGAGAACAGATGTCCCACAGCCACAGTGACCTGACGAAGGGGTCCGCTGATTCCCTGACCGGGCAGCCGATCGAGGGAAGCTCAGGGAGGACAAAGCTGCTCACAGGTAGCGCTGCTCTCAGATCATTCAACAGACTTTCTGTCTGAGTCAGGAAAGCCAAACTGGAGACGTGAGTAGAGAGTGAGGCGCTGGGGTAGATGTCGATTGGATTGAACACAAAGTATCCTCCCCCGTTACATCAGCATCTGGCCACATGAGCACTCTTCACATACTCTTTTCTCCTGTGCTATGTTGTGTGCATTATGCAGCAATCACCTGATGCATTCAAAGAGTTCACACAGAATTTTGATTTGCTATTGAAACTGTTCTGTGGTTTGACATCCATGTGAGAGAATCACCTGAGAAAAGTGAAAAGAAATAATTGAAAAGCATGTTCACCCCAAAACTTCAGATGCATCTTTCCTCCAACCTGTGTTTATCACATCCACAAACGTTGTTGTGATTAGTTTCATATAGGGACTATTTTCTTTCAACCATAGTTCCTACATTCATTCAAGCCTATATTTAAGCCAATCCAATCATACAGGATACCTTCATTTGCTATGATGACGAGAAATACCACCCAATCAAAACAAAAGAGGACTTTACTCAGTAACAACCAGGGTACAGGGAGCTGACGTGGGTTGAGATCCTCATCTTGAAATATTACGGGGTAGTGAGAGTGTCAATAAAAACTAAATGCAAATGATCTAAGTTTCAAATACACCTGCTGAACTTGAAGCGTGAGACAGTTTGATAGGATCCAGACCCTCGATTTTATATAAGGGGAATGGATTTATGGATGGAAAGATAAAGGTATTTATTATTGAGGATCCACCTACCTTTGTACCTTTGTTGTCCAGAATACAATAGTGAGTGTGATAGGGATCTCCAATAATGAATCTTAGGGCACAAGGATGAACTCAGTCTCAGGGTTTCATTTACAATGAACTGGTCACAAGCCGAGTGCCACATAATCTCATTATATTTGAATGAAGGCAGACATCTCTTTGGCCCATATCTCTAAAACCAGACGCCCTAAATAGATAAAAATCACTACCCGTAAAATGAAAAATATGCATTTCTGACTTTGGGGTAAGTATCCTGTTAATGATGTATGCAGCACAACGACACTGACTCTCTCCCCATCATAGTACATTAAGCACATTTACTAATACAAAAGTAATGGTATTGATATTAGTGACTGTGACACTAGCATTGTTACCTTCGTATTGAAAATACGGAAGGTTATGTTTTGATCGCCGTGTAGTTGCATGCGTGCGTGCGTGTTATTTGCATAAGTAAAAAAACATTAAACCGAATCTCAAATTTAGTGGGATGATTGGTTATTATCCGGGGACCATTTGATTAGATCAAAGGTCAAGGTCATGAAAAGGTCAAAATCTTCTTTTTACTATAGTTATTATTTACTATAGTATAATTTATATCCAATTGGCATGCAACTAATGTCAAAATGTTAAAACTTCAATGCCCAATGTTGTGCTATGCAAAGGTATGTGCTCTACCGAGTGCCCGTTCTAGTTTGTTATTGGATTGAAACCAACATTGTGATATCACACACACTTAGTGGCATGCAGCAAAGGCCTTGCAGACAGTAGCAAATGCCTCCCATATAAACTCTTTTGATTGGCTATATGAGGGATAAGCCTTAGCTTTTTAAGTAACCCTTTGCCACAAAAAAATAGTCATGACGGTGGAGTTAAAGCTGTAGCCACAAGGATTATAGCAAGGCAAAATAAAGAAGAACTATAACTGAATATGATGGTGCCTGTTGGATGTTTAGAGACATTGACACAAGTGTTGCAGCAGAACGTGGAGAGCAGAAAGATGCTGTGGGGAGAAGAGCAACCAGCAGGGTGAGTGACTCAGAGAGAAAGGGGTGCAACAGTCTCACACTTAGTGAGTTTAACGCTGCTGCTACAGGTCAGCGTGGCCGGGGTTCCTCCCATGTTTGGTCAAACACATAATTAAAATGTGCCTTTGCTGACATTACTATTCCTCTCTCATCTTGTTCTTCCTCTTCTCTTTCATACCTCTCCTCTACTGTCCTCCACTCCCTTAATCTCTGTCTCTATTAGTAGTCTATTTACAGCGTCTTCAGTCTGAGGTCTGCCAACACTTACAGCTCCCCAGAGCTTTATCAGGCCGGCGATAAACTTCACACACACACACATTTACAGACACACACTTTTATGGGTAGATTGTATAACGTATGTCTGCAGCTTGTGTATAAGTGTGTTTTGCTGTATAATACATACAGTCTGAGTTTCTACGTGTTGGATATCGTGTATATGTAAACGTGTGTATACGTGTGTTTGTATGCATCCATCTTGCGTGTGTCCATGCACGTGTGTGTGTACGTTATCAGCACTGTCCCAGTGTGCTCGCCGAGGGCCAGTCTATTTAGTGTTCATAACAAAGCCTTTTACTGAGGCTCCAATCAGGATTAAACCCTTATCAGCACACACAGACCACAGGACGCAGCCAGTGTGTGTGTGTGTGTGTGTGTGTGTGTGTGTGTGTGTGTGTGTGTGTGTGTGTGTGTGTGTGTGTGTGTGTGTGTGTGTGTGTGTGAAAAAGAGTGGGGTGGGGATTGTGGGGGGAAAAGGGGATTATTTGCACGTGTGTCTATTGTATGTTGTGCATGTGTGTGTGTCTCTGTACATGTGCATAGGATTTGACCGTACAAGTTCCTGAGAGAAGGTGTTTGTGTGTACATATGTGTTTCACATTGGGAAGTGTGCTGTTGCATGTGTGCGTTTTACATCTGTGGTATCTGCGTGTGTGCATGTCAGTGGGCTCAAGTGTTGCAGTAAATATGAAACTCTGAAATCTTGATTCAAGACTTGCAACCCCACTGTGGGTTTGATACTTATCATCACTGTGTGAGTGTGTGTGTGTGTGTGTGTGTGTGTGTGTGTGTGTGTGTGTGTGTGTGTGTGTGTGTGTGTGTGTGTGTGTAATAGTAGAAAGACAGAAATATCAACTGAACCACAATCACAAGGAGGAAGATGTTGACTATTGCAAGACAATATAAACACATACTCATTTCTAAAGTTTTTACTTATTTGTATGTATTTACTGAAGTACAACATCTCTGATTCGTGTCACAGTTTGCCAAATAAACTGCACTTATTGCAACAGTTCCTCTCCCCATCATGTATTGTCATGATCGTACACAGGAGCTCAGCTCAAAGACGACTTAGAGACGACAAAGTGTTGTGCGTCTGCGTCTCCTTGCCCTGCAGATCCAAGGCAGTACAGTCATCTTTGTTCTTTTCTAGGTCATAGCTCAAAGATCTGATCTGAGGTCTAGGATCCTATACAAGATACTATATACTGTCGGCCTTTATTATTATGATAACACTGCATCTAATTATGCAGATTTGTGTCATTAATATGCATGAGACACGCTGCCGCCAGGGAGGAGCCTGCAACAGACACAACAATGAACCGGCAAAATAAGAGTAAACTGAATCTATGAATAAGAATCGGAGGCCACAGAGGATTATTAACTGCGCCTGTCTACTTACTGTTCCTACTGTACAAAGGCCAAACAGACAAAACAAGAAACTGTTACATCTCTGTTGCTCTCTGCATGTTTTGTGTCTTTTAGGCTTCATTTAATACATTTTAAAGATAAATATAACTCAATCTGTAATAAAACATTTTTTCACGGTCTTTTGTAAATTGTAAATTCAACATATATTCAGATTGTAGTTTAAAATGCACTTACTGTTCTTTTCATACATTTAATGTGTTTATTAATTACTTCTGTGAAAGAAAAGTCCACAGAGGATCATTTAATATAATAATATAGTCTTCTTTATACAAACCTCTAATTAATTTTGAGAGAATCCCTGAAGAAGACAATCACTCAATTTAAACTTCTGCCCAAGGCCTCTGCTTTAAATAATAATATGTTTTTTATTGAACTTCAAGCATAAAAATAAAAAAAATGTCTAAAAAGAAAAAGACAATAAAGTGTTCCTTTCACTCTGCTCAGCGTCCACTATCAAACATCTACAGACACACGGTTTGCATTTAATTAAAATAACTCAAGAAAACATACCTATACGGTATTAAACAGTTAACGCAATATAAATACATGTAAATGTATAGTAATAGCTTCAAGTCAAAGTGCGAATGGTGAAAAGCATTAATATATTCAATAGATCAACAAGAAACTGAATCTATTAATTTATCAGTCTTTTCTGTACATAAATATGTGTACAATAAAGGTGAAAGCTTCCATCGGACAACAATGATGAAGATTTAATATGCAGCGTACTGTGCCTGATATACAGTAAAGGTACATCAATACAGAGTGAGAGATGGATAAGCCATCTCTGTGCATTTGGATGTAGGAACAGAATTATTCTGAAGTGAATCCATGAATAAATATCTGAGTCCTCAGAGTATCATTAACACCTGTCTGCCTGCTAATAACCACTACGATATGCTAATGTGTTGTACATTTATGACCTGCTGGTATAGCTTTTAAATGCAGAATAATGAAACTCAGGTGTGTTGTGAAGATGCACAGCTCAGATCAAAAGTCTAAAGAATATTATTAGTCACATTCAGTCATAGCATGATGGCCAAATATGACATTAAACATTGATGGAGTGAATCTATGAATAAATACATCGGCCTCTGTTGAGAGTATGGTTCCCTTCTTCCTCTGGGCTCACTGCTAATACTGTGCACTCCTCATAGTTTTTATTCTGATTTTGGAACAATCAAAACACTTGATGTCTCACTAAAATTGTGTTGTTTCACAAAACTTGTGCAACCTCTGTTTTGAATACTTGCAAACACCCTGATGTAGTGTGTCTTTAACCTAGAATAGTCAGTGAGAGAAGCCGGAAGGACGAGAAGGAAGAGAAGATTAAACTTTAATAATCGCCTTGGAGAAACTGGGACATTGCAGCATCAATATTAACAAAATCACTTTTTTTAAAGAAAGAATATGAAAACAAACACAAATAAATACTCTGGGCAATTAAATCACAATTTCAACTAACAATTAATACACAAGATGTGTGTGAAATTCACCAAAGGAAATTCTGAAAAACTGAATTATCAATGCCAAAACTCCCAAACTCCCAGTCTGATTAATAATTATAAATGTACAATAACGAGTTAATGTAAAACCTTCTCAGATGAGGTCAATCAAACATCTAGATATCAAAATATGCAGAGTAGGCGTATTCTTCAAACACTGTCCACGTTGTTAAAATACATCTTGGCGTTCTCATTTTATTACTTTCGAGGTTTTACAGGAAGCATAAATCCTTCATGGATCAGGGTCTCAGTGTTTAAACATGAAACTGACGTGAGGGATGTTCATATCTTCTACAGTTATCTTTTATAACACTCAAAGACAGAAAGTCGTCTGAACTATTCGAGTAAGGAGAAGCTATCAAGTTATCGTCTTCGCATACGTGTGTGTGTGTGTGTGTGTGTGTGTGTGTGTGTGTGTGTGTGTGTGTGTGTGTGCGTTTGAGTGTGTGTCAGTCTCTGCGTGTGTATGTGTGCTTGTTTTAATGAGCATCTGTCAGGACAGACCTGATAACCATGGTAACACCCGGGGTGATTTGCTGCCCGTGTTCACAGGAGCGCTGAGGCTCTACAGCGAGGTCAACATCTGGGCCAAAAGAACAACTGTCACACCCTGCAACACTTTCATCACTGCTGTCGTCAGAGTGCAGAGACAGGCGTGCGCTGATGATCTCTGTTACCCTGGTAGCACTGGCATTTATATGTGTTGGATGTCTTATTTAGGGAATTTAGGGGGATAGTTATAATTAGTTTCCAGGAGGAAGTGTAGTGTGAGATCTTTTTTTCCTCAAAAAATCAAGAAGCTGTGCAGAAAGTAGTGACAATATTGAACTTTTTTGATGAATAACGGCAGTGTTGGAAAGCAACTACATTTTTTTACTGTAGTTTAAGTACTGTATTTAGTTATAATTTTGAGGTACATGTACTTGATTATTTGTATTTCCTAAGAGTTTAAACTTCTACTCCATTTCAGAGGTGTCAGGCCGGGATACAGATCAGGACTCAAGTGCGGAGGTGACAGTAAGCAGGCTTTAATTCTATAAACAAAAACACTCCTAAAAGGTGGAGGCTAAACAAAGCACAAAAAACAAAAGGCTTGGCTATGAAAAAACTGCAACAAAAAGCGCTCTTTCGAGGTAGACTCAAATTTACAAAAAGGGTTCTGTGGCTATCAACATGGAGCTGGCTTGGGTGTACAGACGTTGAGCCGAATCACTTTGGCACAGGACAGAGGGGAGACGCAGACTATAAGCACATGAGGGTAATGGGGAACAGGTGGAAACAATCAAGGATCAGGGGAGACAATCAGACTGGTGACACATGAGGAAGGGCAAGTGATCTGAAACGAGAGGAGAGTTTAGACTTCAAAATAAAACAGGAAGTTACAAGACAAAAACCCAAGACAAGACAAACTTCACCGCGGTGTGACAAGAGGCAAATATTATTTCTCCATATGTTTCTTTTTTTCTTTTCATTCAAAATATAATCAACAAATACAATATGGTGTATTATTAGGGATTACCAAGCACTTTATAAAGTAGTTACAGTCATCTGCAGCAGTAATAAGTAGTAAGCCATTATATCACATGTCTTTATCGGCAAATTGGAGAAATAACGGTGCTTATGCTTATGAAGATGGCAGACAAGGCATGGGACAGCTAACCGCTACATAACAACTATGAGCCTAGTTATCATCAGTCATTATCGTCGTCCTCATCATCGTCGTCACAAGCTTCTTTCTTTTGGTTTCCTCAGGTTTGATTGTCTTTTGAGAGCTGAGATGTATATATCATCATTCCTTTAAATTATTTTGTCAGTGACAGATACTGTTGTCTGTCGTCACCGTTCAGACAACATTCAGCTGCCATCTCCTGCTTTAGCTGAACAAGGTTTTTTTGATATGGTGTTTAGATGTTTATTGTGAATTCTTTACATTTTTCTCCACTTCTAAACATAATATAAATATCTAGTTAAAGTCAATGTCACCGTTCTTATGCTGAAGCACTGGTTTACATCGCAGAGACAAACCTCTTCCAGATAGAACTATTGATTTGACATTCAACATGTATGCTCATGCACAGCCTGCAAAAAATGGGTCAAAACTTGACCTGCGATGTTGCTTTCACTAAACTTGACCTCGAGATGCCTAATAAATGATTGTTCTGTTGACGGAGGGCGTGCGTCCATATTCAAGATCAAGAAAATGAACTTCAAAGGCTGAAACCAAGGTGTTTTAAAGTTTTTTTTAGAGCCAGTATTACAGTAAGTAGCGGTTCGAGGAACTGTAGTTGTTGGCACTTCCACGTTGACTTTTTATGCCCCTGGAGTTTGCTGCCGCCTGGGGTCAGGTAATGTGCAGCGGGTTTGTATGTGTTCATGTGTGTAGGTGTGGTAGTTTGTGTCTCTATTTGTCCCTTAAAGTGAACCATACAGGATGTCTGTCGGTTTGAAACATTACAGGGGACAGAGTGTGTTATCCTGAGGCCCCAAAGGTGTGTGTGTGTGTGTGTGTGTGTGTGTGTGTGTGTGTGTGTGTGTGTGTGTGTGTGTGTGTGTGTGTGTGTGTGTGTGTGTGTGTGCGCGCGTGTGTGTGTGTGTGTGTGGTGCACAGTGGCGTGACTGAGCCAGAGGCAAAGGAAGGTCACCTTATGTGCACGGCTCAGTGGAACAGCGCCTGGCGACTGTGCGCGAGAGCCAAGCACCAGCAGTCTCCCAAGGACAACAAAGTGCTTATGCAGGAGGAAAAGAAGAAGAAGGCTGTAGAGCTCTCTGATCACACACACACACACACACACACACACAAACTCACACACTCCATCCCTCAATATTCAGCAAATATGCTCTCATGCATAGATATAAACACAAAAAGACTAAATGTCTTTCTGGATGTCTCATGCTATCCCACTCTGTCTCTACCGCTCACATATTTATTACTATGATGTATCTGGTTTCTTCTCACTAGACAATGTATATACTGTACCTGGGCTTTGGGCTTTGTCCCTGCTGTAATGTTAACACATTTACTTTTTACATTACATTACATGTCATTTAGCAGATGTTTTTATCCAAAGTGACTTACAATAAGTGAATCAACCTAGAGAACAAACTAAGAACAACAAGAATACAGAAAGTAACATTTCCTCAAAATAGTTGAACTACAGAAGTACCACAATAAGAGACATTTAAATGAACATATAATACAGTTGAATTCATATTGATAGTGCTTCAGTTTTAGGGTCCTGGCATTTAGCATGCCGGCTGTCCCACTGCCAGGACCTACTGGGATAGCTTAGTGAGCTTTGTTTTTTTAAATGCTAAATTATAATGTTCTGGGTTAATGTTGGTCAGACGATCAGGCTCAGATAGCTAGCATGTGCTAATGTCTGTTGTCAGGGTGAATATACTCTTTGCATTCTTTATCCTGATGGAGAGCAGTCAGGGAGCAGTGTGAGGGTGGGGTTGGTGGAGGCAGCTTCCTTTGGGATTGGGAACATAACCGGACTGAAGCCATAATGATTTCTGAGCAGCAATACTTTTATTCTGCAACTTTCTTAGAGTTCTGTGGATGTATTATTGTGTTTTGGTAAAAATATCAATATAACTTTAAAGCAATTACCACTGTCTCACAATGATTCTACATCTTGTTAATGTTGCCACCTGGCACCACAGTTTGCTCATAAAACTGTGCATCAATACATTCTCAGTCATAATACACATTGAACACACGGCAAGGGACACATTAACATCTCTCTACCTCCATGCTTTTTATTCCAATAAGTATAGGTGTCATATAACAACTTTATATTTTTGGGCCAAACCTTGTTTGGTACAGTAAGTGGAGCTGTCCATCGCCTGCAACCCTCTCCACTCCCCGCTCCGCCAGTGGTGATTCAGCTGTTGTTTCTCATTATAAAAAACACCTTATTGTGTTTCTTATTATTCCAAGCTGCTCCAAGCAACCAAGCAACCGGTATATGGTGTGCATCAGTGTCTGTGTGTGTGTGTGTGTGTGTGTGTGTGTGTGTGTGTGTGTGTGTGTGTGTGTGTGTGTGTGTGTGTGTGTGTGTGTGTGTGTGTGTGCGACAGTAGCTGCCAATTGGAGTCTTTATTTGCCTTCAACCTTCTCTCTCTCTACTCAGGTGTTTGTCTCTTCTGTCCCCTCATTATAAAGAACACTTCACCTCCTTCTCCCTTCTCTCTTCTTCCCGTCAATTTATTTTTGTGCCCCCTCTCTCTCCGCCCCTTCTACTCTCAGCCTCCTTTTCCTCACTAGCCCCCCTTCCCCCCTTTCGCTGTACTTTTCTCTGACTCATTATCCAACAGCTTGAAGCAACCGGTCAGCCATATGTGAGTGAAAACTGCCACCTCACACTGCACGTATTATATCGAGTCCGCTCTTCGCCTTCAACTTTGCCCTAAATCTTTAGCTATTTCTGTTCTTTTTAAACAATGAAACTAATTAACCGAGCAGCTCGTAGCCAGCGTTCAGCCATATGTGAATCCATCTCGTCACTCCCACTGAATTTGTGTTCGCCTTGAAATCTTTTCCATTGTGTTTGCTCAGTGTAACTAATTAGTGAAGGCGCTAACCATCAGCCGTGGAGCTTGTTTGGTCGCCTTGTTCCTACTCAAGTGGCCACAAGCTATCTCTGCCCGGTCCCTCATTAAAGGATGCCATTCAAAATGGGGCCTTGTTTGTATTTGAACTTTCCAAGAAGCTATAATCAATATTTATTAACAATCGATGACAGGATTATATGAAAGAGGTCATAGATTTTCAGGCTGCAGTTCTGGAGCGTTTCCGCCTGTTTCAGTCGATTGTTTTGGTTTAACAGCCTCAACTTGTTTCATCTGACCGATGGCATCAAGCAAGCAAGCTCTAAAAGAAAAATCCACACGCCATCTTCTCAGCACAGTTTGCGACTAGCTGGTGCACAAACTGGATTTATCTATTAATGTGACAAAAATATACAACTTGATAATATATCTATGTTGTGTTTGCAGATTTCTGTGCTGCCCCCAAGTGGCCAAAATAATTAAATCAGTGCAAATTGAACACTACATGTGTGTAAATACGAGAAGTCTCCTTATACCTCTTCAGGTGGAAGTGCATACTGCAAGCTGAACAAGTTGGTTTTATTTTACTATTAGTATTAATATTTCTGTATTTACTGTTGAAGTTGGAATTAAAAAAGAGTATGTCCCATGGAGTCTAAATATAGATTTTCTTCCGGGACCACTCTCAATCCGTTATTTATGAAGTGCCGAAGACAACAGGGTTCCACCATTGATTGTTCTTTAATTCAGATGTGACAGATTGTCCTCTGACAGTCAAGTGAAACTGTCATTCATTTCACTTCTAACTAAATTATTCTATTTCTTAAACAAGCAAGTCAGCAGTCTTTGGAAAAGTCCTCTCCACAACGATGACAACGCTATAATTCACTTCCCGTGTCCCAGAGGGTCAAGCGTGACTCGATCCAATCAGAAACCATGCCAATTAGACGCCTCAACTGGCACTTAATTACCACTCTGAAGAGAATGATGGGCCATTAATTAGCAGGACATTAACGGGACTGATTGTTCATTAACAGCGGAGCATATTAGAGGAGATAAGACCCGATTGTAACGGACTCTAGTGGAGGAGAGAAAGGCTGAAGCTGTCTCTAAAAGAATTAGATGACCTACTACAGCAGTCAAGTCTGGGATAACAATGGCCATTAAAGGGGAACACCACACATGTTAATGTTGAAGTATGTCATTTATATAGCTGAGGTCTGTTTTACATGTTACTCCCTCTTGGACATGTGAGGCACGTCATCCCAACAAGTCCTTGTAGCCCAACACCTTAGCCGAGGAAAGGGGTATTGTAAACACTACAAATTATACTATCTGTTGCTACTATCCTGGGCATGGGAGAAGGACGTCGCAAAACTGTCAAGGAAAACAAGTTGTGCTCATCCACGTAGTTTGTGTGTTCAAAAAGAGGAAGGGTTGGGAACCATCATACTCTACCCACCAGGGTTTTGTTGCAACGCAGTGAAACTGAAGGTTCGGTTTTGGCCGTCCTGATCTATCCTGACCTGCTCTGTGTCAGTCTGCTGCAGAGATCCCCGAGGGAAGGAATGTTCATCTCTGACTCTTCATTTCACACTTCATTTACCATCACACTCCCAAAACACTAACTGTGCATCTGAGAGACTGCGTGCGTGTGCGTCTGTCTTTGTGTGTGTGTGTGTGTGTGTGTGTGTGTGTCTGTCTGTGTACATGTGTGTGTGTGTGTGTGTGTGTGTGTGTGTGTGTGTGAGTGTGTGTGTGTGTGTTCTCTATCTCAATAAACGTGCTCTTTGTTGCACTCTTTCTCTTTCACCAGCTAACACTTATACATATACACATATGCACACAGATGCTAAAAAAGGTAAATGACGGTGAATATTTCAGCTGGAGTCAAAACGTACTTTATTGTTCTACAAGGGCAAACAGAGAGCCAGAGCTCTTATGTGCAGTGACATGGATAAATAAACATTCTTAACACAAAATCGTACACACACACACACACACACAGGCACACTAAGCCTGTAACTGTGGTTTTATTTCTCAAGTCAATGCATTTACCTCTTCCCCTCTTTGTAGTATTATCCAATGTGTGAATATGGCTAAGAGACAGGCAGTAAATGTGTATGATTGTGTGTCTGAGTGAGAAAGGGGGAGTAGTTATTGGAGACACTGTAGCTCATAAAGCCTTTGCAGTGTCAGTATAAACTTTCTCTACAGCTGCAGTGTAGAGCATTTTACAGCAAGGCGGTGCTTTCTTTTCTCACTTTTCAGAAATGTTTTTTTTCTGATACTCCCGTTTAGATACAAATGTATGTATTTATGTACAATACAAGGGTCTAAAATCAGCATTATACACTCCCCAGGGGAAAGGAACATTTACAAGTTAATTTAAAGTCCTTTCAAGATTATTTTTCGAGTCTGCAGTTGAAATTTACAAAACAGCAGACAGTTAATTGGATTTTGGAGCTGAGCTGGTGATAAAATATCAAGTCTGAGACACAGGTTGAAAGATACATACACACACACACACACACACACACACACACACTTAAGCACAGGGAGGCATTGAGTTGCACCACCTGCAGCCATGTGAATGGATGGGCGCAATCATTACACACAAATACACCATGGTAGGTCGGTATGAATAGATGGCCCGTCTTGTATTGGGGAGATTGGTTCCATCTGTCGTGCAGAGGGTTGAAGGGTCACATCCCTGCTATTACATCTCTCTCTGTCCGATGACACTTTATTCACCTGAATGTAGGTCTGCAACGGATGACTTAAGATAGATAGATAGATAGATAGATAGATAGATAGATAGATAGGTAGGTAGGTATAGATGGATGTATATATATATATATATATATATATATATATATATATATATATATATATATATATACAATTGAACCGACCATTGACTGTAGTTGCTGAACATATCTAAAGTGAATGCAATCTTTTATTGCTAGACACGAGGTGCCATGTGGTTTCAGAGATACTAAATAAATGTGCCAGAAACCTCACTTCCTGGACCTCAAAGGGACTTGAAAGTTAACAGATGATGTCATAGCCACACTCTTAGCCCGTGCTAGTTGAATTTACTAGACATTCACGTGGAAACCCGTTGCCTCAAACCACTTACGTTTTTACACATGGAAGAACTAAACAAGCTTGGTTGGGTTAACCTAAAAACATAAGTCCTGCAGTAGACATATTTAAATCCACATTACTCAAAATCATTAGTTCACTTTAATTATTTATTTTCTTTAGTCCAAATTTAATGAAATAACTATGTTAAGTTAAACATAAATAAGAATGTATAAACAAATCACTAATATAACATTAGTAATTGCTACTAAAGATCATTATTTTAATTTAAGTAATGTATTCTAATAAAATACACTGTTTTATATTAAGATTGTATTCATTCAAGAAAATTGTAGAGAAGAAAAGAAAAACAACAATAAATTGTGTATACCAATAGGATTTATTTTGTCAAAACATTGCACTGTAACAGTTAAATGTTTTACTGAGTCAATACAACAAATACAACTTTACAAGAGGAGGAATGCAACATGACACAGTAACATACAGACAGGCATTTAAATTCTTAATTTCAACTTGACTGGACAGAGGAACTGGGTTAAACATATCGAAACAGAACACTTATCTGCAGTCTCAAGCAGACACTGTAAAATACAAGTAGTGGAACATTCATACTTATGCAACATAAACTTCAAGCTATTTTAAAATAAGTACCTTAGAAATTAAACATTTTTACTTACAGTATATATATATATATTTGCACTCAGACAAGTAGAAAAATGAGACACAGAAAAAGCATTGTTAAATGGGAACACCTGGGAACACCTTACATTGTGTGTGCTGCGCACGGCACTAATCCAACAGGCCCCTCCCCTCCTTACAGAAACGTAACCTACTAAGTTATCTCTGCTAAACATGATCAGTGCACTACACTTTTTCAAATGATTAGTGCAAACAATTCAATATATTTAGTAATGACAATTGTTTGACAAAACATGGAATTATAAGTAATGTAAGTAAAGTAATAAAGTCAAATTTAAGTTGACATAAAATCGGGGTTTACAGTGCATTGTGTTATTTTCTGCAGTCACGGTATGTAACTTGTACGCGTACAAACAGGCCTGAACCAGTACCTCTCCTTCTGCCCTCTGCAGAAACATTGGGCTGGGCAAACAGATGACGGCAGGTGATCACAAACATTCAAGGAGACATCCAGAGGTAGATAGACTGAGTCGTATCAATCAAAGACCTACAGAGTGCTAATCTTCCAGCCAGCAGAGAGAGGAGAGCCAGGTGAGGAGCGAGGACATGATAGGTGTGGAGGGGAGCAGAGATGAGAGGGGACAGGAAAAAAAGAGAGGAGACTGTGAATGTGGCCCATTGAAGGACAATCATTGTCTATCAACATGAAGAATTACCTTTCTCGCTGTCCCTTATGCCCACACGTGAGCACGCACACACACACACACACACACACACACACACACACACACACACACACACACACACACACACAGGGTAACACGTTGACCTGTGAGGGGACACTGATTGAATCTTCAGTGGGATTAACAGGGATTTAGCCCGGTGTAATGATATCTGAATGAGTTGATTAGCTATCTGATGACACTTTACTGTTTGACCTCTACAGCCTAATAACAACCTGGTTGCATTCTAACGGGGAGAGAGAGGAACTCCTTCAGGCAACGATGTGAGCCATGAAACTGTGTCACTGTGTGAGCAGCGAAGGCGGAGGCACGATCCGTTCTGGTTAAAGATCAGTTTCCCTCAAACAAGCAGTGACAAAGTACGACCATGAAGGGCGAAAGCCTCCGAAGAAGACAAAAGTACAAGAACAAATATGTCTGCAGGCTGTAAATTAAGACAACACCACACATGATGAAACTGTGAGAAATCAAAACATAAGCCTCACTGGTGGCCTCCTAACACTTTACAAAGAGGGGAAACCTTTAAAGGAATAGTTTGACATTTTGGGAAATAAACTTATGTGCCTTATTGCTCCAAGTTGGACGGAAGATTAATACCACTTAAATGCCACTTAACGCAGTCATCTCAAAAGACAGACTTGGGATCCACAGGTGGGTCACAGAAGTATGTATCAGGGACAGCCTTTTAGAAACCATCTATATCTGCAGTGCATCTTTAAGAGACATTAAGGAAGCCTTAATGTGTGTGTTGTTCTAATAATCGTCTTCTCACAATAAATCTAATATGAAAGGGTAACGTTCATTTACTTTGTTTTACTGATGAGATGAAATTAAAAGAACGAGAGCCTGTTTACGTCCTTCACAATGGACGGTTGCCGTATTCAAAATAATATGAGGGGTTGGGGATAACGCAGTAAAGATTGTTCGAAACGTTGCTCCTCTCACAATTTAGAGATAAGGTTTATAGTGAATTGGGTTGTGATGGTTTGTCTTTTTTATTAAAGCAAGTCTCGAGATAAAAAAGGAGACACTGATTTAGGGGTTAGTCCTGCCGTCAGGTAAAAGTAGAAAAGCACACAGACCTGAACATATAATTCATGAAAACATAATGAAAGACAAGAATAGGAGAAATATTTTAATACAAATATATACTAAAGCCTACCGCACCAGATCAACGTCTATAAAATGACAGTATATTATAAAACCTGAAGTATATCAAACCGTCACCATACAACACAATCATACAATTCAAGATATAGTCTAACTAGTTTAAGTGTAAGCAGTACTTATCCACAAACAAAATGTTAAAAGTATTGAATTTACAGGTGTGTTCATTCCCTGGTGCGCTCTGAGTGCCATCTGGGCCGCTGTGATTATAAAACATGGAGTGGCAATGCGAGGAGACTCCTTCTGTCATCTCCAGGCTTCATTTAGTTCATTTGGATTTCAGCAACACCCCTCCCATCTCTAACGCTATGCGTGGAATGTGGAGACCAGAATTTAAAGCACCTGATTTCACATCTACTTGCACAAAGCCACTCGCTGCAAATATGTGACCTTTGTGACAGGTTAGTCTAAGAAGAGAAGTCACAAGGACACTATTTCTCCCTTTCTCACTTTCGTAGTGCTCATTAATCTTTTTCACATATTTAAGACATGTCAGACGAGTAGTGTATCATGGATTACGGCTTCTACTTGTTGTGAAGTGCTTATCTTCATGTCCATTGAGTCATGCTATAGCTTCTGCTTGTATGTGACCCTCATGGATCTGATCTACTGCTTTAACTTCAGCAATGTGTGCTTCACATATGGTCTACTTGTCCACCAAATGAAACTCTGGTGTGAGTTCAGTTAGGAAGACAGTACTTGTGCATGCTTAGGCTTGAGAGTTACTTTCTCTTTCATCCTGCCATTCATGCTCAATCATTATATCTTTGCTGCTGTTGTGTGGGGCTGTAAATCGGGATTTCATCTGTTCTCGTCAGCTGGTTACATCCATCCAACAGCACAGTGACACACCTAGATTGTTAGCCTGTCCTCTTCCTGCCGTCTCATTTTGATTGTCTCTCAGCCTTTAGTAAGTCCATGCTGCTGTTACAAACGCCCCTTCACCGCCCAGTCTCAGCAGATTCATCAGCCACCACCACTACCACCAACGCGTTGTCTTGCTGCTGCTTATTACAAATATCCCAGTAGAGTCTAAGTGCCAAGGACTTTCTGTCAATATGTTATCATCACATGTTATCTGCTTATAATAGACAGTTATCTTGTCTTCATTTATTTACTTGTCTCTTCTGACTTAAATACATCTAAAGTTAGACTTGTCAAATGATGATACTTTTGTTGCTGTAAATATGAAGTAAATAGGTCCAACGTCACAGGAAAAATGTTCTGGAAAGTGAAATAAACTAAATAATGACTGTCCTTGGGCACCGCACAGCACAGGTACAAGCTCCATCATTGCGAAAGAATGGGACAGTGACAAAAGCCTGAGGGCAGACAGGACCTAAATGAGCAGAGTGCATCTCAGCTTCGGAGAAACTCGCCCGCACACACATTCAGCAAAGTATATGTTGGAAAATAAAATCTATGCAGGAGTATGAAGTGTTGGTTTCATCGAAGTTTGAGTGTGAATTCTCTAAAAACACACATAATGTGCAATGCAGCAGGTGCAAAGGAAGATTTCATTCACGGCATAATCAATTTCATAATGATGGTTATTATAGGACTGAACTGCCATCCTAAATTGCTGATGTCCTTTTCCGTTTCCATCTAAACATTTGTATCAATTTAAAAATAGTCTGTAAATCACTTTCTAGTATGGTGTACAGTTGATATAATATATTACTTTGATGTCAGCTAAACTATAACAGTAGTGTTTATTATATGGATTAATTATATTGTCAGCAAGTGATCACTCTCCTGCTGATGCATGGAAGGTACAGTCCAAGTGGATGAATATCAGCCTTGGCTCAGAAATAGACTCTATGTGACCTGACGGACTCACTGTGGGACTGGGACAACAATTACACTCAGAAAAGGTGTGATGGCGCAGCGAGCAGAGCTCTGGCGCAGCCCGGTGGTGACGAGTGTGACTAAAATAACAAGTGTCGCTGCAGGATTTGGTAGCTGCGTAGTGAGTGAGAAACAGCTTTGCTCTGTATTTTTAGTTATTTTGGAGTTCGTAGACTCAGTTAAGCAGACGTAGAATATTCATAGACACACATAAATGGCATCAAGATTTATATCGCTTGAGGACATTTAATATTGACATGCATTCCTTAAATCTTAACCTCATTCGGACTTTTTCCCAGACGCAACGCAAAAATAAATACTGATATTACCGCTTTATACTTTCTTGAATGGACAAAAGATGTCCCACATATATACACACACACGCGCGCGCGCTCGCAGGTTGTGTGCTTGGGTAGCAGAAAGCCCTGGCACTGTTCATTAATCACGATGTTGAGGTTTTGATGCCACAGCAGGAATGGACATGCTGGTCTGACTCTCATAGATAAACTATACTGCCTTCATCAGCTTCAACAAAGTCCAGAGCTGAGAGAAGTAACTTTCAGGCTGTAATCAGTAATACTAATATGTTTGTATATCAATGGGATCTCTGGCTCCTTATTATTCTTTATTGGTAACTTATCTGATTTATTGCAAACAAAGACTGCAGAGCGATTTGTATTCACGGAGCCTGTGTGAATAAAGCACCAAGAACTGCAAAAGCTGAAGAGTTATAATGTATTTCGACAAGTGTATCTCTCCACCTCAACAGGTAAGGACTCATAGCTCAGTGGCTGCAGATGTAATAGGTTTGAGCCCCTGATCTCAATGGCTGGTGCCTTTGTTTTGTTTTTTTATGTCTAAGAGGGATCATTTACATGAGAGGAATAGCGTCAAATGTACCATGTAAATGATCTTGGATGCCTGTTATGTGTGATTAATGGCACATCCTCTGTAGTCGGGGAACAAATCATACATCAAATGCAGCTGTCTAATTAGACCATGTGGAACCATTTACATATGACAGGTGTGAAATTAGGCCCGTTGGAGGCTCTCGGCTTGTTAAGAGGCTGCTTTGGCCCAGCACATTTGCATAGCTTACATACAGGCAAGCTACTGGATTTAACAGAAGCTTCAAGAGGTAGGTATGTCTTTTTTTTCAAAAGTGAATCAGACTTCAACCCTCTGTGAATAAATAGGCTAATTTAAGTACGTGTTGTGGAATTTTCTGTCATGAAAATATGAACAAACATTTACAATATGTTGTGTTAGTGAGCCAGTGAGGTATATATCCAGCTGGGTTGGGCACCTGTGCAGGGTTGGGTGAGATTGTGTACCATAAAGGTGTTATCCCATCGGCATAAATGCACAGTTCAGGTTAATTGATTGCATAAATTAATAATAATAGTTAAAAATAATTAATAATAATACGCATATTTTTTAATATTCTATTTAAAATCCTTGAGACTATTTAATTATAAAACATCAGAAAATGGTATTCTTCCGTATTACAATAGTAAAATATTGATTATGTAACTCACATTATTAACACATAATTGTAGTTATTAAATAATATATAACAAACACTTCGAGGTAAAGAATATTGACTTGTATTTATTTTATTGCATTCATATTTAAATACATGCACTAAAATATTTTTTTTTCTTTCTGCAAGGACACATTTTCAATTTAGGAATAGTCATATTTGTAAATAATATGGTTACTTTTTAGATTTTCAAATTGACAGGAAGTGAAATAATTCCATATCCGGTTGAAGCGATGTTTACAATGCAGACGCCGAGCGGCTAACGCGAAGTATCTTGGGATAAATCTGCATTCCCGTCGCATATTCTCACCACCCTGCTCAACACAAATGTCATCTCAGAGCCCCGTGACCGTCAGGGCTCCGCCAGCAGCCGCCAGCTCGGCCGCAGTCCGGGGGAAGAAGCGTCCCGCTAGTCCGGCGGTGGCTACGGCTCCGCAGATCACCGGAAGCTGCAGCAAGAAGAAGAAAAGCCAGATGACCGCTCCACCCACAACACAGCCGCAGGTAATGCACATGGTACAGGTGACCCCGCTTCTGTCGGCGCAGTGAAGCTCATCCAACTGTAATGTGACCTAATTGCTGAAGAATATTACTCTGAATAACGTTGTTGATGACAACATGTACACATTGATTCAGATCTGAAGGCAGACAAAAAAACTAATGGACTATATCACAAGTACACCGTGTACAAAGCATGTCGAACGACCTGTTATTCACATACATGTGCTGTCCATAACGGCTGCATATGTGCACATTTACATGTTGTGTTGTACCTATGGCCGAGCAAGGCGTGAAACCTGAAACCGTCTTTAATATGCACACCACCTGTAAAACAAGTAGCTTAAAATGAAATGGGATTACTGCATGTCTGATGTTTTTGTGTTTCATCAGATTGCAGCTGTGGAGTTGGTGCCTGAGGTGAAGCCAGTGGGACCAGCTGACTGCGGTCCTACTGCCATCCCAGAGTCCACAGCAAAGCCTCCACCGTTCAAAGACCCCGCGTTTATGGTGAATGTCTGCTTCCAGTTGGGTTTTACGTTGGTCTGCCGCTGTGGCTTTCCCCTCAGTTTCCCCCCCATTTGTTCCTCTCTGAATCTCTGCAGCATTCTGGGATCGGTGGTGCAGCAGCAGGTAAAAAGAACCGGACCTGGAAGAATCTCAAACAGATCCTGGCTTTGGAGCGGACTTTACCCTGGAAGCTCAGTGATCCCAGCTGTGAGTTTTTATTGTTATTATTATTTATACACTTTAACTCAGAAATAGTCTGTATTTCTACATTCTAAACTCAAAGCTCAAATGAATTGTTTACTATTTTCAAACAAAATGTTACTATCTCAGTGACTTCCTTTTTACAAATGTCTAATCTGTAGTTAATTTTAAGATCTTGGTGACTTCACAGACTACAGCATTGACGCCCTTCCCTCGTTGAAGCCAACTAAGAAATACTCTGACATCTCCGGACTCCCCGTGAGCTATCACTTTGATGAAATACTTTATTGTACAATGAACTCAATTACTTTTAAGTCGTGGGTAAAGCTTACACTGAACACTCCCGTCTTCCCTCAGGCAAACTACACAGACCCCCAGACGAAGCTGCGCTTCACATCCTCAGAGGAGTTCTCCTACATCCGCCTCCTCCCCACAGATGTCGTTACCGGCTACCTTGCACTTCGGAAGGCAACTTGCATCGTACCTTGACGGCCAAGCAAAGCGTGAAACCTGAAACCGGTTGCAACCAGAACTGAACTTGTGTCAGTGTATGAAGCTGTTGGGCCAATGAGGGGGCTGAGGGCAGAGGTGAAATATGGACAAGGCCCCATTCACAATTGTTACTGCGTGACAAAATAAATGCGACAACTGTGAAACAAGATTTTTACTTCTGGAAAAAATATAAAGTTATTTGCGTATTCTAATTGTGACACAACTGTCATGCTGTCAATAGCTCATTGTTTTGTTTATTTCTAACGGGGTCAAAATACAATTCACTCAAGTCAGCAATATAGTTTTATTTGGCATATTTTTAAATACACATTTCCCAGTATCCTAGATGACATTTTTCCATGAAGCGCTCCTATGAACTGCAGTGGGAGGAGGTTTGGGAGCTCCTGTTAAATCCTCAGGAAACACAGTTGTTTCTTAATTACTCTGCAGAGCCCTACAGGCAAGGATACACTCCGCCCCCTTGTGGTAGAACGTCTGTCTTCAGTGGCCAACGTTCAGTCCGTGTTGGGATAAAGAAGTTGGAGACAAATCAGTTTGCAGAGCTGTTGGAAAGAGTTTGTCCATTTCTGATTGATACTTTTTACAAGAAGCTCATTTTATTTATATGATGACATTGATTTGTGCTTTCCTGTATGCATCTTTGCGCTAATATACATTTTCTCAGGTGAAGTCGGTTTCATCTCAATCATATACAAAGGAGAACTGTGTTCCCATGTATTGGCCATTGATAGAAAATGCTCCTCTGGGCCTTCGCTGAAACGTGAACCTGCTGCTGTGCTTAAGTGCTCTGCACCCAGAGGAAGGTCTTCCTTCTGCTCCTTCATTTCCTGCCAGCTTTATGGACCCTGAAGCTGCAGACAGGTGTTGCCAGGATTTCTGCAGTTGCTCTCGACTTGCAGTTTCACTTAGCTGAGGACACTTTTTTTATGTTCTTGAAAGTTGTGAGGAATGAAGAGTAAGCTGAGAGGATGGGAAATAACACCAGACACATGAGCATGTGACTTTCTGAATATGTTAAAACACCAAATAAAAATGCACTGAATAAGAAAAGAACATTAGTTTCTTAAAACAAGAATGTAAACTAATATTCATATTACAGTAACCAGTGGGCCCAGTGGAGTGCTGCTACCACCATGTGTTGTGCGGGAGGATCTGCATGCAGAAAGCTGTAGGCAACATGTGCAAACAGATGTTATTGATCACATAATGGGTGGACACTTTTTTTATTAGCTCCACAATGAACCCAAATGATAAAGCTGCTAACCTTCCTGTAAAGGGTCACAGTGTTTTAGTGATATGACGGTCAGGAAAAAATCTGATTATCCCGAAATGCTCGTTACCCCTCTTGACGTGCACATGAGCAGCTTTTTTAGCAAAGAGGGATTTTCTACTCTTAACTTAGATTGTTTTGTCTGAATCTGAAGGTGACAGCGGCCTGTAGCAGTCAAAGTACCACCCAGTACTTGACAGGATTAGAAAAAAAGGGGATCTGAAATTGATTAACAAAACATAATTTTTCTTCATTCTTGTACCAATAATAATAGTGCGACCCCTCACATTGCTTATGACCCCCAAATTGGGAAGCATCGTTGTAGGACACTGTTTGGTTTGTATGGCTGAATATTCATGAAAGTCCTGTTTGAATATATAAAAGTAACCAAAGTCCCTTCCTCTGACCTGACCTGTGAAAGAGTGAGAACAACTTTTCCTTCCAGAGCTCTATAAAGTATTCCAGGTAAAACTTCACAAGCTTACCTGTCAGCGGTACACTGCAGGATGAGGTAGCCTCTGGTGATCTTCAGGTTGATTAGAGCAGGATGCTCTGCCTAGGGATGCACATGGTTATTCTCTTGTCGTTCAGTCACAGGGTTTCGCACACACATCTTTGAGGGGAAAGTGCCTCAAGCATATCCATCAGTCTTCTCTGGCCCACCAGGGAAGGGGCTGTCAGCATCCAGACATCTCCACACAAAAGATCTCCCACATCATAATTCAACACCGTGTCCCACGAGCTGCTGCACAGACCTTGATGAACTGAGAAATGGTGTGGATGTGTATTCCAGACACACGGGGAGAAAGCCTCCCCGCCTCTTTGCTGCCCTTGTCTTGTCTTATGGTGAATAAGAGGCCTACACTGGGGGGGGGGGGGGGGGACAGCTGATTTAGAGGATGGTCTCTCCAAATGTCTCATTCATTTTTCAGCGCTGGCACGCTGCTGCTGCTGCTGCCATGGCGACGTAAATAAAGTATATCTAGCGACTGCTCACGCTCAATTGTAAACAGATATAAATGTCTTATGGGTGAAGTTAAACTATGAGCTGTAACTTTGGGCCTTTGGACCCGCACGCCCCATTCCTTATGAACACATCACTTACTGTATCAGGCAGACAGCAGGCCAGAGCAGCATGTGAAACCAACAACAACAAAGTTGCTGGAACATCACAGTCAACGATTTTGCAGCAGCTGTGCTGGAGCTTTCAGTGTAAACACACCTGGGTGCCACCGAGAGCTGTCAAACGAGAGAAATAAGAATTCTGTGTTGCTCTCCGATTGCTACAAATAGCCGTAGGCCTATAGCAAAAGCGTTTTTTCATCATGAAGTTTATTTTCAAATTGACACGCACACATACTGTACATGTATGCAAACATGCTGCTAGGGATGTCATTTAAAATGTGATTATGTAAGCGAGAGGTAGAGTTTTCTGCTCTAGTGACTCTGGGTGGGATGCAAGCCAAACATACGCAGCCACAGCCGCAAGCCCAACGTATTGATCTGCGTCAGCAGACCATTGACTGGTGCTGGATGTGTTTGTAATGGGGATGGATGGCTCTCACGTGTGTGTGCCTGCATGCATCTGTAGACAGATCTTAGTTTGAGGACATTTGTAAAGGAAGGATATACATGAGTGGTGGATTGCAGACCATTTACATTAGAAACGGTTGACTACAGGCTTCTCTCAGCTTCTCTTGTTGTATGATTCTGTATTAGTAAGCATCGAAAGAGTTCACTAAGGACTGCAGACTGTTACTGTAAAAACAGTTATCCATAGTAAGATTGCTGAGTAAGCCGTATCTTTTTTCAAGTTCATCCTGCTATACAAAGGATGTGGGCAATATGTATTTCTAAAGAATTACAGAAATCAAATTCCTTTTACAAATGAAGGCATGCCGTGCATTAAAATGGATTTGCATCAAGTAGCTGAAAGTAGGTTTCCGCTTCCAAGTGGAAGATACAACTACAGACAACAAAGAACAGGCTGGTGCGAACCTTTTGCAGATGTATAATGACTTATACAAGATGGCAAGCTTGTCTGGGGAGAATGCAAATAGGATGTGTGTATCACATATTTAATCACTGACTGTGCTGACTCGCTTCGTGAATATATTCTGCATGACCTGACCTAGAAGTGCAGCTGTTCTGCTGTTCGCATCTCATCCAGTCGAAGCAGACTGTATTCTGTCTTTGCAGGTAGAACTTTGAGTCATGGAAATAAGACACTACTCCTCTCTGATTTCATTATGTGCAACAGGAGTTTTGTAGCAATGCTGACAAAAAAAAATCAATTTGCATGTGTAACTCTGAAAAAGTGGTCTGACACCACATCTTGCACACCATATGCTGCCCACTGTCAAGCTTTCACAGAAGTACACCCTGCAATGAATAGCCAATTAGGAAGAGAATTGACCATCTTTTTGAACGAACGGTATCAACTGAAAAAAATAAACTCACTGACTCAGGCTTCTCTTATTCTGTAATAAATTGTGAGGATAAAAAGGTTATGCCGACAGTCAAGACGTCAACACCCTCTGATGGAACACATAATAGTGAGCAATATTGTTGACATCCTACTGTATTTATAGAGTCTTCTAACAGAGTATCCCATAAATAGTTCCCCACTTCCTAGTGGTGGAAAGGAGGAGCGAATTTATTATTTTCTTTTGCAGTCCACATTTATCCTCAGTGTACAGAAATATACAACACATGTATTTTCATTTGATATCTTATTGGATTGGTTGCTAGTAGTGGCCCATAATAAAAGGGGAAAGTTATGGCCCTCTCTCATACTGACCCATTAGAGCTGCCCACCGGTCCCCAGATTGATTTATGGTTTATGTGTACATCTTCCAACACATAGATATATTTCATAAACCTAACATGGGAAAAAAGGCTTATCGAAACATGCTTTTGTCTTTTTGTTGCACAGATTATGATTATTTCTGTAATCAATGTTGAAGTTTCCCAATTATTTCAGGTATGAAACCTTGTTGTACGATCTATAGACTATATGGGGACATATACTTTGATTGATTCAGACTGATATATTCAGTAGAGTTCAGTAAGATGGATGGTTTGCTTACATTAGAAAAAAACATAGCAGGGGTGATGAATGCAGGAGCCACTTTTTGTATCCTGTGGTTTTTCAATCTGTCACGTACTCCACAACTTCTACAAAACTGTAGTAGGGAAAAGAAGGGCCAGTGAACGTTTTAGTTGGGTTTCATGCTGTTTTCTTTTTCAGTGAAAAAAAGAAGGCTTGGGGGGTTTCAACACCCTTAAAGGAACAGTGTGTAATAATGAGGGGGATTAATTGGCAGAAATGGAATACAATATGCACATCTATGTTCCATTAGTGAATAATGACCTGCAACTAAGAATCATTGTGTTCTGTTTAGCTTAGAAAATCCATGGGAGTTTTTGCATTACTTAAACGTACAGATGGCTACCACAGATTGGTATTAAATGTGACCCTGTGCTAAATAATTTAGTGTCAACGCTACTGGTGCTTTCTAGTGGTACCATTGAATGTTTTGGTGTTTTTTAATGTCACTCTAAAGCGAGCATCTCTCTCTGCCGGGCTGAGGTCCCCCAACAACACATGGATGTACACACAAGCACAGACACACAACACGCCAGCGAGCATGTGAACGTCATGCAGTAAAACGCCAATATTTGTTATCAATACAACTGTAAACAAAAGGGAAACCTAATTTAAATCACCCTGCAAACAAGAAGCTGTCTGTCTGTAACTGTTTAGTTTAGTTTGTTCTTTCTTCTTGAGACAAAGCTTTATAGGACAGGACAAGACGAATGGCAGATACTATCTGATGTCTGCTTTCTTCATTATTGATTATTATAATTTAGAAACTTCACTCAGCAATGTTCGTCATTTTTGTGGACATTTTAGATTATTTTCCAGTGAGGTATTAATGCCCTTAGAGACTTTGCTGTTGTAAACAAGCTGCTCTAGATACTATATTTAGTTATGTTGATATTACAAATAAACTTAGGGACACCATAGTTCTATGATACATCTGGAAAAGCGAGGGATGAAGAGAGGATCATTTTGGTGCTT
Source organism: Liparis tanakae (assembly GCA_036178185.1). Classification (NCBI taxonomy): domain Eukaryota; kingdom Metazoa; phylum Chordata; class Actinopteri; order Perciformes; family Liparidae; genus Liparis; species Liparis tanakae. The sequence goes on from CM070092.1 coordinate 10,203,851, forward strand.
GCTGTTTGCAACTTTACCACTAGATGCCACTAAATGTCACACAGCGTTCTTTTAATCAACACACTCACGCACACACACGCACACACACGCACACACACGCACACACACACACACACACATACGATACTGTATCCATGAGAGAGGGAAGCTGATGCATGAGAAGCATCAGCTTCCCTGTAAGTCAACGTGCTGCTGTTAAATATATCTAGGTATTTCAGTCACTAATGATACAAACCATCGAGGTCCTTACAAATGCTTATAGGCTACTGCCTTTTCTTGCAACAAGCTAAATCATGTTACTAATGCAATTCAGGCCAGAACATGCTCATGTTGTACAGCTTTTCGTTATAAAGTTATACACTTTACTGTTTATTATAATGAACTAAACAACGCATAGGCTACATGTATGTATTTGTTGTTGAATCTAAATGTGTGCCCCCTAATATCACTGGATACGACTATATCCACCTCGATCGGTTGGACTCAGTTGTAACATTGTGAGACAATATGAAAGAGCATCAGACGTGGTATTTCTTCCGGGTTGAGGTAGGAGGGATGAGCAGTGATGCTGCCTCTGGTCGCTCCGCACATCAGCAGCTCCTCAGTCACAGACCCGGGGAAAGTCAGCACGTCCGCCCGCAGAGAGAGAGAGCTAGAGAGAGAGAGGGAGCTAGAGAGAGAGAGAGCTAGAGAGAGAAAGAGAGAGAGAGGGAGAGAGAGAGAGGGCGCGCGCGCGAGAGAGAGAGAGAGCGAGAGAGAGAGAGACACCTCGCCGCATAGCGTTACTACCGGCTGAACCCTGATCACATTTACGTTCTTTCCAAATGGATGTCTCCTCTTTTTCCGCCGTTTGACGCCGGACCGGCTCTTTGTCAGCGGCGTTCACCGCGAGAAACCGCTCATCCCCGGCTTCGGTTTTTTTTTTTTTTTTTTTTGGTTTATCTCGACGACGCAGAGAGGACCACACTCCCCCCTCTACCCCTCCCACCCTCATCTTTAGCTCGCTAGGCTAAGCTAACTTAGCCGCGATACTTTGCACCGTATCGTCCGCGTCTCTGCCCCGGAGCTTTGGAGCCTTTCGGCGGTCGCATCGAGTCGCCCCGCCGCCCCGGGTAAGCGAACGTGTTTCTATACGTGTGTGAAACAAGGCCCCGGAGTTGTTTTTAACCCAGACGAACTGTCAGGCGAGGGGCTTGTGACGTTATGTAGCAGCGGCGGCGGCGGCGGCGCTGTGGCGGCGGAGAGGCTTCTTGTTGACAGAAGCAGCCCAGCAACGAGGATGTGATGCGAGTCTCCGTTAAACACACACTGCCCGCTACTCCTCCGACCGTTAGCCGGGAGGATCCGCTCCTGGCCCGGCAGGGTGTTGAATGAAACACCGCCGGCTCTGTTCATAATATACAATTATCACTTCTTCTCTTCTTTTTCTGTATCGGTGGCGCGCGAGCCTCTGCTCTTCACTGTCTCCGTGCGCGGTAAACGTTATCTTTACACTCTGCCGCATTTGACTGCGGCGAGCTTTTTACCGGTTTATTGAAATGACTGTCGAGACAGGAGCGAGGCGGCCTGGTCCAGCAGGATGTTGGTCTGCACAGAGCAATACACACAGAGCAGTCCGTGGTTAAAGTTGAGCGTGATGGTGACCAGCGTCCTCTGGTCGACGTGTCTCTCTCAACGTGTCTGAGCTCCAGTGGTGCATCACAGCTGGGAGAAAGGCTCTCGACACCCGGGAGTGAAGCCCTGCTTTGGTGCTTGGTGTGTCTCCTGCGTCCTGATAGAGGTCAGATGATTGGGCTTAGTTTGATGCATATAGGTTGTAAATAACTAGTGGCCAGATCTAACCGCTTTCTTTCTTTGTTGAGCTGCAGATTGTGAGGGCCCCCTCCTCCTCCTCTGTTGAACAGAGGTTAATCACATTTCATGTAATTCAATCACTAAGAGACCTCTTTTTATAGGGTTTGGTTGAAGCATGCAGGGCCTGGCGTGTGTGGTTACAGAAAGAGACTCATTGAGTGAATGAAACCGGCTGGGAATGAGCGAGCAGACTGCTCCGCTGTCATTATCTCAAGAGATACGGAAAAAAGGATTCACTGTCTCCATCCTGCAAGACTGCAGTTGCAAATCAGAGCAGATGAAGACGTTGTAATGACAGGGAACCAACTAAATGTATCTGTCAACTTCCTCAGAGATAGAGAGACACACACACACACACACACACACACACACACACACACACTGCCTGTACAAGCGCAGTTGGACAATATGCTGTGTAGCTGGAGGGAAGCTGCTGTAGCGTTGTGCTACCTGTAGCATCGGCCCATGGTGCCTGCACATGAGCATATTGTTTGATCACATTTTCACCTGTATTATTTGACTGGTTCAGCTTTGTAAAAGAAGAAGCACTGGCTTGACCGTGTAGGTCAACTAGATAAAAATGATCATGGTTTAAGCCATGAATGTATACAAGGTGAGAGCAAGTTCTCAGCGCGGATGTTTTCTTTTCTGATTTTGGTTATGTGTGTCATGTCAGGAGCTCGCCTCTGAGCTGTGTAGCTGAACCGGCCCTGTGTCGAGGCATGACTGTCCAGCATTGAAAGGAAAGGAAATGAATCATGTTCCTCATTTCAAGGCCGTGCAGTCGGCGTGATGCGTTTCCTGCCCCGTGTGTGTGTGTGTGTTGACTGTGTTCGGGGCCCAGCAGATGTGCCAGCTGTTGTGTATGGGTCCCACTCTCCAATACTGTTGAGTGCTGATTTGAGAGTTTTGCAAATTAAGAACATTTAAGCCAATCATCTGAACATGGATTTAGTTAACTGTCAGAGGCAAGTATTCAGCTATCTGTCTAAGAAATAAATGATATCAATGAGGGCCATCAACGTGTGTGTGTGTGTGTGTGTGTGTGTGTGTGTGTGTGTGTGTGTGTGTGTGTGTGTGTGTGTGTGTGTGTGTGTGTGTGTGTGTGTGTGTGTGTGTGTGTGTGTGTGTGTGTGTGTGTGTGTGTGTGTGTGTGTGTGTGTTATACGGTTGTGTGTGTTTTCACTGTGTAATGGCATTATGTGTGGTAATAATCGTGCTAATAGCATGGGAATGTCATTTGTTTAATGAGAACAACACTTCTAATTATCAAGCAGGTGACGCAGCCAAGAGTTCAGTGTTTGTAATGATGGTGTGAAGATCTTAGATCTTCCCTTGATTTCGCCGGTCAGTATATTAAATTAAAAGTGAGAGTCTCTGATGTCCACTCTGTTGGTGTGCGTTGGTATTTGTGAGTGGATGTGCTTGTCATCGAGGCTGGCTGTGGTGCATTTATTACTCCGAACAATAGCTCTATTCTGGCCCGTGTCTCCGGAGGGAGGCCGAGGCATACGGCGTTCCCGGCACTCCATGTGCCAGCGAGGCTCGGTTTGGGATTGAGTTTCCACAGCCACCTGGAGCCCCGAGCACAGGAATGCCATTGTTCCTCCTTCCAGACTCTGGCCGGATCAGACGTTCATGCAAACACACACACACACACATAAAACAGACACATGCATGTACACACACACTTGGCACGCAGCATGCAAGAGGAGCTCATACACCAGCTTGTCCGTCCCCCAAAAACTTGGGTCACCTTGGCTGTCATCGCTTACGTAAATAGACAGTGAATCATCAAGCCTCCGCCCGCACAGGGACCCGGCGGCGCGCTCGTCAGAGCGGCGGCCGGGTTAATGCTTTTTATTGAAAGCATGGGAAATATCTGTGAGCTGAATTAATTGTTCTGTGGTTGAACTCGTCTGATAATCTGCAGCCAGCTCAAGGCATGTGGAGCAAACAAGTAGTAGTTTGAAATTAAACTAGCGATCAATTTGTTAATTGACCACAGAGCAGGAGTTCACGGATTCATAATTTATGAAGCAAAATTGGCAAAATCAAAGACCCGTTTGTAATAAAAGATCAACCTTTATCTTTGATTTTATTATTTCCAATTAAATACTTTTGAGCATTTGTGTTGGTCAGACAAATCACAGAACACAATTACAAAATGTTTTCAACCGAGTAACAGGTTTATTGATCATGAACATACTTACTTGTTACTTGTAGACCAAAATGAAACCAGACTTAAATAGCAGTGACCTTGAAATGTACTTGACGATGTAAATGAATTGATAAACATGAGAGACAGCGTCGCGACACCTCTTCTTATCTAATCTCACGGTGCAATGTCAGTTCAACTTTGTTGCTTTGTTTACTTCAAATTTGTCTTTCTAATCAAATCCCCCTCTCAGAAGAAGACATTACAGACACATCGGCTGTCAGTAAGATGTCTGATTACCGGGTTTTGTTCACTGGGATTTGTTTTTAATAATGTGTGATCACAGCGTCGGGCTGACTCTTCTCCACACTTTGGTGTCAGCAGTGTGGCAGCGCAGCAAACATCGGATTTGTTTCTCCCAGATGTGTTTCGCTATTTCATGTGAACTTTGACGGAGTTTGTTTTTGTGTTTGAGTTGGAATCAGTTCAGTTTTATTTTTTATTGGCCAAGTAGGTTTGCAGCTTTGCACAAACAAGGAATTTCACTGGGTAAAATGACTCTGTGTGTTACACAAATGATACATTACAGCACAATACAAAACAAAATACAACAAAACAAACAGTGCAACGGTCTGGGAAGTTTAACTAAGTGACTTAAGAAAGTATATACAAGGCAAAAATATATACAGTAGCTGTGAAACAGTAGTGCCAGAAGTGCAGTGATGAATATATAAATATATATGCTACAGGGGATTATTGTTAAGTAGTGAGACGGCGAGGGGGAAGAAACTGTTCTTGTGTCTGGAGGTTTTGGCGAACAGTGACCTGTAGCGTCTACCAGAGATTAGTTATGTGCGAGTGGCAGGAACTGTGGGGGGTTAGAGAGATCCAGGACGACATGTGGGTTGAACTTGATGATTTATATTGGTAGGCCCCATTTATTATTGATTTAATTGTTCATCCCGTCTTCGGGAGGATTATATATCTTTTTTTTTTACACGAAACTAGCAGCCTAGATTTCGTGTCGTCCTTCCAGTAACTCTCTCCGGATGTTAATAGCTGGTTTAGCGTGCGTGCGTGCGTGCGTCCTCTGGCTTTCCTGCGTGTCACATTAGAGATAGAGTTGCACTGAAGTGGGTCAGCCTGCGCCACCGGGGAGTCTTGCCAGTTCCCCGCTCCCTCAGGCTGCCACCAACTGAAGGCCAGCACAAACACATGAACCCATAGTTGTGTGTATTGTTTTGTTATATTGATTGTTGGCGTGTGTGTTCACGTGCAGACCGAATGTGATCGTCTCTGTTCTGCCGTTCATTGAGATAACTCCCCCTCCCCCCTCCTTACCGTTCACTGTACTTTGCCTCCTTATAAACAGCTTTGCTGGAAACTAAAATACTAGACAAAATGATCAGCGTGCCTAAGCTATGGCGCAGTATGTTTGGACTGCCTCTCCGGATGATTCAGAGCCCGTCACACTGCGTGTCTCAGCCGGATGGACTCGGTGTCTCTGCTGGCTTCATTTTAAATAAATAGGATTTAGCCCAGTACTCAGCACTGGTTTATTTTTTTTCTGAATTTTGGTTCCCCCCTTGGAGGAATTAGTGATCTATTTATTGCTACGTCCCTGCGTTGTTGAGTCCAGGTGACATCACAGGGTCATGCTGAGACAGTAAGCATTGTACAAGACTGGATTATTACAAATTATGTCTGAGATCACTTTGAGCTATTTCCTTCCAAGAAGCTGCTGCTTTAGATTAAGTGATTATCAGACTGTTAAGATAATGTTGTACATATTTTTCTTCTGGGGCATAATCTCAACCCATTTTGTTCCACCACTGATTGCGGATCGTAATACATAAATATTTTGAATAAGCAAGTCTCAACCTGTGAGTGGTCTGCGTTCCCTCTAACAGTGTTCGTACGGTCATGGAAAACCTGGAAAAGTCATGGAATTTTAAAATGGTCATTTCCAGGCCTGGAAAAGTCATGGAAAAGTCATGGACATTTGTTATGATCACATGTTCATTTACACCGAGTTTGAAATAATTCATGTTTTTTAAAGAAAGATGCTCAAAATATAAGCCGGCGTACGCTCTCAATACACAATAAAAAAAGAAAATCATGTTTTTACCGAGATTTCAGTTTGGTCATGGACCTTTGGTTTAAAGTCCTGGAAAAGTCCTGGAAATCCATTGGTCAAAATGTGTAAGAACCCTGCTCTAAGAAATGACATGCTTCATGTAATCATTGACAACTGGATAGAAACATGATCATCTTTTTATAATAATCAACACGCATGTTGTGGAATCTGCAGGATATCTTATGTCGGAGCTTTTTGTATAAACGTTCCTTTAGTTTTTGTTGGGAAAGACAAAACTGATTCCCACTGTGCATAAAGGACGTGGATGTCGGTGCTCCCTACTTTCATTTGAGTCAACAGGATAACACCCTAATCCTATTTTTCCATGTTCCTTTTACTCCTGGTCGTGTCAATGCAACTTGTTTTAGCTTGAACCAAATCTAATTCAATCTGCAATTGTAATTAACTTGTAGTTGCAAGCACAGTGGACTTTGACTTCCTCCCTCTAGTCATCCTATTACGTGGTTGCCTTGAAAGAGATCCTGTGCTTGGATATCAGAAAGCTTTCACAGGCACCTTGAACACCCGAGCAGAGTAAAATAAAAAGGACTGCAGCCGCTCAGCCGTGTAGGGTTGAGTAACCGAACACGCTGCGTTCAGCTGAGCTCCCACAATCCTCTTCTTTGTAGGAGTGCACTGATCGTGCCTCTGTATGTTGCTCCCAGCATCTGTTTCACTCCGATATGACCCAACAGGAAAAGACATAGTTTCCATGGCAACGGGACTGCTCCTTACCCATCCCCCCGCTTCACACACGCCATAGGAGGAAGTGGAATATGTCCAATTTCTGCTGACTCATAGAGAAACAGTTGTGTGTCCCTCACTCCAGCCTGGAGTCATTGTTTGTGTGCCTTTTTAACGTGTTGGACACTGTTTGTTTGTGATTGCGTGAGTGTTGTAGTATTATAATAATAGCACACGTTATGTGTATAGTGCTTTACAAGGTACTCAAGGCACATGTAGGCCTGTTTGTTTTGTAAGACTTGAATGTCATTAGAATTTAAATCTAAAAAAGAATAGGAATATACGCTGTCAATTAAGGGTATTTTTGGTGTGTGTGTATGGTGGCCTGGCTATGTTGACGTTTATTGATTTCTTTGGGTATATTTGCCCTCTGCATGTGACCCCACCATACTGTTTAGGAGCGGCGGGCAGCCACCACGCTTGGGGATGAAGTCCAGTTGAAGCCAGTGCCTTGGTCACGAACAATGGTGGGAGGACTGGCTCCTGACGCCTGGTTGTCACTGGTGGTGCAACAGAGCACTGAACCCACAGATCAGATCACGGGTCAGTCACAGATTTATATTTAGTTACATAACAATTAATTTTTCTTTATTAAAAACCCACGATTCAAATGATAAGAAGGTTGGTTGAAGATTGTGTCGTTTTTGAACCTTGTCATTAGTAGATTCAATGATGGGTGTTGGGAAGTTAAACTGCTCGTAATTCATTCCTAATATCTATTTAATATTAATGGGAAAACATCTTCAAATACATTTTTCGAGATTACATAACATTTCATGATAACGTTATAATTTATCTTCGTTCTGCTCCTGACATTTAAACACGGATTAGTTGTTTACAGTGAAGCTTTATCAGAGATCGACGGCTAGAAAAGGATACATGCCGATGTCCTGATCGCATATTTGACTGAATATTGGCAGTAAAATGTTATTAATCACTGTGGTTGTTGGGGTTAAACTGTGTAATTAATCCACAGTCCACAACCGTGCTGAACCATGAGGCGGACCACCAATGACTCCACTCGCTGTGCAGCAGCTCCTTCACAACACAATGCAGTGAGAGAATAACATCCATGTAGAAGAAGTCAGTTGTTTTGCACAATGCTGATTATTACTGTCTGTGATCAAGACTTTTATGAGAAACCCAAGATTCACTGATGGACAAAATAAATATTATTTACTGTGGTTAAAGGAGTCATGCAACAAAACGCCTATTAGAAAAGATGACAGCTGGATGACCAACAATGTGTGTGCTCAACTGATCACACGTTTACGTTCAGATTCTGTAAAATATCAGATAAAGCACAGACTGCAAGGAGTTTGGTTCATTTATTTAATGTAACATTTCCATTATTAAGCTGGCATGTTATTAAATACTCTAAATCAAAGCTGATGCCTGGTTTCAATCAAAACACTGTCAACGTTAAAGAAGCTCAGAAATGTGACTAATCTAAAAATAGCTTTTTTTACAAATCAAATGTAAAGCAGCACTGGGTTTGTTTGAAATGGAATATTATTGAATTTGCCCTTTAACCACTAACAAGGGCAACATGGGAGTTGTATATAAACTATTAAAGCCGTCACACTGGTGTTTATATTCCGTTCTTTCTTTCATCTTTCGTCGTCACCAGTGAAGGTAAATACTGGTGAAGACTAAAAGAAAATCACTTGTGTTTTTACTACAGTTACTGAGTGTGGATGTAATTGATGTAACTTTGTATGTGGTGTAAATAAAACTCCAGGAGTTTGTGTGTTTATGTATATTTTTGCTTTCTCAGGATCGCCTCTAATTTGGCTCTGAGTACCCCAAACAAATACAATGGAGTACATTGTTTACATAAAGATAAGAATAAATTAGAGTTGTGGCTACACTGTCAAAGCTGTGACTGCTCTCTAAAGGTTGTTAAGTTCATTACAGGCTGCAAAGATGACAGTTGGCTAAATTAGTATGCAATAGAGAAGTATTTATAACGTTTTTAAGAGAACAAGAGGAGGGCAGAAAGGACGAAGTTGTGCGGTTGTAATTCGTTGTGTGACAGAGCGAGCTATCGGCCCCGGGCTCGCCCTGACCAAGGTACAGCACTCCCCTCTGGGCCCGCACACACACGCACACGCACATGCACACGCACACGCACACGCATGCACACGCACACGCAGCCATCCGTCTCCAGCGCTTATCTCCGCGCAGGCTGCTACTCTTGAGTGTCTGTTTGTTTGCATGTGTGTGTGTCTGCGTGTGTGTGTGTGTGTGTGTGTGTGTGTGTGTCTGAGGACTCTTTGAGTGGAGTTGTTCTGGCATGGTCACACTGATAGCCATATCAACTCATGGCTGATTGACTGCAGAACACTCGCCCATTGTGTTGCTGAGTGTGGGCTTGTGTGCTAAGCCATCAGAAATGGCATTTCTACGAGCCACAAATGATGGACGTGTGTGTGTGTGTGTGTGTGTGTGTGTGTGTGTGTGTGTGTGTGTGTGCTGCAGAGTAATCTGCCAGAGGCTGGGATGTGGGTCAGTGTGGCTGCAGCTCTTCAGGGAGAGGCAGCAGCCGGATACGCTCTGTACTTACTGTAGGGGGACTAGCCTGGGTACAACATGAAGAGCACGGGCCTTATACTCATAATTCTCACATGAGCTGAAACAAAGCGTTGGCTATTCTAGTCATTCTAGTCTTTTTTCTGTGTGCCGAGCTAAACGTGTTAAAAATGTTATCAACGGTACCTAAAAGTGTGTTCAGCTAGCGTGGGTCTTCTATTGTGCTAGAATTTTAAATTCAAATATGTGTGACGTGTTAATAAAGCTAGATTGGAAAGAGGGTGGTCCCATCAGTGAGATGGAAAATGCCCTCCTTTCCTGTGAAAGAACAACAGATTTACTTTTGGTTTCAGGATGATCCTGTACATATTTTCCACTTGCAGTGACTCGGCACACTGCCAGGTCCATTATATATTATTTTGTATATTATCTCCATATTTCTGCTACAATTGTGTCATGTTATCTTGACTGAGACTGAAGCTGCGTTTTATTAAAAGCTTTCCACCTGCTTTTTGTTTAGTGCCACGTAATCCCACAATTTGCCACTACACCAGAAGAGGAGGAGATTACATGCTGTGTCGAATTGCTAGGAAGTCTCTCCTGGATTAGGAATTTTGCCGGGAGCGTTTGAGCAGGCAGCTGGGGGAATGCACGCTCCTCAGTTAGAGAGCATCTTTAGCTTCTGTACTCTGAGTATTTATTTGTGAAAGAGATTATTACCTTTGCATTGAAAATGCGGAAGGTTATGTTTTGATAGCCGCGTTTATTTATTTGAATACGTGTTACTCGCATAACTCAAAAAGTATTAAACCGAATCACATGAAATGTGGTGGGATGATTGGTTATAATCCGGGGACCATTTGTTTAGATTTTGGGATCGATCAGGTTAAAGGTCAAGGTCATGACAAATTGAAAATCTTCTTTTTATCATATATATCAACTTATATCCAATTGGCATGCAACTAATGCCAACATGTTCATAATTCAATGCTCAATCTTGTGATATGCAAAGGTATGCGCTCTACCAAATGCCCGTTCTAGTTTGAATAGAAGGATTTCAATAAAATTATTCACATTTAATTGAACTGTTAAAAAGTGGACGGGCTTAATCCAGCTTGCTATGGAGCGCCAGAGGGCTGTGGCTCTACACACAGCTCTACACACAGCTCTACACACAGCTCTACACACAGCTCTACACACAGCTCTACACACAGCTCCCTATGGTCGCTTACAGGAGTGATTGACAGGTGGATGACAGGATATTATTGGTTTAATTTGATGGGTTGGAGCTTACCTACGCATATGTCTTGTTTTGTTTTCCAGGAAGAAAATATGATTGGATGTTAAATAGGTGCAGAATATGATAAGATAAGGATAAGATCTAAAGATTTAAAGGACATATTTAATTTAATGTTGACTTAAAGCTTAATCTTCTTCACACGGCTGCTGGCCAGTGCATGGAGGCCCACCAGGAGATACGTGAGCAATAACACATCAACCGCCTGGAGATGTTACCAAGACACACAGAGATAGACGGGAAGTTTGGGGCTAAATCTGTTCTGTATTATCACTCAGGAGTGTGTGTGTGTGTGTGTGTGTGTGTGTGTGTGTGTGTGTGTGTGTGTCAGTGTGTCACCACCTGCTGCGTGGTGTCTTGTGCTCTCCTGTCCTCTCCGTAAACAGGAAGCTGATCTCGGTGAAGCTCCTTTCATCCGTTCTGTCCGTCAGTCTCTTTCTTCCTGTACTCCCTCTGTGAGGACATGCACTGTATCCAGAGGGTGACGGGCCCGTGTTCCCACAGCGTGTCTTTATTACGGAAAGAAAAACAGGCTGCGGCGTGACGAGTTTCTTCCACGATAAGTGTGACATAATGGCCAGTTGCTCGTTACCTCTGTTCTCCCTGCTCTATTCCTGGCATTCCTGTTTGTGCTCCTTGGGCTTCCCCTGGAAGGCTGTCCCACATCGTGAGCTACGGCTCCCGGTGAAACTGTTGTTGTCATCTTTTGTTGCCTTTCCTCTTAGCATGCATTTGGTGTGTTTTGCGTGCACGAGGTGCCGCAGGCCCCTCAGGTTCTTCCTTTCCCACACCACCGGAGACGCGAGGCGTCTGGCAGCGCAGGAGGTCAAAGGGACGACTGGGAGGAGGCGCAGTTGGCACAGGAGGCGCACAGCACTGTTTGTTGTCGCTAAGACCAAAGATGTCATCTTTTGACTCCCTCTGGTACAACATACGCTACAGACTGAGTCACGTAGCACATGTAAAAACCTTGGCTGGGACCCAAACACACACACACACACACACACACACACACATGCGCGGGCGTGTGCACTTCATGCTCATCGTAAGCTATCACACAGTCTTTACACACACACACACACACACACACACACACACACACACAGTCTTTAACCCTCCTGTTACCTTCAGGGTCAATTTGACCCCAACTTTTATATATTTAAAGGGATTTTTAGGTAGTCAACAAACAAACATAAAGCACCTCACTTAAACAATATTAATTCTAATAATTTTCTGGAGGTTTTAATTGCTGGGGTCAAATTGACCCCGAGGGTGAAATATGTTGGTAAATGTGAAGGTAACAGGAGGGTTGAGAAACCCTTCATTCCTCAGCACGGAGCAGTCGGGTGTAAAGCCGGAGGGCTGCTGTGTTCACGCTGATCTCGGGGGATTTGTGAACGACTGATTTGACCGTCACGTAGTTGGAGCTCAGCCCACGCTGCCGTCTATCTCCCAGAACACAGGTTGTCTCAGAGCTCCTGGACCGTCTTTGGCTCCGGTCCGGCTTTGAAGCCGACGGGGCCTCAAGCTTTCGCATGCCAGTTCTGGTTTGCAGGGTGCGAAGTGGGCGCAGACGTGGATTAACCGCATGATGTGTGTGTTAAGTGATTCCTGCTTGCTAAAAGAGAACTTGTGCTCACTCGCAAAGATTTCATCATCGCTCCACCCATGAGCTCCTCCTCGCCTCGGTTTCACAGTCTGCCTCAGCCACTGGTCTGTTGGATTTACAGCAGGAGTTACGTCAACCCAAACTGGGTGGAAAGACGCCGGCGTGGGAGGAAACACAGGCGTTGTGGATTAATAACTGGGAGGGTCCGAGAGAGGGGGGGATGATGACGACCCAGCTTCTTGGCCGTGTTGTGCTTCCTCTCTGTTGGTTCTCATGTTTTTCTTTCTCTTCTCCCAATCATATTCTGAGACATAACTTGGAATATCTGCCAAATGATGACGGAACACAGATCCTCTTTTCCCAAACGTAAAATATAAAGCTCTTCAACATTTCTGTGGTGACCTTCATGGTCAGTATCGTCTCTCCGTCTGACTGATTGAATCTGTGTTCCTAACAGAGAGCGGGTGTGTTGAGACTGAAGAGACGACTCTTAAAAGTCTAAAAATAGTGACCGTGTCGGGCCGAGGCTTTTACAATAACAGCTTGAAAGGTAACGTCACCGACACTGAGACCGAGTGGACTCACTGGACGCTTGTGTTGGCGCTGTCTTAAAGATGGTCATGTTGCACCGGCACGGCTCCCCGTTCGGACCGCTCCATCTCGGCTCGCTCCGTACTACAGATGACATATATTGATGGCTAACTCTGGCACATTTGATGAAATGTTTTTATCAATGTGCACTGTCTCTTATTAAATAAACCATTAATAAAAAAAAAGAAACATCGGACTAAGTGTCCATGTGCTCGCCTCACCACTGAGGCTCGATGGTGTACTAGGTGTGTGTGACTTTGTGTTGTAAGCCAGTGTGCGTGTGTGTGTGTGTGTGTATGTGTGTGTGTGTGTGTGTGTGTAACATCAGGACTGTCTAACAGCAGCAGTTTATCACAACTACCTTTTGTGTTTGCAATGGCTGAGGTCAGGCTTTACATTTAATAAGGGAACAGTTAACACCCGGGGGAGGAACAGCTGAGGCAGCTGCACGTGTGAAGACCTCCCAACGTCGCTGCACTGCCGGAGAGCGGGCCGACGCATCGCACCGGCAGCTCTCTCGCTCAAATGCTCTCCTTCTCCTTCGGCGTTGTCTGTCTCTCTTGCTGCATGTGGTTGCGCTCTTTGTCGCGTCTTTCTCAACGTGCAGCGATCGCGCAACGACTACAGCGTGAGACAGGAAGGAGGAGGAGGAGGAAAGGAAGAGGTTTGCTCCGCAGACAGCCACGGAGAGAAGTGGCCTTCCTCGCCTGCTGCAGTGTTGTGTGGTTCTGCAGGCTTATTGTGTGATTGTCAGGGGAATCTGATGAGTATTTTTAGAGGCTCGCGCTTGTCCTGCTTCCAATTTGCAGATGGATTACATTCCACTCTCACTTTGTGTAGGTGTGCATAAAATGAAGGGAGATTACAAATTATGGAAAGATAGACCGTTTGTGACATACGACAGGGGGGGGGGGGGTATGGGGGATTTATCCCTGAGGAGACAGACTCCTCCGGTGGCCGGGACCCTTCACATACTGAAGCATACCTGCACTGCAGTAAAGCCTCCTCACTCACTAACAGGAGTGTGTGGGCTGGTAGGAAGAGATGTATGTCAGGGTTTTTTTCTTATAATATAAACCCTAAATATACACACGCATACAATGGCTCGCAATATGAAGTCCCAGTGGACCAGAATGATGACTTGGCTTTAAAGTAGGGCAAGGACCAGATTGAAGGACACACACACACACACACACACTCTCTCACACACACACACATGCGTCCACATGCCACACTGAGTCATATTCACTCTCATCTTCATTCCTGGCAGATTGAAAAAGAAATAGCAGATTAATCCAGTGAGATGAGCAGTTCAGAGAGTCCTTCAGTCGTCCTTATAACCCTCTCCCCTCCATCCCTCTTCCCTCGTGTTTCTGCTCTAAAGCTGGCAGAGAGTCTTTGGTTGTGTTTGACCTTTTGGTCAGTGTGGAACAATGGGTGATGGATTTATAACACAAAATAAAGATACGGAGCCCAGGTGCCGATTAACAGCCTGAGTGACACATTCAGACCAGAGACGAGAAAGTGTCCTGCCTGTAAGATAGTTAATTGACGATAATTAGCTACAGCTGTGTCGGCCACTCCCCCAGCCTCGTTAATGGATGACCGAGTGGGCTCAGATCAACGCTTTAATCAGTGAAGTTCAAGGTTGAAAATAATCTCTACTTCTGCTGACTTAAGGACAGGATCAGACAGTACACTACAGACTAGCAATCTAGTATCCACAATACAGCAAATACAATAGTACTCGAGCAGATACACTTATTTAAAGAAGGAACTTAGCCAGGATCCAAGCGGTCCAGCAGTCTGGCCTCACAGGTAGAGATGCTGACTGACCATGTGATCATGTGAGATAGTACCAGTGTATTGTTCTGCCTGCACAGCCAGGAAGTCTCTTTAAGGCCGAGTGGCGGCCTCTCACCGCCTCCCTGTGGTTGCCTTGTGGTTTCGGGGCCCCCAACAGACTTGCTCTCTTTTCAAAACCATCTGACCACAGTCTCCGATCGATGCACTACACCTTGAATTTTAAAGAGATAAATAAAAAGGAAGTCAACGGTTCTTTAGATTATTTCCTGATTTACCGTCTTGGTTTTTAAGATCATACGATAATAACGGCTACGCCTGCATACTGCACTTTCACTTAGCAGAGGCGTGTATTTATTCTGTGTCTGTTTCTCTCTTGTTCAAGGAATATGTTTGAGTGACAAGCGAAGGAGGAAGTGGGCTCTCTCTCACTCCGCCCCCTGTCCGGTGGAGCAACCTGCACATCTGACCGGAGACTCCTTTCGCCACTCGGACAGGTACGAGTTCAATAATGACATCAGCTCCAGCCAAACTTCACAATGCATATTTGTATAGACTAAGGACTAAAATACCAAGTTAAATACATACAGTGAAGAAAATAAACTCAATGTACATTTAATATAAAACAGCAGATTATTAACTGACGGTGCTCAATGCTGCACTGGTAACTATGGTTATTATGCTGGGGATCGCTATATTCAGAAGAATTTGCACTACTGTTTTTTTAACAGCTCACTTTAAAATCTTTTTTTGTCAAAACTTAATGATCAGTATTGACAAGTGTTTTTATTCGGATGTAAATGTTCTTCCTCGAACGTCCATTGCATGGGCGATATACATGCTAAAAGTATACTGCAGCTCTATTTTAGGGATTAAGATGTAAAAATACAAACTAAATCGATAGTGGTGATCAACTGTCTTGTGGTCTCTGATGCGTTCAGTCGTGGCTGTTGGACTGTGCTGATCATGTGCTTTTAGTTTCCCTTACATCTTTTAGTAGGTCGTATTTTGTGTGTGGATAAATAGGTTTGAATGTTTTCTAAAGTTAACACAACAAATACTGTGGTCATTTGAGAGCGAGAGAAAGAGAGTGACTGGGAAAGCGCTTAAAGCAGCGTAGTATGTGCAAACTAATTGAATCTTAATTCACACTCCTTTGCTAACAATCGCATAATTTAGACACATATTTAAATCAACCTAATTTTAGTTTTGCAGTTTTTAACACAACAGCACATTGAATTTACAGAAAAGAAAACAAACTTGTTAATTGCACTAATAATACATTTCCAACTAAAACTGCGACATCCTTAACGTTTCTCACATGTGTATATGTTGCAATATCAATGATTTGTGTAAAATACAATGTTGCATTAAAATGAAGTGAAATATTTGTTCTAACATAGTAATAATGATCCAGATAGTAGGTTGTCAGGTAGTCGGCTCAGCCCTGCGGCGATGCCAGAGCCTTGTGAACGCCTCCCTGGCGTGAAGCCTTCGCCGCAGCAGCACCGAGAGCAGCTGACACGTGTCAATCAGTGTCATTAAAGCCTCTGCTCTGTGTGATATGAGATGTTAAAGGAGCAATTACAACACAAAGGCGTCACACACACCAAGATACAGGATGGGGTGGTTAGTGAGTTCTTATGTCCGTTATTTATTTATTTGTATATCTGTGCCCACCTGTGTCTCCAGCTTTCTGGTACGGTAAAGCCGGCAGCTGCGCTCGCTCCACGTCACGGGAACGCTTCCTGTGACTATAACGTAGATTGATTTTGGCTCACAATACCCGAGTGATTAGAGATTGAATAGTTTAATTGCATGTTGCGCTCGTGCCAAGCTTTGAATCGGTAATCTCCCTCTCACAGATCCATCTGTAAACCTCACCTACAATTAAGAGGAATATGTCTCATCAGACAAAGTCCCAGCAGTTAGAGTCCAGTGCACCTGCAGAGCAGCCCACTGAACTCCTACATAATGCCTTTGGTCATCTGTAATGTGAAAATATCAGTTTTCCAAACAGTCAAATAAATGTAAAGTGGGCTTGCATGGCGGCTGACAGATTGGCAGCCAAGGTATGAACCGTGCTGCGGCAGCAGAGGAAGTTAAAGCGGCATCTGGCTCCAAGGCGCTGGAGCGGACCGCTGACTTCCAGCTCTTCACAGCAGAGCAGCGAACTGCATCTCTCACTCTCTCACTCTTTCACTCTCTCACTCTCTCACTCTCTCTCTGTCTCCGTGGCTGTTCCTGTCATCCTTTTCTGTTTCTATTTCTTTTCTATTCCAGTAGTTTTAGAATTGTGTTATTTTTAAACAAGACTGGGGTTCTAGCCTGCCATGATTTTTTTCCATTTTAATTAAAAATCTGAAATACTTAAATGGTAAATGAAAGCTTTCCCCCATAACAATGTTTAATCTTGGAGATAAGCCATGCAGTTCCTGGCCTAACTTGTCTTTTAATGAGATAAAGTTTAAGATTACAACCTAAACAATAGCCACATTCATGAAATACCTACTCTGTTCTTCTCACTAAAAGTGTATCAACTTTTATGAGGAGGTGCTCCTCTTTTTCTGTAAAACACTGCGGCAAACCCTGTAATTGTATGTATGCATAATAAATGTGAATATATATGATATAGGGGAAACACTGATATATATATATATATATATATATATATATATATACACATATATATTCATATATATTGTACATCTAGACTAGTACACAATACATGAATCTATGAACCACAGACACATGTACTGTGTCTACTCTCTTTCTCTCTATGAACCGATGGCAGGCCTCTCTCTCTCTCTCATTCCTCTTGCTCTCCTTCTTATATTCAACCAGGTGTGGTCTACAATCAAAGTGATGACCTGAGACTGAACCGAGCCCAGCCTTTTGGCCGGGAGCCGTGGTGTACGTCATGTGATCCTTGTTCGGTTTCCCTTCCTTAATATCAGCTTGTTCCTCGTTCGGCTTCATTTGAGAAGCATTACAACAGTTCTAACAATCGGCGCTCCCATCAGCGTTGTCTTGGAAACTGTTGAGCTTTTCAATATGACCCAACTAGGCAGCGTGTGCACTTGAAGAGCACCCTCTCTGATTTCTGTTTCCTCGTTGACGATGCTTCAAACGGCAGCTGGCATTTGTACACACTTGTTTGTGAACGATAAAGTTGTTAGATTAGACGGCATCTGGTTTCATAAAATATAAACTAGGCAGCACAAGCACATGCCCTGTTTGCAGTTTATTATATGAATTGGCAGCACAAAGTTTATGTTGATTAGTAACCCATAAATCCTCCTCTCTCATTTCGCTCCTTCATATTTACTAGCGTCCTCCCTCCGCCACTCATTTTATTTTTCACATATAAACATGAAGTCCCCAGGAGGGAGGCTCCCCGTCCCCGTTCCCAGTCACGGAGCGAGTGAGTCTCTCACTTCAGATTGTACTTGTGAGAAACTCTGGTTGTGCAATCTCTAAAGAAGGATTAAGGCCGTGGAGAAGAGGAGGGGAAATAAAGAGAGACACAGAGAGGGATGGAAAAGGGGGAATTGTGTTCTTGTAGGGAAGTAGTGATGGCAACCGCTCTTGAAAAGAGACGGCATCACTAAGAGGCAAACACGGGAGTGGGGGCGGGGGGCCGGGAGCGAAGGCCCAGGATGGAGATATAAAGGAAGGATGGAGGGAATGTGATCTGTTCAGGGATTAAGGAGAGAGCGCAGAGGTGTGTGTGTGGTGTGTGTGTGTGTGTGTGTGTGTGTGTGTCTGTTTAATGTCACAGGGAGCCAGGCTGTTAAAGAGGAACTTCAAAGAGACCAGCGCCCAACATAAACTAAACTGACACACATTCACACACATGCAGCACACACAGCGAAGCAGGGCCCAAGGCAGTGAGCACAGAGCAGACCCCAGGTGTCCTCTGCCATGCCTGATTAGAAATACAGTGAGTGGAGAGACACGGCAACGGAAAGCGCGTTAAGTCAACGACAGTCTCTGACAGCGTTTTGATGAGACTTGTTTGTGAGCAGGAATACATGTGTGCCCTCCTGTGATGGAGCGCCTCCATGTCGGCGTCTCCTCCCAAGTGCACCGCTATGTGTTTGGCAGATGTGCTCCGCTCTGCCTGCGCGAGCAAAGGTGAAAGGGATCCAAGTTCCTGCTGTGATATCGGGTTGTGTCACGCTGCTGCTCCGAGGTCGTCTGAGGCTGGGAGAATCCATCAGTGTTCAGAGAAAGGGGAAAGGGAGAGAGGGGGGGGGGGAGAGAGCGAGAGAGAGTGAGAGAGAGCGCGTAGGGCTGAATTTCAGGCTTCCCACTGATGTTGGAATTTCAAGAATTCAGGAGGCATCCAAACAGTGAGACAAGCAATTTGACGAATTCTTGGAGGATATCCGGGAGGATCTGTGAATGAACTGACTGTTGCTCTACAGGACAATACCTGAATGTGTTTTATAACTACCACCTTTATTTTGTTTTTATGTTGGTTTTCTCCACTGTCGGAGGGTTTTCAGTGTACTGGGGATGTGACGGGAAGCCCAGAAAACTGTTACAGAAAAAAACATGTTGTATATCAAAGAAAGTAGACGGATGAAATGGCACGGGTGACACTATAAGATACAGTAACATACCGCATGGCACCTGGCCGTCCCCCCTGTGCTCTCTCGCCACTGAACTGCAGTAGAAACATGTGTGTGAGTGAACCATACCTGCAGTCACTGCCATACTACCATTGATGATTCTCTCCATCAATTGTTTTCTCCATAACAAATATGATTCATGTTTAAACAGCTGTGACATAATTCACTTGCATTAACATTGTCAAAAGCATTGTTGCTGCAGTTTGAGTCGATGATTCTCTTCTCTGGTGATTAGAGAGCCGAGCGTTGCGTCTATCTGTGGTTTCTATGCACCGTATTCTTTTCCTCAACGAGTGAGATAACATCTTGCGAGGTTACACAACTCGGGAGCTGAGAGACGTCTCCGGTTCAGCTGAGCATCCGAGTTGAGGGATTGGCTTTTTATCACGGCCATATCCCATCATAGTGCTCCTTGTTATTGACTATTTGTTGCAGCTTTCATCTCACAACCAGCAAGTATTTATTAAAATGTTCATGATTTTCGTGGCTATGGTCCGCAGTACGTGTTCCTATATCGTGTGATAAGTTTGAGACTTTAACATAGATTTAACCGACTAAACTAGTCAGACTATTACATCATCGGACATGGAAACGCTTCGGCTCAACAGGAAAAAGATCAACTTTGAGAGAACAGACACATTTCCACGTGTCCCGCTGCGGACGGGGCTCTGTGCCACAATCCGATCAGGAGGAATTTAGAATCGCTGCTCG